>JAPTHN010000024.1:6007500-6370000 GCA_026936325.1 Platynereis dumerilii
TGAAACTGGACACTTTCAAGTTTCAGCAGCCATGATTTGGAAAGCTTTTTTCTATGAGGGATAAAAGGTCAACTACAGTGCTGCTGCTTGATATCCACCTCTTTAAAATAAAACTAGCATTTTCAAATGTTTTTGTCATAACATTCTAGGTTTTTTTTAAAATATTAATCTCAAATTTACAAGAAGTGAAGTTGTTTTCATGTATTTTTGAGAAAAAAAAATTCACAAAATGCACCTTAGCTAGTTTAAAACCGATGTTGTTATCAGAATTATTATTCATGCTGCAGAATAACAATTTGATTGCGTTATTATATATTTCACAGGGACAAACGGGGTAAATATAAAAAATTTCACATAAAATTGGCATTTGTACTTAGATTCATTATTGCTATGACAAAAATATTCAAACGAACAAGATCTTTTCTTGTACACTAAAATTCAGCAAATATTTAATTAATACCTACATATCCACATTTTTGTTGTAATTAATACACATTTATTCCCACAGGGAGTGTTCGAAGTTGAAGGATCAGTTTTTTGAGAAATTTATTGCCTTTACGAGGGGCGTCCCAAAAGTTCTGACCAATTTTTTTGGCAGACCTTTCTATTTGAAGTAGCTGAATGAAATTTTCACAGAATTAATTTCAGGTATTTTACTATCTATTTTGAAAAAAATCAAAACTGTTAGAAGTGTTTAAGTTACTTTTCTGTTACCATGGATACGGAAAGTCAGTGCACCCAGCGCAGTTCAATTTCTTTAACAAAATTCAGCAAATTAGCTTTGTTTGTAGTGAGAGAATTCACAGTAATAAAACAAATGATTGCAAGAAAATGTATTTCTTGATAGGCTAGCAGAGTTTTAAGATATCCTCCATTGCATTATTAACATTTATTTATATATCAACCTGATCAGCGGAGGCAATTCCCAAACACTTTTTCCATCAGTAAGCTGTTGCTCCACAGCTCGTGAAATGGTTCGGCCGAAACAATCTACTGCCAAGAGGCTCAAGTTTGGGATCCAAACCCAACCTCATCTGCCTTATTTACCAGATGTGGCCTTCTGTGACTTTTGGTGATACCAAAATATATATACCAGTTCACAAATTGAATAGATCATACTCATAATCAGAAATGAAGCGGTAAGCAAATATACTGAAATTCCACATTTTAGGAACAGCTCAGTTTCGAGGACCTTGGAGATTGCTTCGGCACAGGGGTTAAACTGATTCATAGTGACTTTAAATGTCAGAGAACAACTTTGAGATACTGTCAAGCTGCCAATTAATATTTTTCATGATCATCAATTGCATATTTACAGTAAATCCTATGATTATTTACACACATAGACACTTGGATTTGGGCTAAAAAATTGTGCTGCGCTGGGTGCACTGACCTTTTGTTTCCATGGCAACAGAAAAGTAATTTAAATTCTTCCAACAGGTACCAAATTTTCAAAATAGATAGTGATATACCTGAAATTAATTCTGTCAAAATTTCATGCAGATACTTTAAATAGAAAGGTCTGCCAAAAAAAATTGGTCAGAACTTTTTGCACGCCCCTCATACTTCACATTTTCAACAATTTCTGTTTCTGTTGTCAGTAGATATCAGACATGGGGCGATTACTTGCCAAATACATTTGTTCATGATAATGATTACTTGAGAACTTCATGATTACGATTATGATTACAATTTCCTGGATTAATAAATCATTTTACCACAATCATGATTACTTTCTGAAAGTAATTGCATATGATTAAAGACGGCAATTGACAAATACTTCATGTAGCTACATTATTACTCTGAAATTCATGGTCAATGACAATCAATATTAGTTCATGTAAAAATAATTTTAGAAATACTTATTTGATAAACAGATATACATATCAGTTATGATACTTTCAAAAATCAAGTCACTAAAGGTCATCTGTTGATAGATATGAAGAGTCTTGATTAATAATAATAATAATATATTTATTTATTTCTATAGCATCAACAAAAAAATTATCATGAACAGCATGTCTCCAGGTATTGTCTAATAATCTGCAGCGTTCCTGTCTGAACAATCTTCATTGATACAGTTGCATGAAAGGTAGTGATTTAGCTCATTTGCTGTTGTCTGATTTGGCTTTTTCCAGGAGCTGGCCATAGAGGGGCTGATCAGCTTGTTTCCCTTGGGCAGGTGGAATATCAGCAACTGAAATATATAACTTTTTAGTAATATTGCGAAAAATGGTGAAGTGTGTGTTAACAGTATACGATATGATGATCTTTAACAAGACATGGAATAATAATTACATTGCAACACCTTTTTCTACATACTATTTCAGTACTGTAGTTGAGGGGTGTGTACTACTGTACTTTTTTGCAGTTAAAGATTTCCAACTAAATGTACATGTACATACATGTACATGATAATTGTTAAACTTTAGGGCGACAAATATTCACCGTTTAGTTATATAAAGTCACCATTATACCTGTAAAGGTCGAAACTTGTGCTTTCATTGATTCTGTCTGGGCATCGTCTTGACTCCATTCGATCTGGAATCTTGAATTCAACATGGTACCGAGTTGTAATGAGGGTTGACTTTCATAAATTGAGATTTGACAATCTTTTATCTATCCAATTCAGCACTTTTCTTGCAAGCATGAGTTGTTAATGGATGCCTACTAAGAATATTCAGTTTTCATGCATAAGATCAGTGGTGGATACAGGGGGGGCCTTGGGGGCAGGGCCCCCCCCCCCACCAGACCCCTGAGATTAATAATAGTATATATATATATATATATATATATATATATATATATATATATATTCTTTTATTGACATTTTCAAATATCACAGTTGATACATATGTCATTTGTAATGGGAATATAAAATATTTAAAATCAAACGATATTAATCATATATGCAATATAAACTATATACAAAACATTAATTATATATATGCAATAAATAGCTAAAATTCAAGAATGAGTAATAAAACTTTCAGATAAAAAATAAAAGAGCACCAAACACACGATTAAAAGAAATACAAACTAGGTTCCAGCCACCCAAATAGTAATGAAGTAAAATTGCAATTGATTAAGACCAGAGCAACAGACATACAAAAAAACAAATATATAGTCTAATTAACAATGCATGATATTACATATTCCAGACATTATTCGCAAGACAGGCATCATATAACATTCACGGTTGCTTTAACAATGCTACAATAAAAAGAAAAAAATTCTAAATAGTTCATTAAATGTTAAAATTAATTCATTTCATTAAAGTGTAAAGTGTAGGCTTATTATTATTGTTTTCATAATTATCGTGATTCTGTTCTTTGACCATGTGGATGTAGGAGATATGTTGCTTTAGACGTCAGCCTGAAGTAAAAATTTCCCTAGTATATTTAGTAGGTCAGGTTCCTTACTTTTCATTATTGATGTAAATTTGTCAGTATCATTCAAAGACAGAAAATTGTTGATAAATTTAGTAGCTGTTGAGAACAAATTTTCCCGGAAAGGTTCATTAGCAGGGCATACTATAAGGCAATGGATTTCATCCTCCACCATATTTAATGGACACTTTTCACATGTTCTATTTTCTACAGGAGTCACTGGTTTTTGATGTCGACCTGTTTCAATTCGTAAACTATGAGAACTAGTCCGGAATCTGGCAATCTTAGTTAACATCTTGCGGTTTTGTCGCAGCGTGAGATATGGCTCTAATCTACACTCAGTCTTAAAAAGTTTATAGGTCCTAAGTTTTGGTTGTTGTGTACTATCATTTATTGATACGAATAATTGTTCCTGTTCTAATTCGTAAAGTTTTAATTTCACCTTTCTACAAATACTGTTGATTGTTAAGTTTGTATTGTTACTGGTTTCATATTCAATATTACAGGTGCTTAAAATGTTTTTTACTTTACTGAACCAATTAGTTTCATTAGCTCTATTCATATGAGCATCTTTCTGAATTTGCAAACATCTCCTTAACAGGCTGCAATCTGGTGCATCTTCTAATCTCATCCAATAATTGATCATCCTAACTTTCTGTCTAATATGCAATGGAAATCTACCACTTTCACCATAAACAGCCAGAGATGGTGTTTGTTTTCTTACGCCTAACATACGTTTTAGATAGCCGAGTTGCACAGCTTCTAATTCAGATGCAGGTTTTTCACTACCCCATATTTCACTGTTGTACTCAAGGATTGGTAGAACATAAGTATCAAACATTCGCAGAGATATAATTGGGTCAATATGTCCCAGGACTTGTTTTGAATCACTTTGCAGGGCAAAAAGTGCCTTGTTAGCTTGCACCGACAGGTATTCGGTCATCTTGCTGTGCACTTTACGTTTGCTAGTAAGCATATGACCCAGATATTTGAAACTGTCCACCTTTTCTAGTTCCTCACCATTGCAAATGAAGGAGTCAGTTGCTTTGGTACCAATTTGCATCACCTTTGTTTTACTAACATTTACTATAAGATGCCATTTTTTACAGAAATTGTGCACTGAATTTATACTGTTCTGCAGGCACTTTGGAGAATCAGCAATAAGTACAATATCGTCAGCATACAGTATGTGTGTTAAAGTGAAATTGTTCAATTTTATCCCATCTGATTTGTCAAGATACTGGGGAAGGTCAGACATAAATTCATTAAATAACTTTGGACTAAGAATTCCCCCTTGCAAGACCCCACATTGACTGTCAATTGTGTCGCTAGTATTTCCACTTTGGTGAACTCTAGCTTTTGCCTTGTCAAACATACTTATAATAATTTTGAGCATTTTTTCCCCAATGCTCTGCTGCCTCAGTTTGAAATACAGAGCATTCCTATTTATGTAGTCAAATGCTTTGGTAAAGTCTATAAAACACATATACACAGGCTTTTTCTTTGCTTGTTGATAGCTTAAGACTGTATCCAAAATGAAAACACAGTCCGTGGTGCTGGCTCCTGGTGTGAAACCGAACTGACAGGGGTCATCAAGGTTCAGAGCCTCATTTTTGAAATATAACCGACTATTCAGAATCGAGTCAAAAATTTTACCCATTACTACATTTATGGTAATTTTTCTGTAATTATCTGGGTCTGTTCGGCTTCCCTTTTTGTGGAGGGCATTGATAAGCCCTTCAGACCACTGAGAAGGATATTCCCCTTTATCAAAAATGTGATTAAACACAGCACAGAATGGCACCACAAGTCTCTCACTGGCATATTTATAGAATTCAGCTGGTATCCCATCAATACCACAAGCTTTATTACTTTTTAGTTTTCGGAAGTGCAGCGCGACTTCCTCCTCTGTTATTACAGCATCACAGATATGACAGGCAATGTCGTTAGAGCAGTTATACTGGGAGTTTTGAACTTCATTGATTGTAAGAGTCATACTTTCAATATCAAAGTAATCTCGTTCAGGCGGGAAAGATTGTTGTTTAAAATAGTCGTGAAAAGTATCTAAATCAGGGCTGTCAATCTGGTTTTTTCCAAGAGCTTTTAATTTATTCCAATATTTCCAACAATCTGATTGATTTTTACCCATGAGTTTTTGCATTTCAGCTCGATTTCTTTCCTGAAACTGTCTTTTTTTCATTTGAGTTATTCGTTTATAGTTTTTGAGCATGCTACCATACTGAGTTTTATTAAAATCTAGTGTCAAATCATTCAGTTTGGCAAAGTCGTTTAATGACTTCCTAGTAGTTTTGCACTCATGGTCGAACCATTTATTTGTAGGAAATGTGCTTTTGGCAGATTTTGAATTCTTTTTCTTAAATGTTGGCTGTATGCAATCTGTTATATAGTTATATACAGTTTCAATGACCATGTCAGTATTAACATTGGACTCAATGTCACAGCCCAGCTTATACAATGTGCTTTTAGCAGTTTCACTGTCAAAATTGGATAAAAATTCATCAATTTTACACTGGTCAAACACATATTTGAACGTTTTTGGACTTCTCCTAGAGGTTGAGGTAACAATGTCAGTTTTCTGTTTTGCGGGAAAACTAAAAGAGAAGATGAGTGGCGCATGGTCCGACTCTGTGAGTTTATCGTTTATCATAAAGTCCTGAAGACAGCTATATGCAGATTCACTGCAAAGTAAATAGTCAACAACACTATGTCCATTTGCTGTATGACATGTAATTTGGTCTGTTTCACTTTCATTAAATAGACCATTCATAATTCTTATACCACTAGCCTTGCATAAATTTATGAGATCTTTCCCATATGTGTTTATCTTTTTATCTTTAGAGAATCTAGTTTTAGTCGACCAGCTGGAATAGGTGCTTTTCATTGGAGCACGACTTAACTGGTATAAATCGGAAAAATTAGGGTTTTTACCATTCACAAGTTCTTCAAAGTCTTTCAAATCACCAGTCCTGCTGTTGAAATCACCACAGATTGAAACAAATGGTGTTCGCTCAAGGAAACGGGCAAGGTCTTCCCTCAATTCATTCAAAACATCATATCCATATCTGCTATTCAAGTAAATCGTGCTACCTTCAGGCGGAACATAAGTGCCACCAATGAATATTTCACAGTTTGATCCCTTAACTTTTAACCATATCACATGATCATTGGCCTTTTCAATAGTTATGATTTTAGATTTGAAGATATCTGACTTGATCATTACAGCTATCCCACCAGAGGGCCTCCTAGCTCTAGGATGTTTATACTTTCTCTGACAATGGAAATAGTGGTATCCCTGAATTTGTGGGTCATATGTATCTAGTTTCATAGTTTCATACAGGAAAATTACATCATAGGATATTAGCATATTTCTAATCTCTTCTAACTCCAATTTTTGACCTATTCCCTGGATGTTCCATGACAGTACTTTAAGATTATGCGATCCATTATTCATACTTGCACTATAGTTATAGGTAACTGGCTTTAGGTTGCATAACGGAACCTGATTAGGATCTACAGCTCCATTTACATATGTACTAGCAGGTTCACCTGAGTTAGCATTATCTTTTGTGACAGAAATGTTAACAACATCAGAAGCACACTCATTTTCATAAAATTCATAATCACAACTATTTTTAACTTCAGAATCACAATCATTTTGAGTTTCAGAATCACAAATATCTCCTATTACCACACAGTCATCAAAAGATAAATCGATTTCAGTTTCAACATTGATACATTGTGAAAACACAGGAGATTGACAGTTATGCATTGAGGGATGATCAGACAAAGAGTTTATAGTATTTACATGGGATTGCTGTTGCTGGAACCTATTTACAGAAAAATCTTCTTTACAATACTAGATACGCCAAAACAGAGTCTTTCCTTGGCTATGCGACTGAGATGGATGTGGTCTCGCAGCTTGGCTCGAGCGTTGGGAACAAACTCTATCAGCCGCTCTTCACGAGCAACCGCCTCCAGGTAGCTGTTCACTTTCCGAATTGTGTCTTGGCGGCGGTTGCTTCCGGTTTGTGGTAGGCCCGAGAGTACGATTCGAGTCCAAGGAAAGTGATGTATAGCTTCCTTGATCATGTGCTGGTAGCGAGCGAGAATCGTGTCTGCATGGAGGCCGTCCGAAGCCTCGATGTCCCCAGCCATGAGTAGAAGAACGTCCGTAGGGGACCTCAAGTGCCGCAGACGTGATGTGACATGTGGAATGGTTCCACCGGGCAGGGTGAAACCACAGGCATCGAGACCTCTGTCAGTTAGCCCTTGAGCCACTCCACGGGCGTTGGAGTTTCCCAGCACAAGGACTTTCGGGCGTTTGACAGAGGCAGCTGGATGGTCGCACTGTGGTCGGGCCAAACGATTGGCGGTGACAGAGACAGCGCTGGCGGTACGTTTTGGGGCTGTTGTTGCTTGGCGTTTCTGAATTGACTCAGGCAGAAGGAGATGCAGTCTCTGACGAAGGTCTTCGAGTAGACTGCCGAGCCTATTCAAGCCACGAAAGTCTTCTCCGCAGCCCCAGAAGCTGTCTGTCTCGGTGTTGTGGATGAGGTGCTTGGTGCCCGTGTTTTCCAGTGCTTTGCGAAAGACATGGCATTGTCTTGCTTTCTGCTCCAAAATCGCAACCATAATGTCTGTCTTGCATTCATGCCATGTCTTGCACTGGTTGATGTCCTTGGCTACTTGCTTAGCCTGGTGTGGTGTTCTAGAGCGCAGAACACGGGTTGCAATGTCACTTCGTCCATGGAACAGTGCCTTCTTGTGCTGGTAGGCATGTTCTGCGCTCCTGAACAGCACACCACCGATCACCAGTTTGCAGTCGAAGAAGTTCGAAAGCACAGTGAAACGACCACTGGCTCTAAAGAGGAGCATCTCACGAACTGGCTTAGCAGCTGGAGGGGATGTCGTTTTGCGATCTTGCACTACAGGTGGGTGTAACGATTGAAGTGCTTCTGAAGCGATATAGCTTGCTTTAAGCTCCTCGATCTGCTTAAGCAAGCTTTCGATCCTCTGATTCGCCAAAACCAGGGCACTTACAGTTCGAGCGTGGTTTGCACTGGGGCTTTCACAAGGAAGCATGTCTGATGTCACAAGCAGCGACGAATCACCAAACATGGAGAGTCTAGAGCCCGGTGCAAATAAGGACGGAGTGCCTGATGAAGAGTCAGAGGGCGACGTTGGTGCAGATAACACTTGCGATTCTGGGATGGTCGTGACGTCAGCCAGTGTGTCCGGCACAACTGACATAGAAGGGGCAGTGCTCTGCGAGTCATGCACCACGATGATAGAGCCGTCGACAGTTTGTTGTATCTGTGGCATCACGAAGGTGGAGTCATCGAAAAGTGGAGGTGTTGTTCGCAGCGACTGTTCCCAAGTGGAGGGGTTCGAAGATACACCACTGGTGAGTTGGATGTCCCGCGCGAGGAGACATCTACGCGGTACTCTTGCGGATCTGCGAAGTGGAGCCTTCGGGGTGGTAAAGACAGGCATCATGGACTTGGTCTACAAAGACAGAAAAAGCATAATGGTGTAGTCGCAAAAAATGTTAGGACTGTGTAGTGACACTACAAGTATAGTTTAGTTTTGACACACAATATTGAGTAAAATAGGTTTAAATGATGAGATACGACACAGGTTAAATAAAATTTGCTCAAGCCCTTATATAAATATACTTAGTTTACCGGTTAAGTTATGTACAAAACAAGCAGGTCAGTCTTGTTGAAATTTTATAGCTTAGGTTTTAAAAGGAATTAGTTTAAAATTCTTAGCAGATTGAGTCCAGGTGAAGTTCACCAGTTAGGTTCTTTCTTTACACTTTTGGCCAGCTGACAGCTCTTCAACTGCAAATATATACAAACAAATCAGTTAATATACAAAGAGAACAAGTTATTTTATATACAACAGGGTTACTGGAAAAAGCACAATACAGATTCTTAATTTTATTTTTAAATGTTTATCAATTCAGGTTTAGGGATGCCTAAGTGTAACTAATGCAAAAAAAATAAATAAATAAAATAAAAATATATATGACAGCAGGACGAGGTTAGGTCCACCAGCAAGTACCTCAGCAACTGAAAATATAAAGAGATCTGGTAAATAGCCAATATATGAGGGCTACAGGAGAATCTTAATAATGAACTAATATGTCAATATGTAGATTACAATATAAACTTGGCCCAAAAAAAAAAATAAATAAATAAATATAAATAATTAAACAAATAAAATTAAATAAAAGCTATTGCTTCAAGAACTAAGTAACCAGGAGTGAGTCAGCCGAAAAACCAGTCAACCAGAGAAAGTAGGTCAAGTCAGAAAGTGGGTCAAGTGGCAAATTAGGTCAATATACAACAAGTTGTATGGTTATAAACTAATCAGGCAATTTATCAACTACAATGTCGGGAAATGATAGATACAGTGATTTTCTATGATAAACACAGTGAATATATACTTTTCAACTTAGTGATGTCTCAGTTACAGCATAAATATAGGTATACCAGGCCTTAACTTAATGAAGAAAAATTTGACAAAACAATGGTAATGCAAAATACAATGCTTCCTCACTAATAAAACACTCCTATTAAACAGTTAAGATGAAAGAGATGCTGGTTTTATGGATATTCAATCAATAAGTACCAAAAAAAACGAATCAGGGGTTGAAGTGGATCGATTACAATGTTTGTTTACATGAGCGATAATACAGGTAACTAGCGGTAGCGGTCTAGCGGTGAAATTAAATTGTCTAAAATGACGTTTTTCTTGCCAAAATCGGGACTAAAACTGGCAACAAAGTGTGTCAGTATGAAGTAGAAACACTTACAAACACATTACAATAACAATGAAGTGATAAAATAAGGTATAAGATGGAAAACTTAGCTTAATTCATCAGACGATCTTGAACTGCTTGTGGATGCGGACCACTATTAATAATAGTACTTTGAAGAAAATACGCGACAACGCGGGCCCGCGAATGCCGAAACATGCCCGGGCCCCCCCTAGATGACCATGTCAGGATCCGCCAGTGAAGATTGAAGGGATGACCCAACATGCAGTCAAATGATTTTCTCCTGTCACGATTGTTGCTTCTTGAAATGGACCCAGAATATTTCACAACCTCGGACATTGATTCTTTTTCATGATCAAATAGCTTGATGATACTTAAAACTAACAATTCCATCCGGTAGCATTAGCAGCTTAGAAATGTTTCTTATCTCCTAGAAATTTTTTGGTCGCATGCAGGGACCTCCTAGCTTGAGCAACAATGCTTGCCACTTTGCCTATCACTCTGGAAGCTTGACTGCCATTTTTCTGTTCATCTGTGACACACAATCGTAATATATGAGCAAAGCAATGTTCATGCTCTGGTAGATCTGCAGATGTCTTTCTTGATCACCAATGTCCGGGTATAAAGTGTCGATGTCAGTATCATAATGCTAAGATCTCACGGGACATGACGGAGAACTTTTTGTTGCCGGCGGCGCGGAGGCAGACGATTTCTTGGAAGATTTTCAGTTAGGACGGCGGGAAGGGCAATTATGTAATAAATTAAGGCTAATCGATAACCATGTAACGAAAGGCCCGGCGGGGTTCTTTTTGTTCCCTGCGGGGAAGAAAAGTTGTACGCCATCCCCAAAAGTTCGCCGGGGGGAAAGGAATTTCCTCCTCCTGCGGGATACTTTTATATCGCCCCGAGATATAAAAAGTACCCCTCAGGGAACCTATAACTGCCCCTCAGGGAAGCTATTTCACCGCGGCGGACTATTTTTTCACTGCGCCGGGTATTGCTTTTACGACTGCGGGAATGGTTTTGTACTCCACGGGGATGTCTGTAGGCCCGAGGGCATATCGCTGGAAATGAAAAGCATCCCGCCGTTGTCAAGGGCACCCCGGCGGAGGAGGGCGCTGCGAAAGCCAGTAAAAAGGGCCGCAGAGGGCCGCCTTGCTTCACTTGCTGCTTGACCTTTGAAGAGGACACTCCTGGACGCTGGACAGACATGATGGCTGATGAAGATGCTGGGGAAGACCTTGGCGTTGCTGTTGTTGCTGCTGTTGCTGGTGCTTATTATCTAAGAAGAATACGGAGGAGGAGGAGGAGGAAGAGATGGTGGATTCGGAATTGGCTGCGGCAGAGGGAACAACATGGCCATTTCTACCAACTGATGCCTGAATTGGCCAACAATGATGTCGCTGGCTACTACAACTTCTGCAGAATGCCTCCTGAAATGTTTGCTGAAATCCTGGCTGTTGTGGCTCCTGCAATTATAAAACAAGACACCAACATTAGGAGGGCTCTGGAACCTGGATTGAAGTTGGCAGTCACCCTACGGTACCTGGCGACAGGAGAGAGCTACAAGTCCTTGGGCTACGGTTTCAGAGTGGCTCCCAACACCATCTGTAATTTTATCCCCAGTGTCTGCATTGCCATCATGCGAGCTTACGTACATCTGCTGACCCTGCCAATGGATCCAGCATCCTGGAAGGAAGTTGCCAAGGGCTTCGAGAAGAGGTGGAACATGCCCCATTGCATCGGAGCACTGGATGGGAAGCATATTGCCATCAGATGTCCTCGGAAAGCTGGGTCAATCTACTTCAACTACAAGGGCTTCCATTCCATTGTGCTTATGGCTTTGGTGGATTCTGACTACAAGTTCCTCTACGTGCAGGCTGGATGCCAAGGAAGCTCATCGGATGGAGGAGTCTTCCTGGACACAAGGCTGAGGGACCTGCTGGAAGAAGAAGGACTTGGGCTACCCCCTGCTGCATGAACCTCAACCTGGCACAGTTGGGAATCCTTTTCCATACTTCATTGTTGAAGATGAGGCCTTCCCCCTGAAGAGCTGGTTGTTGAAGCCTGTTCCAAGAAGAAACCTTGACATCCCCTCCAGAGTCTACAACTACAGAATTTCAAGAGCCAGGAGAGTGGTGGAGAATGCCTTCGGTATCCTGTCCCACAGATTCAGATGCTTCCTAACTACAATGCCCCAGAAACCCGGCAGAGTGGCAGCCATCACTCTGGCAGCCTGCACTCTACACAATCTTCTGCGAGACAGAGTAGGAATTCATCCAGCCATGGACAACGACGTAATCGACAGAGAAGATCCTGCAACCCATGAAGTCACTGACGGACTGTGGAGAGGAAGACCCTTGCATGATCTTGGATTCGCTCCAGCATATGGAAATGCCACCAGACAAGCCAAGCAGTACCGAGACTACCTACGAGACTACGTCAACAGCCCAGCAGGAAGTGTCCCCTGGCAGATGGAAAGAATTTGAAGATGAAGCAGAGAAGCAGCAGCAGCAACAGCAATTCAATGCCCCCCCCCCTGAAAAAACCACAAATTAACCCAGCCCTTGTAAGGGCTTACCACTTCCTCCAGAAAGAGCAGGCCTTGTACACATCTTTATGTTGACAAACCCCCCCCTCCCAAAAAAATCTCTCCCTACAACAGCTAAATTTTTTGTGACGTACATAACATAGCACATTTTTAGGTTTGCATCTATCTGTACAACCCATTTAAATCACTTTCACTTCCTGTCTATCAATCTGTCTATTTAGTTATCTATCTGTCTATCTATCTATCTATCTATCTGCCTATCTATCTATCTATCTATCTGTCTATCTATCCAAGTGCAATCCCTGCAAAGTGACGATAACTGCTTTTGTTTTCTGCAGTGTACAGTGCCGCCTGTAAGTAAGTGAAACGCGTGACATTGTGCCATTGCATCAATGCTAAACATCCTCAGCCAAACTGCTTGTGGAGGCAAGAATTCTCATCGGATGAAAGGGAAACAAAGTGGGTCATAAAGGCCGATGTGTGAGGCAAGTGTGATAAAAATAGCAGCCCATTTTCTTTGCTGTAGTCGGAGTAAGGTATGGGTCAAAGTCTTTGATAAGTAAGTGAACCACCCTTCCCTATGTTGTAACATTGGGCCTGCGTTTCACTTACTTATCAAAGACTTTGACCCATACCTAACTCCAACTACAGCAAAGTAAATTGGCTGCTATTTTTATCCCACATGCCTCACATATCGGCCTTTATGACCCAAAATGTTTTCCTCTCATCGGATGAGAATTTGTCCTTCCAGAAGCATTTTGGTTAAGGATGTTTAACATTGATGCAATGGCACAATATCATGCGTTTCACTTACTTACAGGCGGCACTGTATATATGTAATGAGCATTGTGTTCCATTTATCTATCTATCTATCGATCTATCTGCCTATCTATCTAGCTATCTATCTGCCTGTCTATCTGTCTATCTATCTGCCTATCTATCTATCTATCTATCTATCTATCTATCTATCTATCTATCAAAGTGTCATCACTGCAAAATGACGATCACTCGTTTTTCTTTGCTGCAGTGTATATGCGACGTGCAATTTTTTTCTTCTATCTCGCTGTCTATCTGTCTATCTATCTATCTATCTATCTAGCTATCTATCTGCCTATCTATCTGCCTATATATCTATCTATCTATCTGCCTATCTATCTATCTATCTGACTATCTATCTATCTATCTATCTATCTATCTGCCATATCTATCTATCTATCAATCTATCTGTCTATCTATATTAATTAAAGTGTTGAAAAAACTTTAATTAAGAAAGCAGAAATGCCACCTGTACTAGTGGAGCAAAAAGTGAAAATGGGCCAAAAAAAAAGAAGGGAAATAGCACCTTGCTTTTATGAAGGTGTTAAAAATTTAGAAGGGCCAGGACCGGATTTTTTTTTTGGGGAATTTGTCAACTTTTTTTTTGGGGCTCTTTTCATTTTTGCTCTTGTTTGTCAACGCAAGAGTTTTTTTAGTCAACATAAGATGTGTACGTGGCCAGCTCTTTTGGGAGGATTTGGTGGCCCTTAAAAGGGCCTGGGTTGTTTTTTTTTTCTTTTTTCAGACGACTTGAACAGGCATCACTTCCTTGGAGAGGGCAGGTTGACTTGGCTCCACTGGTACGACGCTGGAGGTTGATGTTGTTGCTGGTGGACAAGTGTCGGCTGCTGCTGCTGCTGTAGAGACTGCTGCTGCTGCTGTAGAGACTGCTGCTGCTGCTGCTGCTGTAGAGACTGCTGCTGTAGTGGTGGCTGCTGCTGCTGTAGAGACTGCTGCTGTAGTGGTGGCTGCTGCTGCTGTAGAGACTGCTGCTGCTGCTGTAGTGGTTGATGCTGTAGTGACTGCTGCTGCTGCTGTAGTGGTTGCTGCTGCTGCTGTAGTGGCTGATGCTGTAGTGGCTGCTGCTGCTGGCCAAAAGAGGGTCCGGGGAAGCCAAGCTTCTGGGGGCTGTCAAGCATCAGCTGGGTGAAGCTTAAAAATGACTGCTGCAGGGCTGGATTCTGGCTTTGAATTGGCTGCAGGGACTAGAACTGGCTGCTGCTGCTTGGCTGGGACTGCAACTGCTGGCGTGGAGGCTGGGACTGTGGCTGGGACGGCTGGCGGGACTGCTGGGACATCTCCTGGGACGACTGCTGCTGACTGGCTGGGAAGCTGTCATCCAGATCAGGCATAATAGGAGTGCAGTCCATGGGGGCATCAGAATCGGACGACAGGCGGTCACTTCCTCCTGGTCTAGTGAAGCTGGAGATTTCCACGGCACCCTTCGGAATGATGGAGGCCCTCAGGAATTCGCACTTCGCCAGGATGTACTTGTCTCGCTCGGACAACTTCTTTCTGCCAGACCCAGAAGCTTGAGGTTTGATGATCTTTCCGAAGGTAGTCCTGATGTTGCTCCTCCATTTGTAGACGTTAGCTGCTGTGATTTCTTTCCCCATTAGCAATGTACAGTACAACCATCTTAAAATGGCTCAACATAGTGATCCGTAGTGATCCAGAGCGGTCCGGATAAAGAGTGATCTGTAGTGATCTGAGATGATATAACTCTATCTGTAGTGATCTACAAATCCACTTTTAGTGAAAATCAATCATGTCAATTATTTAGGATTATAAGTCAAAGTACAGATAAAATCCATCTAACAATTGAACACAGTGATTAAGGAAACATATCCATTAGTTATTTGGTACAGAAAAGTAAATTTATTAATATCAATTTTGATTAATAGATGCAGATCACAACAGATCACTCCAGATCGATCACTCCATATCAACCAAGATCGCCATGGATCACTACAGATCGATAGATAAGTGTCGATCCAAACTGACGAGCCATTTTATGATGGTTGTACTGTAAGTTCTGCTGCTTTCTCTGCATCCAGTCTGTCCTTCTGTGTACTCTTAAAGGTGGTGGAGCCCTTGGAGTACAGGTCCTCGTTCTCCCGGTACCAGTCGATCAGCTCATCCTCCTGCTGTTCTGTGATGCCGAGTAGGTCCCCGGAGTTTTTCTTTCTGTAGCCCTTCTTCTTCTCCTTGTGGACAAACTGGCCATCGGAGTCCTGGATCAGCTGAACCTCAGATCCAGTGTTGTCGGAATCTTCCTTTGCCTGGTTCTTCCCCTTGTTGCCCTGGGACTTGGCAGCAGTCTTCTTGGGAGTATCTTCCTGTGTGCTGGTATCGTAGTTGGACTGCAGGGTCTGCTGGTGGATTGCAGCTTGCAGATTTGGTAGGGAGTCATCATCATCATCTTCAGCAGGAGTATCATCTGGAGGTGGAAGTGGAGGCTGGACTGCAGTCTTGGCTCGGGTCTGGGCTGGAGTGACAGGCTTGACTGGAGGCTTGGCTGGAGACTTGGCTGGAGACTTGGCTGGAGACTTGGAGGTGGCTTGACGCTTGGCTGAAGGAGACTTGCCAGGAGTGCGAGGCCTTCCCCTTGGAGCAGTCTTGGTGGGAGACTTGAAGACAGCAGCATCAGCCGACTGGCTGGGCTTGGTTGGAGACTTGACAGAAGCAGCAGCATCGGCAGGCCTGCCACGCTTGGTTGGAGACTTGACATCAGCATCAGCAGACTTGGGACGCTCCTTCTTGACTGCAGCAGCAGTGGCAGGCCTGCCACGCTTGGTTGGAGACTTGACAGCAGCAGCAAGCTTGGCCAGGACTTGATCTTCATCTTCATCATCATCTTCATCCTCCTCATCAGCTTGTTGTTGCACTTTGGATGGTGGGGCGCCCTCGAAGATGGTCTCACTGGTCACTGTTGATGTAGCAGTGGTCACTGCCACGATGCTGTCCGGCAAGGTGAACATGCTTGGAGAGAATGTAACAGCTGCGTAGTCATCCCCTAGGAATGGAGCTGGTGAACCAACTGGAGTTGAAGATGGAGTGGTCAGTGGAGTGCAGGCTTGAGTGTTGCCCTTGGTTGGTGCCCTCAAGGTCTTCTTCCCTCTTCCTTTGGGTCCCATCTTGAAGCAGGAGCGATTCAGCAATGAAGCAGCAATTCAGTTGGCTGTGAAGCAGAGTGTCATGGAGTATAGATGCGTTCGTCTTGAAGTTCAGAGCGGTTATGGTGCTCTAGTGGCTGCTCTTCTATTTATATGCAGGGCGCGTGCCAGTGCGTCTCCAAGGCTGACCCCCCATTCGCGTCGGGGCAGGAAAGGTCGACACCGCGATGCTTTCAGTAACCCGCAGACAAAGGATTTTGCTAAAAATAGCCCCTGTGGCGCCACTCTGTCTGCTCCTGGAGGGGGTCCAGACAACGGCGCGAAGGTTTTGCACACGTCCCGGAGCATTTTCCTTGACGGCGGAGTGCAAAAGAACCGCAGCGTCCACCTTTTTGGCGCCAAGCAGAGAATCCCGCTTGTTTTACAAATCCACGGGAAAGTTATTACCCCTCAGTGGCGCGAAAACTTAGACGCCGTCCTGCTTTTCGGATCGCGACGTCTATCAATTTTTCTGGTCTGCTCCGCCGCAGATTTTTAGAAAATTTGTAATGGTTGAAAATTTTTTTCTGGTCCATGGCGATTTCTAGGTACGTCAAGGAGCAGGTTTCTCGACGGCGCGCAATCAAAAAATGTCCGCCTGGAACCTAAAATGTCCCTGCGGGATACGTAAAAAGAGGAAATATTTTTCCGATTTTCCTGGGAATACTACGACGCCGATTTAAATAGTTCTCCGGTTGCCGCCGTGAGATCTTAGCATTAGTGTCATCATTATTGCTGTCATCATCATCACAGTCATAATCATTTGCCTCATGTTGTATGAATCCTTCAGTGGCCTTAAACATATTTGCAGCATAGTTTGTTGTGACACTTTTTGTTGATACTAATACCGATACTCTAGGCAATTTCAGAATACTGTTCGGTTCCGTGAAGTGTGGCGCTCTTGAAGGGTTTGCTACAGGGGTGGATTGGCGGCATTTCGGGCCCCGTGACAAAATAAGTCGAGCGGCTCCCAAAGTTCCTGTCGTCAGTGTTATTTAAATTAAGAAAAGCAAAATATGATAGCATATTAGCATATCTATAGTCTGGTAAGGTTCTGTCAGGATAGGGCCCAATGTCAGAGGCTTCTGTCCTATTTAGTTAATTATGTTTCATCATAAAATCATAAACCTGATGGCAGAGTTTTGCTTTTCAGCTTTTTCTTGATTTTTTTTTTTTGACTTGTTGAATGGGCCCCCCTGAGTGGATGGGCCCGTTGCAGCTGCCACTTTGCCACATAGGCCAGTTCACCCCTATTTGCATGAGATCACCACAGACTTCATAGATAGATAGATACATAAATACATACATTCATACATACATAATGATTCATACATACATACATACATACATACATACATACATATACATACATACATACATACATACATACATACATACATACATACATACATACTTACATACATACATACATACATACATACATTAGGGTGAGGCTGCAGCCCCAACATTTTCAGATCAAGCCTACCTTTTTTTCTGAGATGCCCCTTGGTATAAAAAGAAAGTACACCAAATTTCAGCCAGATTGAACAAAATTTAGGTGTGGCCACCTGGCCATTTGTGTTTTTAACATAGCAAATCTATAAAAATTGTCATATCTTTTGATATAATGGTCATACACCTTTAAAAATTGGCTAAGAAATATCCTAGACCACATATTCATATTCAAGTTCTGTAGTAACTAAGTGTCTATCTCTTATATTTGCTGAGTTATTCAACAAAAACTGTAATTTGCCATGTTTGTACACTAAAACTGCAATATTTTCACTGATGTACGAAACAAAGTATATAACTGAAAGAAAATCTGGGCAACAAGCAGTATTTGCAAGCTTCCACCCCCTTCCTGAACTCCATTGGTATCTTTTGCATGCCTTAAGCTAATTTTAAGGATTTCTAGGAGTCAGAAAGGTGAAAATAAATTTTAAAAATCGCACCTGAATAACGTTGTTGTCAAATGTGAAGCTTCAATGCTGAGCTCTTGTCACGTAATCAAATCATTATGTGACTCATGCATTGCCACATCATATTCTGTATTGGCATCATACGGAGACCACTATTTTGGCAGCGCATTTATAAATACTCTGAACTCTCTGATCATCATAAAACGGACCTAAAGATACAAGCAAGGAGAGACATTGTACAAGTGCGAGCTTTTCGGAAATACTGAGCCTCCTTGCTAGATGTTGTTGGTTCTGCACCAATTATGATTCAGATTCAGATTCAGATTTCAGATTCAGATTCATTTATTTTCTTTGAGGCATTACATTACAATCATGAATTTTAAAAAATATATATATAATAAATAAATAAATTACGCTCAAAGCTGGTGCCCCTTTATGACATTCAATGTTGCTGCCAAGGGGCCACCAGAAAACAAAAAAAACTGATTGTACTATATAATTACCTTTAGTTCCTGCAGTCATCAAGGTGGGCACCACACGGGTATGTCTATAGGCTACTAGTTATTAATGTCTAAAAAATATAAATTATATCAAACATGTAATGTTAAACTTAAATTAAATCAAGCCTCCAATACATAAGTTATATCTTTTTCCTTTCTCTTATTTTTTATTTTTTAAACTAGTAATTCATATTGATCTCAAGTTTAAGTTGAACTCATATCAAGACAAAAAGATGGTAAGTGAGTATTACATAAATCAGTCATTGAAAGGGATGAACATTTTAAAAAACAAATACTGCAAATAGTTACATGGTACTATAATAATTATATAATGAGTTGGGACACAGTGCTAAATCGAAACAGAACAGCAAAACTTAGTTTTTTCCTCCAAAAACAAATCTCTTACTTTACACAGGAATTTCATTTGGCTCATTATTGTGCTCAATTCAGGTGATACTTGGAAATATAGGTTACTTCTACTTATGCTTGCAGGCAGGTATGGGCTACTGGCACTACTGCAATTTCAAACCTATGAGGGCAGTCAAAATATAATTTTCACAATGTGGTCGAACTCTTGTGGCACATGACGCTACAGGCACCAAAGATGCTGGATAGTTTTAGTGCATAGCTGTTGCCTATTTTGCATAATTTGGTAACTTGTTGATATCAGCACTGATTTTATTCCACAAAAACTGGGTGCCAGTCAATTTCAGATTACCTTTTAGGTGCACCAGAAAGCTAACTAGAGGTAGAGTGACATAAAAGAAAATGATGGATATGGAGACATGTTGAAAAATTTACTCAATGTTTAAGAGATGCTAAATGAATATAATGAAGATTAAATACCTCAAAATTGTGATGAACAGAACTTTACAAGAACTCATATAGTTTCACTATGACATAAAGGCAATTCAAGAAATAAATTCTGGGCCTAGAGTAAATGATGGTAAATCCGTCCAGGAGGGCAAATCCGTCCACCCCTGTATATATGCATATAATTACATTTGTTACAGTTATGTGACTTGCAAAACGATGGTGAAAGTACAAAACCTCGTAAGTCAAAAAAAGCTGTTTTTCAGAAATTGTAAAAAACTGTCAGGTGTCTTTTTTTAAGGTAATGTTTATTAATAAGGGAGGCCAACTAGATACATAGAAAGTGACACCCTGTTGTAGCAAATTTTTTGTCAGAGGTCGTTTACCCCTTGCATTGATGTTACCATCAGATGTGATTGAAAATGTCGACTTACGAGGTTTTGCACTTTCACTTTCTACCCGTGCAAAACCTTGTAACTCGATCATTTATCACACTTTAAAGCAACTTGCAGCATTGAATATACTTTCAATCTATGTATATACAGTGAAAATTATAATTTGCCTATGACAGATTGCAATAACAAATTTTATTGAGTGGCTACAATGGCAAGAATGAGGAAAATGACATTTTTTTCAAATTTTCGTGCACTCTCTTTTTCAATAGTCTACATCACCAAAACAAATATAGGGAGGGAATTTTTTTTTATCAGGAAACTTGCTGGGAGTCATAATAAAGCAACACAGTAATTGTTTTTCAAAAAAAGTTGAAATATCCCACAATATGTGCTTCAAAGTTCTGATATGAGGTTTTGCACTTTCACTTTTTGAAACATATCGACATACAAGGTTTGGTAAAATCATTCTGTTACCAGTGTGTTACAGCTTCCAAAAATAGCAAAGTGGCAAGGTAATCAACTGACAACGTGTATTGGATATTAAAATAGTCATTCCACCAAAAATCTAAAAATAGCAAAATTTTGACATACGAGGTTTTGCACTTTCACCATCGAAAAGTAAGAGAAAATCGTTTTTCAACAAATTTTGTCGTTTTTATTGTTTTGACAGCATTTTAAATGATATTTCAAGTCCATTTAAAAGATGAAGACAAAATACAATGAAATCCTGTGACGTCATCACAGCCATTTTGTAAATTACAAGTAGTGGGTCTTGTTGGCTCATTTCCATAAAGAAAAGTATTGAAGGTAAAAAATTAAAGCATGAGACGAAGAATTTTATTATTCTTATAGGATTTCTTCAATAACTGAATTCCAACACATGGAAAGGAGATACAATGGAAATAAAAGTGGACGGATTTACCATCATTATTTTAATACTAGCTTGACAGGGTGATTGTAAATCCGTCCAACCCCTTTAAATGGTCTTTAAAAGTACTTTTGAGACTTTTATTATTTACAGATGATTTCATATTTGTAGACATAAGCACTGAATGTGAATTTTTTTCTGGGACATGTAATCTATAGGGAAAAGTGACATCAAAAAAATTATGACATCACTTTTCCTCATTGGATAACATGTCCCAGTATAAAAATCAATTTCTTTTTTATGTCTACAAATATGAAATCATCTGTAAAAATGGCATAAAACTGGTTGAAAGAATTAGATTGAGCAATTGTACCAATTGATTGGGTTAAACGGTTTTTTAATTGTGATTGAGGCAGTAAATTGAAAATTCTTGATAGTTAACTCAACCTCTGTTATTTGATTCTTCTATTACAAGTGCAATCAGCACCCCAATGTTCTAATATCGACAGAAAATCCTTTGTGAAAGTTAAAAGATTGCAAAACTTTAAAAAAATCACAAGATATGATTGATTTGTGCTGCATAATGCCCTGTGGACGGATTTACAAACCTTGCTGGACGGAATTAGCAGCCACCTGGACGGATTTAGGTGTCCTAACCTTCATTTTTTGTTGTCATGGTTTCAGCAAAAATTATTTGAATATTTGACTTTTTTGGCTGTTGAAGGTAGTACGGAATATACACATTCCAATGGGCTAATTTTTATTTCTTTATCTATTACTATTTTTCTAGAAATACAACTATAGCCAAATGTGGACGGATTTACTGTTCTTGACTCTAATCAGATTAGAATTGGTGTGGCAGAACATATATCAGGGTTGGGCACGAGTACATGCAAATGTACTCGAGTACGAGTACGAGTACTTGCCACATCTACGAGTACGAGTACGAGTACGAGTACAGCCTTTTCTGAATGTACTCGAGTACGAGTACGAGTACTTTCAAATGTACTCGAGTACGAGTACGAGTACATTTTATGCAGTTTCGAATGTTATTTGTGCAATATAATATTTAAAGAAATAAAAGCATCATTATAAGATAAAGTAATTGATCACCCATCCTTTGAAGCTATTTGGATAGGACAGGAAAGTTAATACAATACAAAAAGATATTTTTTAAATTCAATGATGTATTTAACAAAAATTTTCCGTTAGCCCTTGACAGAAGCCGTTTTGCAATGACTTTTCCAATTTGAGAATTAAACATTTTCATTGATTATATTCCATATGGGACTCAAACCAAATTCAGCATATTTCTTATCTGTAAACGTAGATAGCAGACTTTGTTGTGTCAAGCAATCAATAAATCTATCAAAATTAAACTCTCAATAATCCAATCTGTCAATGAGTTACTCAGCCAATCAAATCGATTGCTCAATTTAAAATCTATCTATCTATCCATCTGTCTATCAATCTATCAATCTATCTATCTATCAATCTATCTATCTATCTATCTATCTATCTATCTATCTATCTATCTATCTATCTATCTATCTATATGTCTGTCTATCTATCTATCTATCTGTCTATCTGTCTATCTGTCTATCTATCTATCTATTTATCTATCTTAATTTCTATCAATTCAATCATAATAATTAACACGATAGCTTAAATAAATGTGAATAGTCAAATCAAAATTTCAAATAATTAATATACTATAATGCACGACGATGTGATGTATGTAATTTACCTGATTTGCTACTTAGCAAACCATATTCAAAACGATATAGCTACATGATGCTCTCTGTAAGGTTTTATTTCATTTCAAAGCCAAGAATTCGTTAAAACACATATTTATATATCAAAGCTTGGCAGATTTAGCAAAAAATTAAACACAATATAAATTTATTGCAAGTATATGGATGGTTATTTCGTTCAGCTGAGAACATTTTTCGTTAGATAAAATCATCATAATATAGTATTATAATTAAAATCACACTTTTAAATTAAGATAAGCAAGGGTGAGCCTGTAGACTAACAAGTGAATATAAATACATATATATATATTTATACCATACCTGTGAGCCATCAGCCAATCAGAAGCCTGTATTTGGCTGGTATATATCCTATATTCTTTGTTGTTCACTTATACGCCCATGGGAATAAAGCCTCATTGTTTAACAAAGCTCATAACACAAACAGCAAAACTGTACCAAACAGTGAATTGCCAACAAAAATTAAACAAAAATAAACAAAAGTATTATAAAACCTAATACCTATGACAAATCCATAAATCCTTTAATTTGAGCCCAATTTAGATTTTTAATGAAAGTATAATGACTAAGGGGTTATTAGATCTCGGCGGGGTGGAGGCTTGGGCATTTTTCAAATAAATAATTTCTGGTCTTATTTTGGTAAAATAAATTCCTTTTGAGTAGTTTTTGATTTAGAAACATGCACAAAATAAGTAGGTCTGATTACCTCTGCTATTATCAAGAAGTAAAAGCTTGAAGCCCCACCCAACCCCCCCCCCCCCGGCCCTTAATATTTGATAGTCACCCAATTCTCCTGATTTTTTAACTATTTTTCTTTTAATATCTATTTTCTTTTGCCTATTTCCACTCATATTTTTTCCAGCCCTCCCCCCAAATCTCTTCACCAAATATATGTTGTTTTTCTTTCTCATCTAAATTTCTTCTTTTTTTCAATTATTATTTTTTTCACACATTTTTTGCGTGAAGTTTTTGTGCTAATTTTTCCCCCAATTTGTTCGTTCACTTTTTAATCAATTTTGTTCTCCCAACATTTCGTTATATATTCTCCAGGTTTTGCTTTCCACTTTTATAAATTCAAACTATATCTATTAAAATTTGCACTTAAAATGTTTTTCCTAATTATTTTGCAAATAATTAGCTAATTATACTATTTTCGTATATTAAAGTGGGTAATGAAATAATAATTGCTTAGAACTTAGCTTCTACAACCAGATTCTTAAAATACATGGAAAATCTCTTAAGCTTTTTAAATATTTGATTGATAATTTACAGTACCTTTCAGCTGAATTGGCCCTGTATATCCAAAGACAACCTCAGAATATGCAAGAATTTATACTATATATGCCTACCATGTTATCGTTTGGATTTTTTTTCTTCAACTGATACTTTCATGTTATCAAACTAATCTCACTTGGCAAATTGTTTGTAACTGTCATCTGCCCCTCTCAAATCCTTCCTATTTTATTTTCTTTTTTAAATCTCTTTGTTTTTGTTTTATTATGTTTTGTTTATGGTACAAGTTAGTTATATCCCTTGTTTTCGTGAATATGTGATATAATTCTCGGCTAACTCCTCGGAATATATCACATATTCACTCAAACCCAGGATATAACTAGCACATATACATATATATATTAGGGTGTCTAATTTTTTAACTTTTTTCCTGATCACGCTAGTCTTTAAACCAATTGATCTCCTATGTGAACAGACCACGCAGTTCAAATTTCAGCCAAATCCATTCATGTTTAGACCCCCCCTACCCACTTCTATTTTGGGGCTATTTTCACCATTCGCGAGTACAGTAAAAATGTCATTTTCGTATGGAAAAACATGCCTATTAAGGTTGCTTAAAAGGTACAATGAGGTGTCTGCTGGGTACTGCTTTCATTTCCATCAACTTCTTCTCCATAGCATGTAATCTATAGGCATTTTAAGGGCAAAAAATCACTAAATTTAGCTTAAATCCTTATAAAATTGCACCAAATATCTATTCTTATGCTAACTAAGCTTGGTAAATTAATGATCTTTTGTACATTAAGGAGTGGAGGAATTCTATAAAGTTTGAAGAATTTAGAATTGCAGTTAAGGAATAGCTTATATATTCTATGGCCTCTAAAAATGTTACAGTGGGTTGCAGAAGTATACACCCCTCTGGAGTGGTCTTTGATTTTCTGTCATATCTTTATTGAGAAATTGCATCATCAATCTCATGCTTCTACGTGCTCATACTAACCTCTGTTGCAACCTATGTTCACCATAAAATGCAGGGTGGTAACCCATGGAAGAGTATAAAATATTACACCAACGAAAATTAGTATTGCGAAAGTACGCACCCCCTTGTAAGTTGTTGATGTTTTTTAATGATAATAATGTTGTTTTGACCTGAACAAGAAAAATTATGATATAAATAGTTGATCTCTGATTGGTTATTAACATTTTGGATTGTTTTACCCAATTTCTGTAAATTCTGTGGATGGACAATATCACAAAATCAACCTACTGTAAATAAAAATTAAAAGTTCAATATAAAAATGAAACAGATATCTAATGATGATGATAAGCTGCTTTTGAGAAGTTTACAGGTTGAATGGGGAAACCAAAAAATATTTTGAGCCCTAATTACACTTTAGCATCCCCCGCAACAGTGTCAGATTGAACTGACATTTATACCTGAAGCCCCCAAAAAGCAAGAAAAGGGCTGGACAGGCAGGGACACACCCTGATACAACCTAGAAAAAGTTTCGGTTCAGTGTCTGCAACCGAAGTTGAAAATAAGTATGTCACAGGAACCTGCGGCGATGCTTAGTTTTGCCCCTCTCCCATTTGATGTTTTGTGTCTTAAAATACATCTTTTCAATACAGCTGATATCCATGTATGGTTCTATCATCTATGAATATAATGTAGGTGCAATTTTACAATGCTCAGTCAAGTTTCAGTAATATTTTCACTCGTCTTCTGATTTGGGATAAAATATGAAAATTATCAAGAAATTTGATCATGCTCATTTATTAGTTCTATCAAAGATATCAAACTGTAAAGTGCCCTGGGTTCTGTCAGGGTACAGTATACTATACACCTGTCTAGCTCATTCCCTTGATATTTACTCACTTATCTGAGAAGGTGGTTCCAAATTTGTATTACAGGTGAAAATGGTACCTGCAATACAAATTTTGGACCAGTTTACACAAGAAGGAACTTTCTGAAAAATTACTTAGAACAGCACTAACTGCTTAAACAATATGGATAATCATTCACATAATGCTTTCTTGGACTCCCGGAAGCTGGAAACTTTTTATAGCTGCTTACAATCTCACTGCATGCAGAGGGTGTATACTTCCACAACGCTAATTTTCACTGAATTGACTTTTTCTACTCTTCAAGGACTTACAGCCCAGAATTTTATGGTGAATATAGGTTGCAAGAGAGGTTGGTATGAGCATGTAAAAGTATGGGATTGATGATGCATTTCTGAAGGAAGATATGACAGAAAATTGAAGACCACTCCAGGGGGATGTATACTTCTGCAACCCATTGTATCTAACCCAAAGGCATTAAAGGAATACCAATCCGTCTGTAACTTGCTACCAGTCCAATAAAAAAAAGGTTTGAAATAAGATAGACAAAAATATTCTTGCATGCTCAGTTACTTGTGAGTAACTATAGCCAATGGAAATTTTGACACCTGATAATACATACGACTCTCGAAAATTCGTGTCTTGAATCCAGACATGGCCATTTGGCTCTATCAGGAATGACTCCATCGAATGCAGTCTGCATGATTTGTGAAAACTGAAAACTTGTGAATGCGAGTAAATAAATTAATATATATGTACGCCCTTGAAGTTAAATATCTCAATCCAGTTATTGTGGTCTCCACTATCCATGGTTTATGATAATATTTAGGATAAACTGCAACAATATTCAGATTTATTGAAGACTTGTATTTATATTCACTTGTTAGATAATTAAAGTCTTTGCTGAGGTGTTGTCTAGAGCACATTAATGATTCAGTTTTCAAAACTTCAATTAAAAAAATGACCCAGATGTCAGGAAAAGTCACTGGTTTGGCTTGAACAGCATTGTTGAGTTAATTAGCTGCAGTAATCCAGTAATCTCTCTCAGTCAATCTTATGTGCATACCTCAAATGCATTTCAATTCAAGTCTGATGCCAAGTTCTTGTGAGGCATTGACCCATCATAGACAGGTCCGGGCCAGGAAAAAACTGCCAATTTTTCCATTCAAGGTTTTCTCCGTTGATTCTGGTGGTTTAAGATATGCTCTTCAAAATTGGCCCTTGGGCCATCTTGAATTTTGCCTCATATCCAAGATAGCCGCCACTTTCCAAAATGGCTACCAAAATACATTAAATGTTACCTGGGATATCCCTATCTTTTGAAATGAATTTTTTTGTTCACTAAATTTTTAGTATAATGACTTCTCAACATGGCCCAGTTGGTTGGTTGCCAAGAAAACACTTTATTGAAGGTAAAATCCAATATGGCCGCCATGGATGCCGTAAAGTAGGTAATAATTCTATCTCCTGAACCGGTTGAGATATGGCAATAAAATTGGTGTCTATTCCTAGGTTTTCAGGTGTGAGGGATCCAAATATGCCATTAAATTTGAAATTAGGTCAGTAGGTCATCAGTTTTATCCAATATGGCCGCCATGCATGTCGTTACTAAAAGAAAATGGCTCTATCTCTTGATCTAGTAGAGATACAATTATAAAATTGGTGTCTATACCTAGGTTTTCATGGTTGAGGAATCCATACATGCCATCAGAATTGAGATTTACTCAGTTGGCTGTTGAATTAATCCAATGTGGCCACCGTGCACCTTATTTCTTCAGGAAACTAGCTGTGTCTCCCGGTCTAGTGAGGATATTTTCATAAAATTGGTGCCAATTCCTAGGTTTTTAGGGGTGGGGAATCTGAATATGCCATCAGAGTTGAAATAAGGCCAGTAGATCATGAGGTTGATCCAATATGGCCATTAACATCATTGTCTTTAATTGCTTATTATCAATTTCATGTTCAAAAATAATTCTGAGGGCTATAGCCGTGAGCCATATCTTTCCAGGAGTTCAGAAATATGTCATGAGAGTGTGTTGTCCCGCCTGTATCATGGATTATCTGGCTCCTAAATGACACTGGCAATAGAAAAAGATTATCAGATAGAATATATTTGATTCTTGGAGTCACCCAAATGTTCAAAATGGTCAGACAGTAGTTTATATTTTGGATTTTTGCTTAAGATCTCAGGGGTGATATGAAGATAGCATCTTCGATGGCTACGAAGATGTAGAATTAACATATAATATCCAAGACCATAGACAAATTTTAAGATGTCTTATCAATGTTTTCCGTGGTTCAGGAGATTATTTCCAGGTTACTGCAATTTCAAGAAGTATGAGTTTCTGTCATAGGATAGTAAAACGTAGCAAATTGGGTTCATGTGATTGGTTGAGGCACTGAATTACATAGCATAAACTCATTTGAATAGCACTAAAAACGTGTCTCAAGGTAAGTGACGTGTCTGTTTAAGGCAGTCACAGTGCCAGTGCTTACTTGCTAATCTGATCAAATTGTAAATTTTGCTGCTTATTGAAGCAAAAAAAATACGTTTTCACAGCTCACCCTACGTCCAACTTGTAGATTTGAGGACGTTTTATTGCTCACAAACCAATCAGGTGAGCCTAAAATGCTACGTAGATAGTCACAAAACTTGCCATAGAAACTCATACTAATTGAAATTGCAGTAAAGGAGGATTAAATCCATATAAAAAGCAAGAGGAAACTGTCCCAATTGACATCAAATTGCCTGATAATGATGTAATTATGAACGGCAAGATCTATTTTTTTCTGAGATCAAGTAGTATTGAGAGTTTCTGGAGTTTTCATTCATTCGCAAGTTTGTGAGCCTAACTTCCTTCAACCATGGTTTCAGTGTACTAGCAACACATTGCTATACAGGTTTCCCGATTAACTTGATCTTTGTTTACAGCGGAAAGCTTGGAGTGATAACAATTCATACTTGGAGAATGTTTAATTTGAGATTATTTTAATGCTGTTAACTTTTGTGTGGAGTGTGCCCAGACACTGAAACTAAATGTTGACAATTCATACTTTCTTTTACGAAATTGTTTAAAAAAATCACATTTATTTCTTAATACAGCTAGGAATTGTTTATGAGGCAACAACACGGACCTTGTAAATGAGTAAGTAAATTAATTTTTTGTAAATGTTAAAAATAGCCTCAACCAAACAGCTTGTGGAAGTATTGATTCCCATCTGATCAGATGAAAACTTATTATGTCATGAAGGATACTTTAATGTATGCGTCAAAAATCTCAAAATCATTATAAGTGAAGGACCGATTGAAATGAAATTGGTGTTCAGTTTCACTTAAGGCACTTGCAAAGTTTTGTGAGACTGACCTACCACATCTGCCTTTAAGTTATAATACATTTTCATCTCACCGGTTGATAAATTAGTGCTGTCACAAGCAGTTTGGTCGGGGATGTGTAGCATCAACCCAATGGCAATATATAACCTATTTTACTGCGCTTTCAAGCATCACTGTACGTGTATCTTGATAACTTCAAGCGCATTCCGGGATATATTTATATTTAAAGCCACTTTATTCAATAATACAGACGGGACAGTGTAGATTGACATTCGCAGAGAAGCCTTTGTACTCAAGCTTTGTCAAAAGTTGTAACCAATTTACACATCCGCTGATTCACTTATGTGAGAGAAACTGGTGCTTTTCTTCATCTAGAACCAAGCTACAATGGAAGTATAATACAAGTATTTCCATATCTTAGGGCATCAATATGCATGTTTACACTGGTAGAAAATTAATACGTTCTTTGTTATCACTGGACTCATAGCAAATCCATTTTGTACTTTTATCTAGCAAACTGAAACATATTTAGCAAAGTATGAGTTACTTAACACTGAATATATTAATTGGTGCATCATAGATAATTATCAGCTGAAAGACGATAAGTTAATAATTATGAATTTAGTATAGAGGATGAATTTTTATCACAAAGGAGAAAATTCCAAGCTTTTCTCAGGAGCCAAAAATCAACTAAAGCAGGTAATGTGTCAAACATATAGCAATGAACTGTAGGGCTAAATAGACTGAAGGCAGTTTTAAAAAGAGTTGTGATTACAATCTTATTATGAATAAATAAAAACTAATAAAAACAGCATCATTACTCCATCCAAAAAAGTCTTACCATTCATATTTAGGCCTATGTCATTTCCAGGCTATTTGATGTCAATAAGGATAGACTGGATAGTGATCACTGGCCTACACACAGATTTCAAACAGAGATTTTTATTGTATTCCACCTTTAACCTGGAAATAATACCTTTGACCAATAAAAACACTGAACAGACAACTTAAAATTTGTCTAAGAATGGTGAGACTTTTTTGTGGCCATCAAGGATGCTATTTTCACATCACCCCTGAGTTCTAAGCAAAAATCAAAAATACTTACTGACCATTTTGAACATTTGGGTGACTCCAAGAATCAAAGATATTCTATCTGATAATCTTGTTCTATTGCCAGTGTAATTTAGGAGTCCAATAAGCCAAGATATAGGAGGGACAATATGCTCTCATAACATATTTCTGAACTCCTGAAAAGTTATGGCTCACGGGCATAGCCCTCAGAGTTATTTTTGGACATGAAATAGATAATAAGCAATTAAAGACAATGATGTTAATGGCCATATTGGATCAACCTCATGATCTACTGACCTAATTTCAACTCTGATGGCATATTCAGACTCCCCAACCCTAAAAACCTAGGAATCGACACCAATTTTATGAAAATATTCCCACTAGACCGGGAGAGACAGCTAGTTTCCTGAAGAAATAAGGTGCACAGTGGCCACATTGAATTTATTCAATGACCAACTGAGTTAATCTCATGGCATGTATGGATTCCTCAACCCTGAAAACCTAGGTATAGACACCAATTTTATAACTATATCTCTACTAGATCAAGAGACAGAGCCATTTTCTTTTAGTGACGACATGTATGGCGGCCATATTGGGTAAAACTGATGACCTAAGACCTAATTTCAAATTTAATGGCATATTTGGATCCCTCACCCCTGGAAACCTAGGAATAGACACCAATTTCATTGCCATATCTCAACCGGTTCAGGAGATAAAATTATTGCTAATTTTGCTGCATTCATGGCGGCCATATTGGATTTCACCTCCAATAAAGTGTTTCCATGGCAACAAACAAACTGGGTCATATTGAGTAGTCATTATACTAAAATTTTAGTGAGCTGCGTGGTCATTTCAACTGATAGGGATCTCCGGGGTAACATTTGATGTATTTCGGCAGCCATTTTGGGAAGTGACGGCCATTTTGGTTGTGAGGCAAAATTCAAGATGGCCCCAGGGCCAATTTTGTAGAGCACATCTTAAACCATCAGAATCCACTGAGAAAACCTTGAATGGAAAAATTGGCAGTTTTTTCCTGGCCTGGACCTGTCTATCAGATAATATTTTGAAAAAAGTTTTAGTTTAGATATAGCTAAATAGTGTTAATAATGATATAAATGTATTCTAATCTATTACAAAAACTGTTTTTATGGCAAGCTTTAGTACTGCCTGGAGCAATTATATATGATCCAATTGATCCATTGCTCCATATATTGTATCTCAGACACCACACAGCACCTGCAGAATCAAAATTATAAAGGTTTTGGATTACTGGATGAATATGAAGTTCTGTAACTCAATTGGGACCTGTGACATTAATCAAATTATGTATATTGATTTCCTGGAAGACATTTTTCTATGACAGTACATTCTCAAAGTACACTCAACGTACCAAGGGGAGCATTATCATCCTGATATTAAGCTCTAAAGACCTAGTTTGACCACATTTATACAGAAAAGAATAAATTACATGATAGAATTGAATCTCATGACATATCTCTATTGATGCGATTGCTGTGCTAGTTTATAGAAAAATTAACTGCTATAATTATTTCATCAGTGAATTCCTCATTGAAGACAAATTGGGGTAGGCAACTCTTGATTTTCTGTAGTTCTTAATTCTTCAATCTTATCAAAAGTCCTATACTTCTAAAAGATATCACCATCCTCAATCTACCCTTCTTTGTAAGCACAAGATTAGATATTTGGGCGATTTTACAAGAATTTTGGCTGAATTTAGTGATTTTTGCCCTTAAAATGCCTATAGATTACATGATATGGAGAATAAATTGATGGAAATGAAAGCATTACCTAGCAGACACCTCATTGTACCTTTTAAGCAACCTTAATAGGTACAATAGGTCTGTAGTACATGTTTTTGCATGCGAAAATGACTTTTACTGTACTCGTGAATGGTGAAAATAGCCCCGAAATAGAAGTGGGTAGGGGGGGGGTCTAAACATGAATGGATTTGGCTGAAATTTGAACTGCGTGGTCAGTTCACATAGGAGATCAATTTAGTTTAAAGACTAGCGCGATCCAGAAAAAAGTTCGAAAAATGACACACCCTAATATATATATATACACTTCAACCTCACCTTACGACCACCTCTCTATTACGGGCACCTCGCCATTACGACCACAAAGGCCTGGAACCAAATATTTTACTTGTCATTTATGCTTAATAAAACCTCTCTAATGCGGGCACCTCGCCAATGCGGTCAACTCGCCAATACGGCCACTTTCTATGGCACAAAAGGGTCATTCTGACCTCACTTATAACGGGTAGTGTATAATTAAGCAGCTGACACTGTTGTATCAAGCAGAAAATGCAAATCGGCGACGCTCTGTCTGGCCGTTTGTTTGCTTTACTTCATGAGAAACAAACAACAAGCATATGCAATCATTGTCAATTGAGATCTGTCAAAAATCACAGGCTTAATTGCATGAATGAGGGTTACCAAAGGGTTCCAAAGCAAGTTTGGTTCCTGATTGGCATTGAAGGCCCAGTTCCGACTTTGAGGTGTTCTTAAATGCAATTAGGGATTACCCTGAGCCACAAATTGAAATCCGCCCACATTTCTTAATTGTACCCCATTCACTTAATGGCCATTACATAAAGGAATACATATTTATTTACACCCAATCAGGAAGTTTTGTTGAGAAATCTTAGCTCTGCCACAAGTTCGGCCGTTACTTGGTTTGAGGAAAACAGCATGCAGGCTAATCCTGCAAAGTTTCAATTTATCACCTTTGGTTGTTCAACTGAAAGCATTGTAATTAATGAATATGTGTCACTTGAAAACAATGATTGTGTTAAACTCTTAGGAGTACAACTTGACACAAAGTTGAACTATAAAAAGCAAATTGCTGCAATATGTAGAAAATCTGCTTGGCAGTTATGTGCTTTGAAAAGAATATCAAAATATTTAAGTCTTGATGCCAGAATGATAATTTTCAAGTCTTTCATAGCTAGCAATCTTAGCTATTGTAACATTGTATGGCATTTTTGTTCAAAACAGTGTACGAACAAGTTAGAAAAGTTGCAGGAGAGAGGTCTGCGAATAGTGTTGGATGATTATGAATCACAATATGAAGATCTACTAAGAAAATGTAACATGAAATCTCTCCTTGAAAGCAGAGTTCAATGTCTTTTGGTAGAAGTTTTTAAAGCCCGAAAGGGCCTTTCTCCAAAATATGTAAGTGATTTATTTGTAAGCAAAGTGACCCCTTACAATTTGTATCGAAAAGATCAACTCCAAATGGAGAAAAGAAGAACTGTCACATACGGACTCAAGAGCTTTGCCCATGTAGGGGCTAAACTCTGGAATAAGCTCCCTAATGAGCTAAAATAAATTGACTGTTCAAACCAATTTAAGAAGGGTCTTGCTACTGTTGATATTTTAAAATTGCTTCATGACAGTTAAAATCCTAATTTTATACTTGTTTTTACTTAACTATTATCAATTTTTGGTTTTTATCTGAATTTATACTTTTCTATTTTATGGTCGGTGACACTAGTCACTTGTTACTAAAGTTTTTCGTTGTAAAAACCGACGTTAAATAAATTTTGTCTATTGTCTATTGTCTATTGTCTATTGTCTATTTAAAGTCAGATTGAAAAACAAAAATCTGTTCACATATATATATGCTACTTATATAGCCGACATATCATATTGATATAGTAGACCTCTGCAAAAATCACAAGTCAAAACAAATTGTACTGTATATTACTTTACATGAATAAATTCTATTCTATTCTATTCAAAGTTATAAGTTTAGAGTGTCACAATTCTTGGCAAGATTGAAGCAAGATGTTGTTGCAAAAAGCCAGTTTGAGCACCATCAAAGAATTAAGAGTTATTTAAATTGCACTTCAGTGACTTCACACCTTTTGTATCAGAAAGCACATGCTCACCAGACAGTTAGCACCACCTAGTGGCGATGGAGTCGCCCTCCAGTGGCATCTCCTAGTGGCGGCCCCTAGTGGTCAATTTGAGAAAACTGACAACCTCTTCATTACGGCCACCTCGCTAATGCGGCCACCTTGGCTTGGAACCACTGGTGGTCGTAATAGAGAGGTTGAAGTGTATATATATATATATATATATGTATTTGAGATTCCACCTGTTTAGCTTGAGGTTTGGATCGTCATCTATGGCATAGTTCCAAGATTCACCAACGTATATTTATTGATTTTAGATTCAACATATTTTCATACAAATAAAATTGAATTGTTGAAATCAGGATAATTTAAATGGTGGATCATTAAGTTCAAATTATACACTACAACCCAAAATAAAGTACGATTACCCCAACAGGAAGGAATAATTAGCCACTACTTTACAGTTTCACACCTTTTGACAACCTCTGAATCACTTCCTACTTTTACATACTTGAAACTACCTTTTAAAATTACATTGAAATCATATTTAAACAACACCAATTCAAACACAATCACCCCCATTGTTTTGGATTTACTTGAAATTTTGCACCTCTGCTAATTGCAGTTACATTGGTAGCTGTCTAAATATAGTTAAGGTTGTTGTAAGGAGTCAAAGGGAGTTGTAAGGAGAGTTGGGTTGGAGAGCAGAAAAGAGGGCAAAATAGGTAAACAGAAGACTTCTGACAGAAAATTTTCTTACTTTTTTTTGAGTTGTACTGTACATGACAAGTAAAATTTCCAGAATTTCCAGAAAACTAGTTTTTGATGTGATATATTTAATTTTTTTAAAGTCATAATTCAGACTTGTTAACTTGTAGAGTTGCAGAGAGAGTTGTGGAAATAAGTAAATGTTCCAATTCCTACCTCACTCTTAAGTGTCTCATGTTTTGGGACAGTGGTTGACTGAGCCTAAATCATTGAAAAATATACATCTTGAACCCCTTACAATTTGACACCATAAATTTAGATTTCTGAGGTTATTTGTTCATTCTATTACTGGAAAGCCCTAATTCTTCTCCCGTTTATCCCATATTATGGTATTAGAATATTCGACAGGGTGCAGGTGGTTGGAATTGACAGAAAAGTATAATGACAAAGACAAATTTCTTTTTGTGCTCTGTTTTAGTAATAGCCCACATACATTGTAATGTATTTTATTACAGAAATTTTCAGACTTTCGGAAAATTTACTTTCTAAAACTGTTTAAAACTATGAAGACACTCAGTTATATGAGTGTATATGCATTTCCAGAAAAAAAAGGTAAAGGAACATACCACAAAACTTGATAAACTGTGTTAAATGTGTCGTTTTACATTGAAAATCGCCTATATTTCACATATTTTCCTTTGCGTCAAAGTGGTCACTCCTAAATATTGTCCAATATTCATGAAACTTTACAGAAATTCTTATTTTATCATGGTACAGCTCAGAAAAAAAAGTAGGAGGGATCTGATTAAAATTTATATTTCAGGGGGCACCAGCCTCACAATAACATACGAGGGGTTTTCCATAAGTTCTGTCCAACTTGCCATAACTTTTGCAATATTTAATACAGGAACATGATATTTGGATCAAATAATATTGAAGTACTTTACAAATGATCCTGAAAAAATCAGATCACAGAAACAAAAATAATTGGTTAATTTGTTACCATGGAAACCAATAGTCATGAAATGCGGCCCAGGGCACTTTTAGAGACAAAAGATTCATTATATATTGTCAAATATTCATTTTTTACCAGGGATATAGGACAAGAAATGTATTAAAAATAATCCCTAACATTTCACGAATTCTTGAAAGTATAAACTTGACACTGAGTACATTTCCTCTAACTTTATATTTCCCTTAAAAAGTCGATTCCTCATAGTCCTCATATTGAGATCACTCTTGGTGTTTTGCTGACTTTTTGTGCTTTACGGTGGCTTTTCCATAAATTCTGTCCAACCTGTCATAACTTTTGCTAGATAAACTGCAGAAAGATGATATTAGGGTCAGTTGATATTGAGGTAATTTGCAACTGATTCCCAAAATATCAGATCATAGAAGTAAAAATAAATTGTTTATTTGTTGCTATGGAAACCAAAAGTCATGAAATGCGACCGAGATCTTGTTAACAGACACATGCTTGATATATCTTGTCAAAGTGTGTGATTATTACAAGAGATATTGAACAGAATATAATCAAAATATACATAGCCATTTCACAACTTCCTAAACTAAAGACTGCGACCCTGTAAATGCTTTTTCTCATACTTTCTAACCATATCTAAATAAGATACCTCAGTCCCCATGTTAAGGTATGTTTTGGCATCGTCCAGTCTTCTTTTCTTAGGTCGCCCAATGTGTGTTTTCTTCATTCAGAAAAAGGTTGTTCAATCTCTATTTGGTTCTGTCACTCATACTGCCTTCCTTGTACAGTGGGTTGCAGAAGTATACACCCCCCTGGAGTGGTCTTCAATTTTCTGTCATATCTTTATTGAGAAATGCATCATCAATCCCATACTTCTACATGCTCACACTAACCTCTCTTGCAACCTATGTTCATCATAAAATGTTGGGTGGTAAGCCATGGAAGGGTAGAAAAAATTAAACCAGCAAAAATTAATGTTGAGAAAGTATACACCCCCTTGTAAGGTGTTGATTTTTTTTAATGATAATAATGTTGTTTTGACCTGAACAAGAAAAATCATGATATAAATAGTTGATCTCTGATTGGTTATTAACATTTTGGATTGTTTTACCCAATTTCTGTAAATTCTGTGGATGGATAATTTCACAAAATCAACAGATATAAATAAAACAGATATCTAATGATGATGATAAGCTGCTTTTGAGAAGTTTACAGGTTGAATGGGGAAACCAAAAAATATTTTGAGCCCTAATTACACTTTAGCATCCCCCGCAGCAGTGTCAGATTGAACTGACATTTATACCTGACAAAAGGTGTTGGGATAGTGGGACACTCTTTCCTTGGGAAGCCCCCAAAAAGCAAGAAAAGGGCTGGACAGGCAGGGACACACCCTGATACAACCTAGAAAAAGTTTCGGTTCAGTGTCTGCAACCGAAGTTGAAAATAAGTATGTCACAGGAACCTGCGGCGATGCTTAGTTTTGCCCCTCTCCCATTTGATGTTTTGTGTCTTAAAATACATCTTTTCAATACAGCTGATATCCATGTACGGTTCTATCATCTATGAATATAATGTAGGTGCAATTTTACAATGCTCAGTCAAGTTTCAGTAATATTTTCACTCGTCTTCTGATTTGGGATAAAATATGAAAATTATCAAGAAATTTGATCATGCTCATTTATTAGTTCTATCAAAGATATCAAACTGTAAAGTGCCCTGGGATCTGTCAGGGCACAGTATACACCTGTCCAGCTCATTTCCTTGATATTTACTCACTTATCTGAGAAGGTGGTTCCAAATTTGTATGACAGGTGAAAATGGTACCTGCAATACAAATTTTGAACCAGTTTACACAAGAAGGTACTTTCTAAAAAATTACTTAAAACAGCACTAACTGCCTAAACAAAATAGATAATCATTCACATAATGCTTTCTTGGACTTCCGGAAGCTGGAAACTTTTTATAGCTGCTTACAATCTCACTGCATGCAGAGGGTGTATACTTTCACAACGCTAATTTTCACTGAATTGACTTTTTCTACTCTTCAAGGACTTACAGCCGAGAATTTTATGGTGAATATAGGTTACACGAGAGGTTGGTATGAGCATGTAAAAGTATGGGATTGATGATGCATTTCTGAAGGAAGATATGACAGAAAATTGAAGACCACTCCAGGGGGATGTATATTTCTGCAACCCATTGTATGTATAAGATAGAAGGTTCTTACTCTCTCTAGTAGTTTTATCCAATTAAATTGAAGAAATATTACAGGTATATAAATGGTGTCATCCAAATCCAAAAATTGCTCATCTCGTAAAAAAATTTAAAACTGCACAGGTGACGGTAAAGTAACAGAGATGTGACGATGATAACAGTTTCCATTGTTATTAATGATTTTAGAAATAACTGATTGTATTTCATGAAAGAAATTATGAATAAACTTTAATTCAATAGGTCGAAACATAGATAATGTAAGCAGGTGTTTGATTCTTTTTCAGTGAGCACTACAAAATCTGGGCCGCATTTCATGACTTCTGGTTTCCATGGCAACAGACTAAGCATTTATTTTTATGTATATGATCTGATCTTTTGGGTGCTATTTGAGAATTACGTCAGTATTATCTCACCAAAAAATTATGCTTCTATATCAAATTTAGCAAAAGTTATGACTAGACTAGTTGGACAGACCTTATGGAAAACCCCTCGTACATACACACACACACACACACACATGCGCACACACACACGCGCACATGCATACATACATACATACATACATACATAGACAGATAGATAGATATCTGGGCACTCATCAGAATTTATTGCAAGATTGGAGAGAGAGAATGAGTTATGCCCTTAATATTTCAGTAACATTAACCTATCTAATTGGTAGTCCATCCTGTCTTGCACATGCATATTAACGAGAGGCAATGACAAAAAGCAAACTTTGAAGCTGTCAGATATGAAAAGTGTTGATGTTTTTAGGCTGAATCCAACCCAAAAAGTAAACAGCTGGCAACTGATTACGTTTGACTTGCATTTGTCAATAAATAAGATGGGGCATAAAGCAAATTTTCCAGCTGTAAAAAATGACAAGCGTTGATATTTTCAGCTAATTTTGGCCCGCAAAGTAAATAACTGTCAAATCATCACCCTTCAGTGTCACAAATAAATGGAATAAATTAAAAAATATAGGTATAAATTGTGAGGCAATCTTGCAAGATTTCATTGGCTTCTTTGGTTTCTGAAACAACGTGCTGATCCACTTTCCATCTACTGGGCACCTGAACTTCAACAGCGTCAAGACGTTGCCACATCCAACCATGATGAACTCTTCTGTCATTTGCCTGCTCTTGCTTTCTGTCTTCTGTGTCTTGGTCCTGGGTCAGCAGAATGGTAAAGTATCATACAGCTTCTTGTGTTCTTGCAGAATGAGTAGAAGAAGTTTGGTAACTCCATGTCATTTTATCAGACTGCATGAGAAATATAGCGCCTTGAACAAGTCAAATGAGCTTTTGTTGACTAACTTCAGCCACTTGTAATTTGACTGACTTGAATGACTAGTTAACCTTCATTTACTTGACTGACTTTACTCCAACCGACTTTACTTGCCTGACTTATCAACATTACAGGTGATTTCATTAGTACGCGATTCTCAGGTTCTAGACCCACCAAATACATGACATTTTTAGTTAGTCTGATTGGTTTATAAACAACAAAACGTCACACATACATTTTTCAAACGTAGTACTGGTTTAGCATTGATTCCTCACAGTCAGGTGTGAATGACAAGAATCGCATGGTAATAAAATCATCTGTAAATAATCATTGAAACATTGCAATTACAGTGTAACTCACTATTACATTGTTTTAGATACAATGTCGGACATTGTATCACGTATCACATTTATCTTCAATAAAAAAAGTGTGTGAGTTTGCAATACTGCGTGTGAGACCGTACTGGTGTCTAGAAATCTAGTCTCAATAAGTTTGGGGAAGTTAAATTATTTTCGACTAAATGAAGCTTTTTCTGCTGTCATGACTTTCAACTTGGAGAGAAATCATAATAGCAATTCATCGCAGAACTAGGCACATAGATATAACTGAATTCATTACAGAGAAGGTGCGGATTGCAATCAAACTTGACTGATACCCTAGTGTTAAATTGTAGCATTTCAAATTGAGAAAGTGAAAGTAGTTTGTGCATAGCTGTTATTCTGGAGACTTTAAACTTGGCCATACATGCCATATCCGTAAAAGGCTAACCAAAGCATGATGTCACCTCGGTATTTCCTTGCATTCCACCTATTCTAGAAGTTTGCATCTATAGGACAAGGTTCAAGCTTTGAGTCATAAATTTGGGACATTTGACTGAAAAAAAATCCTGAAGGCTCACTTTTAATTCTTTAAACAAGGTTTTAAACTTACCTTCTAGCAAAATTGTCTGCTTCCCAATAAAGGCATCAGAAATGACGAGATCTCATCCCTTTGTCATGTTTTTGGGTAAAAAATGTCCGAAAACAGGCAAAAACGCACATTTTATCGTGACAAAATTGTTTGCAGTGTCACATGTAAGGGGCTATAACTTAGACAGTAACACTTTGATATCATTTATTTCACCTTGACATAATTCCCTATATTGTTTACTTATAATTACATGTAAATTTGAGATATTTCAGCTAAACATATACTCACACTAACAGGATATTTGACTAAACGTCAGGTGACAATTTTTTTGAGAATTTTGCAGATTGAGGTGAAGCTGCTGACTTTGATATCACACTGTGTTGTCATTTTTTTGCAATAGAAATTTGTATGATACATCAATATCTTCCCAATTTCATATAGAACACAATAGTACCAAACATTGGGTCGCTGCTAACATTTATTGAGTCTCAATAATGGATTTTTAAACTTATTTCAGCTAAATTTTGAAAAGCTGAAAAAAAAAAATGACGTTGCAAAAAAAACTCAGTCTGTTGCAATTTTAGTTTTTTGCGGATGTACATTTTTATAAGTAGCTTAAATTGAATGATTAAAATGATGGGCCTTTGGTAAAGATCTACCAAGTTTATCACTCTAAGAGCATCAAAATGTGCATTATCATTTTACTTTCCAGTGACATATCCCATGGGTGTCTGTGACATTGTGCTGGACTCAGACAATGAAGAGGTCGATAATGCTGTCGTGAGCAACACTGGTGGAACTACAGGTCCATTTGGTAGTGAGGAAGTCTATTCCTTTGCTGACGCTGGCAGTGGATTGACCATCGATCAGATTAATATAACTGGACGCCTCACGACAATAGCATTCTACATCAAGGTAAACAGCCAGACATCAGGAGAACAGTTACTCTTCCAGATTGTTGACAGTGATGGTGATGGCCTGAGGGTGTCTCAAGACGGCACGGTGCTTAGATTAAACACCACCTTCAAACTGGACCCTACATTTACTGCTACATCACTTTTTCTTAGTAACAGTTTTATTGTGACACTGGGAGACTGGCATGCATTCTCACTGCTAATCTATGAAGATCTAAGTGGGCTTCTTCCTGTACGAGGTCAGTTTCAGGCAAGGATGGATAATTCAGCAACTGCTTCTCCAATTGGTAGTTATCCCGAATTTGTGCCGGGAGAAGTCGACGTCTCTCAGTTCGATGGAGCACTCTCTTGCATTTTCCTCAGTAATGCAGTTGGAGATCCAAGTGAATCTGCAGCTGCACCATTGGAACAACAGTGTGAAAAATATGGTATGATATAATACTTTTACAATTAACCTTTGAACACATTGTTGTTAAGTAATAAACTAATTGAGTCCTTTGTCTTACAGAGGTTATGTGCCCAGTGTCATCCGCTACCACCACAGCTGAACCGACTACATCCACTGCTGAACCGACTACATCCACTGCTGAACCGGTCTCACCCATTTGTAAATTTGTATGTTACAGTAAGATAATAGTTGAAAAACTCTGTCTCATGAAAAAGAAATGTCTGCTTTGCGCAAGAAACAAGAAACGGCGCTGCTGGTATGATTATCATCGCCACCGAAACCTTTGGTATGGTTTTCGTTTTGTTTTTTATCACCTGGGACGGTATTGTTCATGTTAAGGTGCCCAATCTTCAGAGAAGCGAGCAACTGAACATGTGATGCTAATGACTCACATGATTATTGCTCATTCCTGAACAATAAAAAAGCTTTGACAAGCACAACTAAAAAAAGTTTTATTTTACTATCTGCTGACGCTTTTCATCAAATATCGTAATGATAATAATATGATTAGAATATCAATAAAATGATAATATGGACTAGAGTGGAAATTAGATTATGCAATTACAATAAAACAGAATTTGGTCAATAAATGTAGTGAGTAAAAGTCGAAATTTAATTTTAAGCTTTCTTAAATAATATCAAAGACTTTATTTTAGACTTAAAATGTTAACACTGGGGCCAGATGTAAGGTCATGATTGTGCCAGACCTTGGGTGCTACCCAAGTAAATGCCCCTGACACAGTGTTTGTCATGCACTCTGGAATTCTCTGTGTCACTCTGGCACTTGATCGTGGAAAACAACATCTGTCAATTATCTGAGGTATGCAATGCATTAGGGGCACCTGTGACACCCTTTTAATTTAACAGTTAATTCTGTAATACACCGACAACCAGTGAAGATCTAATAGGAGTAGGGCTGCATAATAATGCTTTCTTGCACCCAGAAACACTCTTGTAGCTGCATTCTGAAGCTTCTCTATAGAGCATTGTGCAATAAGGTATTACAATAATCAATGTTTCATATCACAAATGCGTGGAAAATCTCCTCAGAGCCACTTCTGTCCAGATATTAATGAATATGGAGTATACTTAGAAGCTGATGATACCTTTTTTTTTTGCACACGGAATTCACATGATCATTGATCAACCACCTGTGACTGCACTGACTGCTGATTGAACACAACACCTAAATTCCTCAGTGTAGCAACTGGTTTGATTGCCTACTGCTATTTCTTTGATGTTCACCTTAACTAGTTGATGCCTAGCTCCAAGCACAGTTAGAATGAACTGTGGTATATTACATATAAAATAAATGAGAAAAGACAAAGTCAAAGATCTTTTATTTCACCAGGATGGCCTATTTAGTGTATACTGGTTACCAATGAGGTCCTGACACATAAGCAGACACACAAAATTTACAGAGGACGCACAAAAACACAGAATTTGACAAGATATATACAAAAGAAAATACATGTAAAAATCAATAAACAGGGTAAAAACATAAATAGGTAAAACGATTAAGATCAAATAGAAATATTAAAATTAAAATTAAAATTGGAATATATATAGATAAAAATGATCAATAAAGACCTCTATTGGATAAAATCTCTTGCTTTAGCCTATTTTTAAAAATATGTACTGAGGTAGAATTTCGGACGGCCATGCTAAGTCCATTCCATGCTTTCAACCCTTGGTAGATAAATGCCCTTTGGCCAGTGGTATTTCTGCACTTGGGGATCAGCAAGTATTTTCTGTGAGATATTCGTGTGTTATGGCCATGACTAAAAAATGAAAACATCCTGGATAAATACGGTGGAGAGGGTCCATTAATGCATTTATGCATAAAAACACATCTGTGATAAAACACTCTTTCGGACAAATAGAACCATTTTAGTGTGTTAAGAACATCATGGGATACATGTATCATATGGAACTTGTAATATTATTTTTCCTGCTCTGTTTTTGAGTCGCTGCAATTTAATCAATTCAGTTACATTACAGTTTGCGTATACAGTGTCACAATATAGTCAAACAGGGGTAATATCAGAGCATTGTAGAGCATCACAGCAAGATTTTTGTCCAGGAAAGCTCGGACTCGTCATTATATTCCAATTCTCTGCTTTATTTTATTTCGTGCTTTTTCCAAGTGGTCTTTCCAAGATAATGTAGCATCCATCCGTAGGCCCAGATATTTGTAATTTTCGACATGTTCTAACCTTTCATTTCCAATATAGTCCTTGGCCTGGGGATCATTTGTGTGACCTAGAGAGGGAGAGCGTTTAACTTCATATTCTGTTACTATATAATCTGGCCTTCAAGAAAAATCAGGGTAGACATCTGGCGGCATGGCAGGTTAGGAGAAATCCAAGATGGCCGCCAACATGGCTGCCGTGATGAGAAAAATGGCTTAAATTGCTCAAAGTGACACTACAGACTTGTGTAATACATCAAAATAGGGGTTTTCTGGGCTGCTGAGTCCAACTATGTACAAATGAAACCTCTTGCTGTGTTTTCTTTGGAGATAATCAGGATGGTAGCAAAATTAAACCAAACATGGCTGCCGTAAATGGAAAGTGCCAAACATTTTGAACAACAAATACTACACGGGCATGTTATGCACCAAAATAGAAGTTTTCTGGTTTGCTGAGCCCAAATATGTACAAATAAAACCTCTTGCTCCTTTCTATTACCAAGATATGGCTACTACAAAGTTGTGAAACATATAATGAGCGTATGATGTATGCGTCAAAAGAGGGATTTTGGGGTCCAAATATACAAGCATGAAAATGCTTGATATCCCCACTTATCCACATTGAGACATTCAAGATAGCAGCCAGTAAAAGAACCAGGGTAGACACATGTCAGAGGTATCTTATATACATGTAGTAGTGAATAATACTCAGACTTACCAGGGGTAGGGTACTATTATGTCCAAAGACAGGCAAATTTTCAACATTCGCAGACCAGTGTACAGTTCTTGACAATGCCTTGTGGCACAACTTCAATCAAGCCTTGATGTTTCAATAATATCCAAGGGTTAGGAAAATGTTAACCCCTATAGCAGTGTCACCGCCTGCAATTAGTCTTTGCCAGGCAGCGATCACCATTACTTGTCAGAGTGTCTTAATCACACACAGGGTTTGACGATTGACAAGACTTAGTGCCACGACTTCTCTCACAGGTGAAATTGGTTCCCAGCCCATTTCTTTGTACAATGGCATTTCAGAACAAATAAGTTATTCTCCAGAGTTATTGTTGACACTTTCTTTTCCCTAGAAAAATGTGTCCTAAATTTGGTTGCATTCCAGCAATCCCATTCCCCATTTCCAAGGTATTTCAATGATAAGGCTGGCTTGTATACATTAAGTTTCAGGAAACATTGATCATACAAATGTTGGTGTCTTAAGAAGTAGGTATGTACTGTCTTGTACCATTCAACAAGGAGTTGTGGCACAGCAAAAGGTTACTGTACAGCACAATTGCCAAGCATCTTTAGGTAGATGGCCTTAGTGTTGTGTATAGTTCCAAAAACGGCAAGTTGATAAAATATCAAATTTATCCCACTCTGCAAAGGAAACATTCATTTTAGCCCAGGTACAGTACTCTAAGGTGTTGATTTGACACTTAAATTTTATGTGGGAAGTAAGTGCCATACATTGGTCTGAATTTGCAAGCAATTCAGGAATAGAATAATCAAGCAAAATCAGTTAAATTGCTTATAAAACGTCAAGCTGTACCAAATTTGGAGGGGCACATGGTCTTGAATTTTCTCACCAATGTATTCTGACAATGAAAAAAGGTGTATCCTTTCTTTTCAGGAGCATGTGCCATACTATTGTGTAGTGTCTGAATTTGTATTACTCAATTCACTATAATCCTATAACTCCCAACCAGGAAACTTATGAAGTTGTAATTTCATGTAGAAGGAGACAAATTCTGAACATTTCACATTAAATTTTATTTATATTTTTTGTACTTTTTCTTTGCTTTACAGTATCATGAGTCATAGTTTTCTATGTATAGCACTGGATTGTCATATAATATAATTTATTTGCCATCATGTAAGACTAAATGCAGAGCTACATGCCTGTCTGATAGCCATGAAGAAGGTCAGAGAGCCCTTATTTTGATATGACACCCCTCAAGCGTCAGTGTGAGCAAATTACCAATTTTTCCTTTCAGATCCTCTTTAATGTTTAAAGCACAATCTCATTCCACTTGATGTAATATAATTATGTGAAGTCAGTCATACAACACTCTTCATAGCTGTCAAACAGGCATAGTCCTGCATTTAGTCTTAAATGATGGCAGGTGGGTGGCAGAGTGGTTAAGGTGCCTGCCTGCTTCGCTGAAGGTCATGCTGAGCACTCATGCTCTCTCTTCCATCTCATCAATCAACCCTCGTGAGCACCAAGAATTGGGTTTAGAGGGCTGCACTAACCATATTTATCGATCTATCTATCTATCTTACAAACACAGCTGTATTGCCACTTGAAATAGCAATTGCGATGAATCACAAAAGTTTAATGATAGCATGTGCAACATACATTACATAAAGATGTTTTTCCAGGACTTCATTGCAGCCACACTGGTAGCTGTATTGAATTTCCCAAAATGCAAAAGAGCAGTAGTTTTATGCATGCATGTTTGGCCGGTACAGTGTTTGTACAGGCAACATAGGCTTTTTTTCAGGACTTCATGGCAGTCTTACTAGCAGCAATCTTAAATGTGATCAAAATGCAAAAATGTGCCAGGCTTCAAGCATGCTTATTTGGATGGAACAACCCAGAAAACTCCTATTTTGGTTCCTCTCATGCCCATATAGCATTGGTTGGAAGCAACAAGTGCATTTTCTCAGTACTTTGTGGTAGCCATATCGGTGGCAATCTTGTGGATATCTTCATATAAACAAGAGCAAGAGGTTGATTTGTGCATACTGGGACTCAGCAATCATGAAAACCCTGATTTTGACGCATCAAGCAACCATTTAGTCATTTCTGACAACTTTGCAGCAGCCATATATAGTGGCTATCTTGGATTTCTCAATATAGAAAGGAGCAAGAGGTTTCATATGAACATATTTGGACTCAGCAACCAAGAAAACCCCTATTTTGATGTATTACATGCCTTTGTGTTATTTATTGCTGAGCAATGTTGGTAATTTTCTATATATATATATATATACGGCAGCCATGTTGGTTTAATTTTGCTACCATCCTGATTATCTACAAAGAAAACACAGCTAGAGGTTTCATTTGTATATAGTTGGACTCAGCAGCCCAGAAAACTAATGATGCAGACCGGACCACCTTTTAGAGGGTGGTCCGGTATTTACAAAAGTGGTCCGGTCCTGGTCTGGTCCAGGGTGAGGTGGTCCGATTTTGTTACTGGACCGGTCCAGAAGCGGTCCACCGGCATTTCAAAAATTATGATAAAATGAGGGTTAAAACAAGCTATATGACATAAATTTCATTTTTAGATTTGACAAAATTTATGCGATACTCTTCATGACATGAAAAATCACTGGACCGGTCCGGTCCAGCAATGGACCGGTTTTTTGTAAGTGGTCCGGTATTTTGGCGGTCCAGGGCTGGACCGCGGACCGTATCGGTCCGGTCCAAGGCGGTCCGGCCTGCATCACTACAGAAAACCCCTATTTTGATGTATTACACAAGTCTGTAGTGTCACTTTGAGCAATTTAAGCCATTTTTCTCATCGAGGCAGCCATGTTGGCGGCCATCTTGGATTTCTCCTAACCTGCCATGCCGCCAGATGTCTACCCTGATTTTTCTTGAAGGCCAGACTATATAGTAACAGAATATGAAGTCAAACGCTCTCCCTCTCTCGGTCACACAAATGATCCCCAGGCCAAGGACTAATATTAATTTCAGGAGGTTGAGTTTGTTGCAGCTTATGTTATGTGCCGAACAGCATAAATTTGCACTTTGTGACATTCAGATGGAGCTTGTTAGCACTAAACCACAAAGAAGCTTGTAGCAGATTGTATTCAAGCTTCTGTTTAATAACGTCAGGATCCGTTGAATCAACGGACTTTACTGACCTGCTTCCAGTCACATATCCTGGTAAGTGTAGCCATGCCAGCTTCAACGGAATGCTGAAAGTGTATCTGTGAGGCAGCGGACAGCAATATTTACACCAGGGCTGCTGTCTTTCACATCTGCTTATCAATTGGCGGGCATTTCTACTGAACACAGACGTAATGGGCAGCTCTCCCAGTTTCCCATTTAATACCCATTCACCTTAACAGTCACCATCTGCAACTGAGCTACTCTCACCTGCCTGTACAGCAGACTGACTTGTCAAGAGGGACAATGCTACATTAATTGAGGAACCGCCAGAAACCAGATGCCACACAGATTTACCAACAGTTCAGAAAATCATGACCAAGTGTGGTAAATGTACTATTCACCAGCCTCAGTGCAATGGGCAGCCCATGCTAATGTAATCCTGAGAAACTCAGCATCTTTAAACAAATCTGAATCAAGAATTTTGACTTGGTTGAGCAAACAGCAATTTCTTTGTCTGATGCAGGAAGTCTTACATACAGTAAATAAAATTGCAGAAATGGTTAGAATATACTGTTTAGGTTTATTGCATACCTTTATAGGGATTGTTTAATTAGGTAAGTAAAGTAATTGGGTTAATCTACAACACGATTGGTCTATAATGAACAGGCTTGTGATATTTTCTTATATCGGACGAGTGGCGTCATCTATAATGCAATGCTTTTGCAATACAGTGGTCCCTGCCATGAACGACCTCTTAATAAGCGACCAGACCCCCATATGCGACCATGGACCCTCTGTATTAACGTTTTTCTTCTTAAATATCACCCCAATATGTGACCAACCTGTCTAACGCGACCAACGACCGCTAATTTGCCATGAATTGGTCAATTTTTACCCTGACATGCGACCAATAGACGACCACAAACAACCAATATTCTGCATCGAAGCTACGATGATTTGCGCAATTTTACACTTCTGTAGAATAATAGTTGATTGCTGACCATTCAATCTGTGTAATTGGAGCTTCAGTGGAGTTAATTGTTGTTTCAAGTCAGTTAATTGTTGCAATTGAGTCAATTGTTGCTTCAATTGAGTCAATTGTTGCTTCAATTGAGTCAATTGTTGCTTCACTTGATTTTTGACACCCCTATTGAATTTCAAATTGATCATTGTGGATTGCACTTTACCATTGAAGTATGGATTACACAGGGTTAGTTGATTGCTTAAAAATGAAAAGTGTATTGATTGGTTTTTGGGATGGATACAAAAGTGCTATTGATATAATTTTAAAAGAAATTAAAAGTTGCATGGTTGTGCTAACAATCTTACATTTGTAAGTTGAAACTGTTCTGGTTTAGCTTCTCTTATTTGACATCAGATATTTACTTAATTTTTTCAGCATCTTCGCATCTCTTTATTTTATTAGTTGGTGAGTTTAAAGACATTCATAAAGGTAACCAGCGAAATAAAATTTAGGAATGCATGCAGGTCAATTAATTGCATAACTTGGTTTGAATATGAAAGTTTGATTTACCCAGTGAATGACGAATTCGTTTTGTATTAATTGGTTATTCAAGACAACAAAAGTTCAATCTAATTGTCTCAATTATGATAGACTAAGTCTTAACAATGACTTGCTAGCACGGGCAATTATCAAAACTGACAGCTTGTACAATCTGTATTCAGATATTTATGCTGAATATCTGTAATATTTGAATCAATAATTATTTGACCAAACATCCGTACCGTTAGGCGAGAGTATACCCCGAGCAGAGACCGCACCCCCACGAGAGACCGCTTAGCTCCTGCAGAAGGGGCGGTCTCATAACGCAGGGACCACTGTAAATACTCAATTGTTATGCATGTGGCCCCACCTATAACAGACATGAACTCTTAAAATTTGTTTTTGCATAATTTTATAGTCCTTGTCATACTTACGTGGAATCTCAAATTTTTTTTTTCTATGCTGTTGAACTGTGATGTCAGAGATGACTCTATTCTAGCATCGCAATATATGTTAGCTACAAGCTGTGATGTCATTTCAAACTGGGTCAGATTCCATAGCTTCTAGCCAATGTTGATCCACCTGAACTGAGCGTCACAGTTTCAACACAGTGTCAGAGTAAGAGTTTTATCAGTGATAGCTACAACTACGGCATCACAGCTTGATAGCCAATGGGCTGACCATAAACTACGTCATTACAGTTCAAACATTGATATATTGGAGGAAGCTGGAAGCATTACATTTTTGATTCCAATGATTTATCACAGCAATCACCAGTCTAATCCTACCAAATTGCAGCTTTGTGAGCATTCACAGTAGACAACTGTTATAATCCCCACATGTGGCCCCACCTATAACAGACATGAACTCTTAAAATTTGTTTTTGCATAATTTTATAGTCCTTGTCATACTTACGTGGAATCTCAAATTTTTTTTTTGTATGCTGTTGAACTGTGATGTCAGAGATGACTCTATTCTAGCATCGCAATATATGTTAGCTACAAGCTGTGATGTCATTTCAAACTGGGTCAGATTCCCTAGCTTCTAGCCAATGTTGATCCTCCTGAACTGAGCGTCACAGTTTCAACACAGTGTCAGAGTAAGAGTTTTATCAGTGATAGCTACAACTACGGCATCACAGCTTGATAGCCAATGGGCTGACCATAAACTACGTCATTACAGTTCGAACATTGATATATTGGAGGAAGCTGGAAGCATTACATTTTTGATTCCAATGATTTATCACAGCAATCACCAGTCTAATCCTACCAAATTGCAGCTTTGTGAGCATTCACAGTAGACAACTGTTATAATCCCCACAGAGTTGTTTGATAAATCTACAAACTTGCTAACTTACAACTTTAAACTTTGATGGAAGTTGGTATAAACAGAAGGCTTTGACAATTTGTTTGTAAACACATGGCTTATGATATGTATATTTGTTCTGGCAGCCCATTGGCTGAGAGGCTGTGATGTCAAACTTGCATGGGTTTTTCCCAGACCCAATTTTAACTCTGACACTGAGTTGAAACTGTGATGCTCAGTTTGGTGGATTCGCATTGGTTAGAAGCTAGGGAATCTGACCCAGTTTGAAATGACATCACAGCTTGTAGTTAATTTACATATATTGCAATGCTAGAGTCGAATCATCCCTGATATCACAGTTCAACAGCATAGAAAAACATAGGCTGCGCAGCAGCAAACCTTCAGCGAAAGTCATCTGTAAAGTCATAAAAGCGATGTTGACAAAATTGGTATAATGCAATCGTGGCCAAATCTTGGCCTGAAATTATCTATATACCCGCTGCCCTACCATCTGTCCGCCTGCCTGCCAGGGTATGTAAAACCATGGAAAGGCTGAACTAGACAAATTTACACATATTATGTTGCAGTTTCATACATGTACAGGGAATGGGTTATGAGCTATGGGTCGAAAACCAAGAAATATATTAATTTATATTTTTCAAATTTTTTCTAAATATTTGAAAAGTGTTAAAACTACCTATCAATGAGACCAGTGAAAGATATTTATAGGCAATATGTGGATGAATTTTTGTCAAGGTACATCCAAGAGAGGCTAAGTTTTGGACCAGAAACCAAAAATTATAATTTGCAATATATTTTGTCAATATTTCAAAAAGTATAGAATGACCATGAATCACACCATCAAAAGGCACAACAGCATCGTATAGGTGATATGTGTATGAAATGTCATCCATGTACATGCAATACTGGGCAGGTTTTGGGCCAGAAATGAAAAAAAATTGTTTTTATTATTTTTTTCTCAATATTTCAAAAACTATAGAATACCCATCAATCAGACCATCAAAAGGCACAATTGGACCACATAGGCTACATGTGTACCAAATTTCATCCATGTACAAGCGATAGTGACCGAGTCTTGATCCGGAAACGAAAAAAATAATTTTTTATCTTTTTGTTGAATATTTCAAAAAGTATGGATTATCCATCTATCAGACCATCAAAAGGCACAACCAGACCATATGGGCTATATGTGTACCAAATTTCATCTATGTACATGCAATAGGGCCCGAGTTCTGGCCCGGAAACTATCTATCCGCCCGACCGCCCGGACGCCCGCCCGGCGGACGGACAACATTTTACCAAAGTGATAACAATACCTTCTTCGAACTTCGTACAGCAGACTGACTTGTCAAGAGGGACAATGCTACATTAATTGAGGAACCGCCAGAAACCAGATGCCACACAGATTTACCAACAGTTCAGAAAATCATGACCAAGTGTGGTAAATGTACTATTCACCAGCCTCAGTGCAATGGGCAGCCCATGCTAATGTAATCCTGAGAAACTCAGCATCTTTAAACAAATCTGAATCAAGAATTTTGACTTGGTCGAGCAAACAGCAATTTCTTTGTCTGACTCAGGAAGTCTTACCTACAGTAAATAAGATTGCAGAATTGGTTAGAATATACTGATTAGGTTTATTGCATACCTTTATAGGGATTGTTTAATTAGGTAAGTAAAGTAATTGGGTTAATATACATCACGATTGGTCTATAATGAACAGGCTTGTGATATTTTCTTATATCGGACGAGTGGCGTCATCTATAATGCAATGCTTTTGCAATACAGTGGTCCCTGCCATGAACGACCTCTTAATAAGCGACCAGACCCCCATATGCGACCATGGACCCTCTGTATTAACGTTTTTCTTCTTAAATATCACCCCAATATGCGACCAACCTGTCTAACGCGACCAACGACCGCTAATTTGCCGTGAATTGGTCAATTTTTACCCTGACATGCGACCAATAGACGACCACAAACTGCCAATATTCTGCAATGAAGCTACGATGATTTGCGCAATTTTACACTTCTGTAGAATAATAGTTGATTGCTGACCATTCAATCTGTGTAATTGGAGCTTCAGTGGAGTTAATTGTTGTTTCAAGTCAGTTAATTGTTGCAATTGAGTCAATTGTTGCTTCAATTGAGTCAATTGTTGCTTCAATTGAGTCAATTGTTGCTTCACTTGATTTTTGACACCCCTATTGAATTTCAAATTGATCATTGTGGATTGCACTTTACCATTGAAGTATGGATTACACAGGGTTAGTTGATTGCTTAAAAATGAAAAGTGTATTGATTGGTTTTTGGGATGGATACAAAAGTGCTTTTGATATAATTTTAAAAGAAATTAAAAGTTGCATGGTTGTGCTAACAATCTTACATTTGTAAGTTGAAACTGTTCTGGTTTAGCTTCTTTTATTTGACATTAGATATTTACTAAATTTTTTCTAGCCTCTTCGCATCTCTTTATGTTATTAGTAGGTGAGTTTACAGACATTCATAAACGTAACCAGCAAAATAAAATTTAGGAATACATGCAGGTCAATTAATTGCATAAATTTGTTTGAATATGAAAGTTTGATTTACCCAGTGAATGACGAATTCGTTTTGTATTAATTGGTTATTCAAGACAACAAAAGTTCAATCTAATTGTCTCAATTATGATAGACTAAGTCTTAACAATGACTTGCTAGCACGGGCAATTATCAAAACTGACAGCTTGTACAATCTGTATTCAGATATTTATGCTGAATATCTGTGATATATATTCAAATCAATAATTATTTGACCAAACATCCGTACCGTTAGGCGAGAGTATACCCTGAGCAGAGACCGCACCCCCACGAGAGACCGCTTAACTCCTGCAGAAGGGGCGGTCTCATAATGCAGGGACCACTGTAAATACTCAATTGTTATGCATGTGGCCCCACCTATAACAGACATGAACTCTTAAAATTTGTTTTTGCATAATTTTATAGTCCTTGTCATACTTAAGTGGAATGTCAAATTTTTTTTTTCTATGCTGTTGAACTATGATGTCAGAGATGACTCTATTCTAGCATCGCAATATATCGATGATGAAAGTGCAAAACCTCGTAAGTAAAAAAAAGCTGTTTTTCAGAAATTGAAAAAAACTGTCAAGTGTCTTTTTTTATGGTAATGTTTATCAATAAGTGAGTTATGGCCAACTAAATACATAGAAAGTGACACCCTGCTGTAGCAAATTTTTTGTCAGAGGTCGTTTACCCCTTGCATTGATGTTATGATCAGATGTGTTCTACCCGTGCAAAACCTTGTAACTCGATCATTTATCACACTTTAAAGCAACTTGCAGCATTGAATATACTTTCAATCTATGTATATACAGTGAAAATTATAATTTACCTATGACAGATTGCAATAACAAATTTTATGGAGTGGCTGCAATGGCAAGAATGAGGAAAATGACAATTTTTTCAAATTTTCGTGTACTCTCTTTTTCAATAGCCTACATCACCAAAACAAATATAGGGAGGTAAAATTTTTTTAATCAGGAAACTTGCTGGGAGTCATAAAAAAGTAACACATTAATTGTTTTTCAAAAAAAGTTGAAATATCCCACAATATGTGCTTCAAAGTTCGGATTTGAGTTACAAGGTTTTGCACTTTCACTTTTTGAAACATATCGACATACAAGGTTTGGTGAAATCATTCTGTTACCAGTGTGTTACAGCTTCCAAAAATAGCAAACTGGCAAGGTAATCAACTGACAACGTATATTGGATATTAAAATAGTCATTCCACCAAAAATCTAAAAATAGCAAAATTTTGACATACGAGGTTTTGCACTTTCACCATCGATATGTTAGCTACAAGCTGTGATGTCATTTCAAACTGGGTCAGATTCCCTAGCTTCTAGCCAATGTTGATCCTCCTGAACTGAGCGTCACAGTTTCAACACAGTGTCAGAGTAAGAGTTTTATCAGTGATAGCTACAACTACGGCATCACAGCTTGATAGCCAATGGGCTGACCATAAACTACGTCATTACAGTTCAAACATTGATATATTGGAGGAAGCTGGAAGCATTACATTTTTGATTCCAATGATTTATCACAGCAATCACCAGTCTAATCCTACCAAATTGCAGCTTTGTGAGCATTCACAGTAGACAACTGTTATAATCCCCACATGTGGCCCCACCTATAACAGACATGAACTCTTAAAATTTGTTTTTGCATAATTTTGTAGTCCTTGTCATACTTACGTGGAATCTCAAATTTTTTTTTTCTATGCTGTTGAACTGTGATGTCAGAGATGACTCTATTCTAGCATCGCAATATATGTTAGCTACAAGCTGTGATGTCATTTCAAACTGGGTCAGATTCCCTAGCTTCTAGCCAATGTTGATCCTCCTGAACTGAGCGTCACAGTTTCAACACAGTGTCAGAGTAAGAGTTTTATCAGTGATAGCTACAACTACGGCATCACAGCTTGATAGCCAATGGGCTGACCATAAACTACGTCATTACAGTTCGAACATTGATATATTGGAGGAAGCTGGAAGCATTACATTTTTGATTCCAATGATTTATCACAGCAATCACCAGTCTAATCCTACCAAATTGCAGCTTTGTGAGCATTCACAGTAGACAACTGTTATAATCCCCACAGAGTTGTTTGATAACTCTACAAACTTGCTAACTTACAACTTTAAACTTTGATGGAAGTTGGTATAAACAGAAGGCTTTGACAATTTGTTTGTAAACACATGGCTTATGATATGTATATTTGTTCTGGCAGCCCATTGGCTGAGAGGCTGTGATGTCAAACTTGCATGGGTTTTTCCCAGACTCAATTTTAACTCTGACACTGAGTTGAAACTGTGATGCTCAGTTTGGTGGATTCGCATTGGTTAGAAGCTAGGGAATCTGACCCAGTTTGAAATGACATCACAGCTTGTAGTTAATTTACATATATTGCAATGCTAGAGTGGAATCATCTCTGACATCACAGTTCAACAGCATAGAAAAACATAGGCTGCGCAGCAGCAAACCTTCAGCGAAAGTCATCTGTAAAGTCATAAAAGCGATGTTGACAAAATTGGTATAATGCAATCGTGGCCAAATCTTGGCCTGAAATTATCTATATACCCGCTGCCCTACCATCTGTCCGCCTGCCTGCCAGGGTATGTAAAACCATGGAAAGGCTGAACTAGACAAATTTACACATATTATGTTGCAGTTTCATACATGTACAGGGAATGGGTTATGAGCTATGGGTCGAAAACCAAGAAATATATTAATTTATATTTGTCAAATTTTTTCTAAATATTTGAAAAGTGTTAAAACTACCTATCAATGAGACCAGTGAAAGATATTTATAGGCAATATGTGGATGAATTTTTGTCAAGGTACATCCAAGAGAGGCTAAGTTTTGGACCAGAAACCAAAAATTATAATTTGCAATATATTTTGTCAATATTTCAAAAAGTATAGAATGACCATGAATCACACCATCAAAAGGCACAACAGCATCGTATAGGTGATATGTGTATGAAATGTCATCCATGTACATGCAATACTGGGCAGGTTTTGGGCCAAAAATGAAAAAAAATTGTTTTTATTATTTTTTTCTCAATATTTCAAAAACTATAGAATACCCATCAATCAGACCATCAAAAGGCACAATTGGACCACATAGGCTACATGTGTACCAAATTTCATCCATGTACAAGCGATAGTGACCGAGTCTTGATCCGGAAACGAAAAAAATAATTTTTTATCTTTTTGTTGAATATTTCAAAAAGTATGGATTATCCATCTATCAGACCATCAAATGGCACAACCAGACCATATGGGCTATATGCCTACCAAATTTCATCTGTGTACATGCAATAGGCCCGAGTTCTGGCCCGGAAACTATCTATCCGCCCGCCGCCCGACCGCCCGGACGCCCGCCCGGCGGACGGACAACATTTTACCAAAGTGATAACAATACCTTCTTCGAACTTCGTTCGCTGAAGGTAAAAAACTTGAGATTCCATGTAAGTATGACAAGGACTGTAATATTAGATTAACAAAATGTATCATAATGTTTATTTGAATATGTACTACACTCTTGAAAGAACATTTTCTACTACAATGCTTAAAGCTCATGTTTGTTTGGTTGTTTGTTTGTGTTTTATGCCTCTGCAGCACCTTAGTGGGCTATATCGAGGCAGACGATTGCCGTATGATGATCAGATGAGAAGACTGTGAGTCTGGTACATACCCTATTAATTCAGGGATGCCCAGGGTCTTTCAGTTGCCCCAGCATAGAACACTGGATACAACCCGCCTCCATTTAATGTCCCATGGCCTCGGACTAAATTGAGTTCCGGGGTGGGATTCGAACCCACGCCCTCAGAGCCAGTGGTTGTGCAAACAAGCACTCTTAACCATTAGGCCACGGAGGAACTCTTAAAGCTCATGTGTAATTGTTTCAGTCCTCTGAAATTCAGACACATTCTGATTGAAATCTAGGAAAGACGGTGAGATTGTCTCGCTGTGAACTGTACACAACACCCATATAATACATGAAAGTTATAAACAATATACCAAGTGAGGGACCACTTGTAAGCATCCTTATAAGAGGCCCCTTTCCTAAATTTGCTCATGCCATGAACCCCAAAAGGTTGTACAAACCACTTACCCTGAAGAACCTTGTAGGGTTCTTGTAAACTCCCCAGGGTTCTTTGACCTAGGGTGCTTCCCAAGCACCCTATGAAAAGGTATTTCCAGGCACCCCATGGGGAGCTGTATTTGTGATAAGGCCAAGCACCTTATTAGAGCTTTTTTTCCTCGGTGATTATAAACTGTAATCTCTGTAATCTCCAGAATGCCTTTAGTCGCCAAAAATAGTTTATGGCAGTTTTTAAGCTGTTATTTCTGTTTCACACAGTTATACATGGATTAATTTAGCATTGAGAAAGCCTGGTTTCAATGCAACACGATTTGTAACAATGAGAAACAAAGAGGAGAGGGGGAGGCTTCATCATCTGAATACCTATGGGTGACTGAGATTGAGACTGAGATTAAGCAATTGACTGTTGGTCAACTATGGTGTGGTTATAAATACAAGTGATTATACGGGTCAAAATTTGGTAAACCTGAAATTCTTGTCTCCAGTGTTGTTGAGCATTCACGCAGAGATCAATACACATATAGAAGGTTTATGATGGTAATTTGTTTTAGAGCATCATATTAGCAAAAAATATAGCACAAGAAATGTGCAGCAGATAACTTTTAACCCTTCCAAAAATCGAATGAAAGTGTCCTACGTGTACCCCCCTCAAAATGTCCTGTCTCCACTTGCCTTTTCCTTGACAAACCACCTCTAATAATTTTCCTGGTCATCTTAATCCAAGTTATTTCTGACTTAAATTGAACCTTGACCAACGCCCTTTCAAATTCCATAACAAATGGCTCGAATAATATTTTTACCAGGCACCAGGAGGCTCTTGTGTCTTTGTCTCCATTGTCATGTCATTGACATCACACTCACCGGTTTTCTATGTAAAAAATCAACCGTCCAACTTTTTTCTATGCAACCTTGATTTTGATGATCCATAAGAAGTCTAGAATCTGACAGAATTATTATCAAGTCAACAAATTGCATTGAATAAAGATAATTACAATTTTTATAGCGACAAATCAGTTGTCCGACCTTGATTTGTCATTAACGAACACCCTCCCGGCTAATTTTGACAATGTACGACGGGTGTCCCAAAAATTTTGACCAATTTTTTAGGCAGACCTTTCTATTTGAAGCAGCTGAATGAAATTTTCACTGAACAATTTCAGGTATTTCCCTATCTAATTGGAAAATATGGTACCTGTTGGAACTGTTAAAATAACTTTTCTGTTGCCATGGAAACAAAAGGTCAGGGCACCCAGCGCAGCTCAATTTTTTTGGCCAAATCCAAGTGTCTAGGCTTGTAAGTAACCAGGGAATTTACTGTAAATATGCAATGGATGATCATGAAAAACATAATTTGGAAAACTAACAGTATCTCAACATTTTTCATTTACATTTAAAGTCAAAGTGAATCAGTTTAACGCCTGTGCTAAGCCAATCACCAGGGTCCTCCAAACCCTGCTGTTCCTAAATTGTGGAATTTCGGTGTTTGTGGCTACTGCTTCATTTCTCGTTATGATTATTATTTCTTTAATTTTTTAATTGGTACAAATATTTTAGTATCATCAAAAGTTACAGAAGGCCAAATCTGGTAAATAAAGCAGATGAGATTGGATTTGGAACATAAGGTTCTTGAGCACTGCCTCTTGACAGTAGATTGTTTCAGCCAAACTTTCTCAAGCTCTGTTAGGCAACTGCTGGAGAAAACCTTTGGTAATTGCCTCAGCTGATCAGGTTGAAATATAAATAAATGTTAATAATCTCATTGTAGATATCTTGAAAGCCTGCAAGCCTATCAGGAAATACATTTTCTTGCAATCATTTGTTTTTTTTACTGTAAATTCTATGACTTACAACCCAGTTAATTTGCTGAATTTTGTTTTAAAATGTCATTAACGTCACATTTCATTAACGTCACATGGTGTTGATAGACTATGTATGATGCTAGTGGCAATCGCTTTGAAGTGACACATGACATTTTCAAAAGTGATCTAAATGGCCCATTTGTGATTATAATGACATTTTGGCCTTTTTTGGACAAAAATCATAGTGCTTCGGTGATAATAAGTCTTAATGTCAGCCAAGATCGTCATTCAGTTGTGTATTCATTATAGTCCAGGTTCTAAGCCTGGATATTGGGCATAATTGTTCACTTTGTGGTACAGCTACGAAATTTGGCACAAAGGTAGAGGAGGTCAGTACCTTCAATTTTGGATATGGAGGCATTCTCAAAAATTTCCAGAAATGACAAACGGTTGCCATGGAAACCAAATTTAGCATTTTTTGACATTATTCAATAAATTTCAAATTAACTGTCATAAATTTGGGCAAAAAAGGTCAAAATGGTATGACAGGACATAGAAAGTCATTTTTCATTGATTATTTTCCATTTAGAGTGCCATGGAGACCCGAATGATGGGGGTAAAGTATGACCAATTAAGGAAATATTGCTTTTTTCATGAAATCTTGGTAAATACAGAGTTATTAGTGGTACAACGTTCTGGGTATACCCCAATGTGACATATCATTTTAAAGCTCGCCAAGAGCACATTCATTTGGTAGATCATTTATAGTAACCATGGTAACGAGGAACTCACACGAACAACTTGAACGCAATATCAAGCTGTATCAGCAATCGCCAAATTGATCACTTTAATGAAGACGATGTCAAAAAATGGACTTAATTTAACAATACAAGTATGAAATTTGGTACACAGATATTAGAGGTCAGTTCCTTCAATTTTGGATATGGAGACATTCGCAAAAATTCCCAAATGGTAAATGGTTACCATGGGAACCAAATTTAGCATTTTTAATGCCAATATTCAATATATTTCGAATAGTCATAAATTCAAATAAAATCTGTCACAAAGGTAAGTCTGGACACAAAAAGTCATTTTTCAGTGATTATTATACATTTACGGTGCCCTGGCGGCCTGCTTGAAGAAGTAAATATGACCAAATGAGGAAATATTGCTTTTTCATAAATTTTGCAAAATGTAGAGTTATCAGTGGAAGAGTTGATCGGGGCAAGAAGCCCGGGTTAGGTGAGAAGCCCCCCCCGAGGTTATTTCTAAACTTACATTTTTGGTGCTTTTTCTTATTGATAGGATTGAAGCTAGAGGCTTTTTAGGTGACGTCACAAAATTTCAAGTCTTTCAGCACCAAGGCATAGTCGTAATTAAAGAAACAAAAAAAGGTGCATGGTTTTTGTAACTTTGATTAATTCTTTGAAAGTGGTTGTCAGAAATAACTTTGGAAATTTTTAAAAGTATAATGGATATCTGCATTTCTTCACTTTATGACCATCACATAAATATGATTTGGATCATGTTTTTTGCATTTTAGCTCAAAATATAGAGGTCAAATTAAAATATGTGGGTTTGGGGCAAGAGGCCCCACATGGTATGGGGCATGGGGCCCCCTTCACTGAGGCCTCGAAGCTGCTTCAGGAACCATTTAATAATGTGTACTTTACCTTAAATCTTGATAGAATAGCTAATCGAAATAGAAAAAATTTTGGCCGAAATTGAAAAAGGGCAAAAAATATAAACAAATAAATGTATGAACAGAAAAATTCTGAAATTCAGAAAAAGTGAATAGAATGCCTTAAAAATGATAGAAGAACCCCAAGAAATAACTTTCAAGCTGAATTTGCTCGCAAAAAAAATTTCCATAGGATTATAATAGGGGGCTTCTTGCCCGATGGGTGGGGTAAGAAGGCCATTTTAATTTTTTTACAAAAAGGGCCGTAACTCCTTTATTAAAATTGGTTTATCACCTGGTTGGTTGTGAATATCACTGTTTAGAGTCAAAATATCAGGGCCTACGATATTGTATAAAATATCACCCTTCAAGGGCGATATTTTTTAACAATGGTTATGACATCACCAGCATTTCAGCTGCCTGATGACGTCACAAACCAAACAATGGCCAAAACAATAGGATTGTGACGTCATTTCCATTGTTGCTCCATGGTGACGTAACATTTTTGTAATGGCAGAAAAGAGTCCCTCTTTATAACTAAAAATTTGAGGTAAAACCAGGTGATAAAAACAAAACAACCACGCGTCAGGTCACTTCGTACAATATCACTCGCTGTTGTGTGAATTAATATCACTCTCGCCCTGCGGGCTCGAGTGATATTAATTCACACAACAGCGAGTGATATTGTACGAAGTGACCCTGACTTGGGTTGTTTTGTTATAATACCTTCGTTTCACTAGTTATAAGTAGAGTTAAGTGATCCCTTCCTGACAGCATAAGTATTCAAATAATCTACCACAAAAAGTAGGTAAAATCGCTCCTCGAAGTTAAGGGGGGCTGCATGCCGCGCGCTACTCTATTACATTCTGGGTATATCCCGATGTGACAAATTGTGAAGCTCATCAAGAATACTTTCTATTGGTAGGTCATTTATGGTAACCATGGTAACAAGCAACTCATAAGAATGACTTGAACATAATTTCAAGCTGTATCATTGATCGTCAAATTGATCACGTTAATGACCCTTGTCAAATTAATGGACTTTAACAACAATACAAGTATGAAATTCGGTTTAGAGATATAATAGGTCAGTACCCTCAATTTTGGATATGGAGGCATTCTCAAAAATTCCCAGCAATGACAAACGGTTGCCATGGAAACCGAATTTTTTGCATTTTTTTTAGAAAACATGGCTGGGTGATATGCTTGATTTTTATGCTTTGCTACAGCTTGACAGAACAGCCCAGACAAATTAATTTCTGCATGGAGATAAGAAAAAAGCACTACTGAATATCTTATACATATGGAGCCACTAAACTTTAATATATTTATAATATTATCCATGGGAATGAGAGCTGCATAGACCTTGAGCAGGGGAGGGGGGCATAGGGGCAAGGTGTGCCCTCTTTACCCGAAGACAAAACATTATTAGATCTTATTTTAACACAAATTAGTATAAACATATGCAAAATAACAGATATCATAATATAATTTTGTCACACCATTGGGTTTGCCTTTTTTTTCTACTGCCCTGCCGCCCTCATTTCCTTCTGGCACCGCTGAGCTTAGAGATTTTAAAATACAAATAATACATCTAAGGAATTTGGCCTCAGGGAGAGGAGGTCAACAGCTTGCTGGTGGATGTGAACACCATCTCAGAAATGGCCAGAAATGGCAGTTACCATTAGAGCCAAATTTTAAACCAAAATTATTAAAATAAAAATTTTGGGACTTTGTGTTGTACGGAAATATCCGATGAATAACTTTTTGGAAAAACTATGCAAAGGATGAGTAGGTTATTTCAAAGATGGAAAGAAATTGATTAATAACAGTTTTGACACGTTCTGCTTTGAAGAAGGCTCACCGTTGGGCAGACATGTTACGTCAGCAAGTTCATAAACTTTACTAATGCGAACTGCCGTGTCTCAACTATGAGGGGATGTGGGAGAACACCCCAACAGTAACACCCATTTGTAAAAATTGTAACTTAAATTTTAAAATACAATTGGTAAAAATTTGGCCCACCCAAAAATGTGTGCCCCCTGCCACACTCACACAAGCTAACCCCCCTCCAACTTGAGACCCCATACAGGTAGTTACACCGTTAACAAATTGGCAGGTACACCAGCATGTACTGTAGAACTTTCTATGAGTAGATCAATTCTGACAGACATTATAGGCTTAGCACTTAAAGTGAATTTTGAAAAAAAAAAGTTCCTGGCTCTGAAAGTTCAGGAGAATGCAAATCGCATCTACTGTCTTATGAATTTGATTTGTTTCCTAGTGGTAGAAGGTTGAGGGTTCGCATACAGCGTCTGCATGGAAACTTTGTAGATGCTGCAGTTAAGTTCCTTAAAGTTCTTTAATTGTACTAACTCACTGTCAAATGCCATCATTGCTAAGTGACAAAATTTCATTTACTGGGTCAGATAATGACCAATAAAGTTATCGTATAGAACAAATGTCTCGAATAATAATATTGATTTGGACAAAGCTGTGACAATCTTGATTCATTGAAATTACACAGATATATTGTAATGAGTTCCTCTTGACCATAGTTTGCCAAATCTTTATAAAAATAAAAATCACTTATTTTTGTCATGCTTTATCCCCTCTGAATTGGGCTGTTCAGAACAATTTTTATGCAAACTGATAGATGATGATTTATGTTGTGTCTTGAATTACCTCCGTTACCACTTTGCAAAACTATTGAACATCTTCAAAACCTCAAAATTTTGTTTCCATGGTAACTTTTTATCTTTTCGAGGAATTTTGGAGAAAGATTCTTCTTCCAAAATTACTGTACTGATCTCCTCCATCTATGTGCCAAATTTCGTACCTTTATACTGTAAAATTAAGACCATTAATTTGCTTAAAGTTTTCATGAAAGGGATTGATATAGTTATACCTGGGACACTTATGGCAGATTCAAATAACATTCAACTCATTCTTGTGAGTTACCATGGATTCCATAATTGACCCTGCTATAAAAAGTACCTACTCTAGATAACCTTTCCAATGATGTGTCACATCAAGGTATACCCAGAATATTGCACCACTAGCGACTCTGTAATTACCAAAAATTTATGAAAAAGCAATATTACCTTATTTTGTAATTCTTCACTCCATTAGAGCATTGTAAATGCATAATAATGCTGAGAAATTACTTTGCATGACCTAACTTACCTTTTTGACAGATTTTGCCTGACTTTATGACAGTAAACTGAATAATGTCAAAAATGCCAAATTTGGTTCCCATGGTAACCATTTATCAATTGGGGAATTTTTGAGAATGCCTGCATATATCTAAAATTGACGACACTGACCTCTAACATCTCTGTACCTAATTTCATACTCGTACTGTTACAGTAAGTCCATTAATTTGACAAGGGTCTTCATTAAAGTGATCAATTTGGCAATCAATGATGCAGCTTGAAATGGTGTTAAAGTTGTTCCTGTGAGTTGCTCGTTACCATGGTTACCATAAATGATCTACCAAATGAATTAGCTCTTGGTGAGCTTTAAAATGATATGTCACATGGGGGTATACCCAGAATTTTGTACCGCTAATGACTCTACATTTTGCAAAAATTTATGAAAAAAGCGATATTACCTTATTTGGTCGTATTTAATTCCTCATGAGGGCCCGTCTATCCCTCCGGCTAATATTTCAGTTAAATCTTGGCTCACAGGATCACTGCTGGGAAAGCTCTAAACGCCTTCCCTTGGCATTCGGCTCACACAAACTATCCACCTAGCCTTCTTTTTCTGTCCTGTCTTTCTCTCACAAGCACATTACCATCTCACTGCTCTTTTATTTACAATTTTTAGTCCTCCTCAATATTGTCACCAGGAGTGCATGAATCTCTCAAACCAGACATGAAATTGTTCTCATAAATGACTTCTCCTGTTTTTAATAATGCAACTACCGCAGTAATACTTTGTGAACCTCTAAACCGCCATCAAAGGCTAATTATTTCACCATCTTTGACATTTTCCATGCAACTTTATTTTTACTACATTTCCTACCAAACTAACACTGCCATATATGCATGAAGTTGCACTGCAGCACACCTGGTGTTGGACTCCACAATTACATTTCTGTCACCTGGATCCAGCTTTTCCCACTATCACAATGTCATGTCCATCACTCACACCTCATCCCTTCCTCTGCTTCATACATTGAAAATATTTAGTCTTAATTGTTTAACTGACAACAGAACAATCACATACAGCCATTCTTCATACTTTATTTTTACACAAGAATGCAAACCCTTCTTCTTTCTTCCTTTGTCTCATTTGCTTCTTAATTACCTTACAACCCCCCTCTATTTCCTCCCATGTTAACAGAATTCTACATATTCTCTCATAATATAGGGGGGGGGGGGGCTTGCTTTTTACCCCATTCCGGGCACATTGTAAGCTGACTTTAATATTGGGTAAATTCTAGTGCATAATAATTACAAAAAATGACTTTTTGTGTCCAGACTTAGCTTTGTGCCACCTTTTACCAGCATTTATGAAAATCAACTCCAAATATATTGAATAATGTCAAAAAATGCTAAATTTGGTTCCCATGGCAACCTTTTACCATGGGAATTTTTGCGAATGTCTCCATATCCAAAATTGAAGGAACTGACCTCTAATATCTGTGTACCAAATTTCATACTTGTATTGATAAATTAAGTCCATTTTTTGACATCGCCTTTATTAAAGTGATCAATTTGGCGATTGCTGATACAGCTTGATATTGCGTTCAAGTTGTTCGTGTGAGTTCCTCGTTACCATGGTTACTATAAATGATCTACCAAATGAATGTGCTCTTGGCGAGCTTTAAAATGATGTGTCACATTGGGGTATACCCAGAATGTTGCACCACTAATAACTCTCTATTTACCAAGATTTCATGAAAAAAGCAATATTTCCTTAATTGGTCATATTTTACCCCCATCAATTGGGTCTCCATGGCACTCTGAATGCAAAATAATCAATGAAAAATGACTTTCTATGTCCTGTCATACCATTTTGAGCATTTTTGCCGGAATTAATGACAGTTAATTTGAAATTCATTGAGTAATGTCAAAAAATGCTAAATTTGGTTTCCATGGTAACCGTTTGTCATTTTTGGAAATTTTTGAGAATGCCTCCATATCCAAAATTGAAGGTACTGACCTCCCCTAACTTTGTACCAAATTTCGTAGCTGTACCACAAAGTGAACAATTATTCACCTTAGAACCTAGACTATTAGTCAAAGGAAACATTTTTGCAAATTGCCAGAAAAATCACTTCATTAACAACGGATATTTTAATTAACCTTGTTTAATTCAAATGACAGTTTTGGTCTATTCTCATCAAAATCTCACGATTGTAAAACATTCATTGCTGCAATGCAATGATGTTGTGCCCGTGAGAAAATTCATTATAGTATTTATATTGATATTAAAATGACATATATTCACTGTTATAACATAAAATGTTCTTTGGTCAAAAATTTAGTTGTTGGCATGAAATAATGGATGACAATTTCAATTGCTTCAATCATAATGTAAGTACAGATTTATTTGACTCCTGCAGTAGTATATGCAACAAATCAAAAAAAATTCTTAAATCTTTCCGATGTTTTTTTGCAAAAATTATATTTTACTAACTTATATATGACTGCACAAACTAGTGACAGACTCATGGTTAATTTAGTCAGTATTTGCGTGATATACATCAGATTATGTCATTAACGTCGCTGATCGAAAATTAATAATTTGGGGGTTTTTATTGCTTAATTTGAAGTTTTAAAGTATTGCATCTCACCTTTTTTCACAGGAATCATCTTGCATGTGCATAATTGAGTAAATGAATAGAATTTTTTTATATGATCATTCAGTGTGTACCTCATGCTCCCTCTGCACCAGTCCAGGTCAGGTGATAGAATTCTGCGAATTCTTAGAATTATTGGGGATTTTTATAGCGTGATGTTGGTAGAGTTTTTTCAGTTAAGGACAAGGGACCATAGACTTAGACCTCAGAGGACCAATTAGTTGTTGATACAGATTAGTGGACCATGCGTGTCTTAAGTAGTTATAACTTGTAACTGAGAATATCAAACAATTAAGTTGCACTTGATGCTTTGAATGAGATGCCTTAAGGCCTAGTTCAAAAATAATGAAGCCACGCAGCATATTTTCTGTAGGGGTCTCAAAATAATGAGAATGGCTATATGTGACAACTAAAAGGTACACCATTGCTTTAAGTACATTCTTGTGCAAATTTCCTGAAAATTTCACGACATTCTGGCTCATAGTTATTGAGATAGAGTCCACTTACATTGAAAAACAAGCATTTTTTCACAAAAAAAACGTGACATGACTTTTTGACCACTTGAATTCTTTCAGTTTTACAAATTTTTACGTATTCTAAGACAATTTCCCAACACTTTTTGGAATCTCTACATCCTCAAGCTTCATCAATCCATAAAATCAAGTACTTTCATTTGCCTGTGTTGACATTATTGAGCTATTTGTACTCAAAGGTTGACTTCCAAAAATTAAGTCAAATTTGACGCTTACTGCTCTGGGATGCTCTAGTGTCCCTTTGACATGTGTCAGTTGAATGTTTTGGCCTCTGAGACCTAGTCTTATATCTTCTTACCCATTTCGGAGCTTCTTATGGTTGTGGAAAATTTATTTCACTAAAAAATTCCCATGAATAGCAGGGTAGGTGAATCCGTGGCAAGCGTAACTCCCAGAATACTTTGTAGCGCCACTGACCAATAGAAGCTCCGTTTTAAATCTGGTTTGGCTTGTAATATTGCAAAATCTGTGTAGTTTTGAGAAACTATCAAGTAATCCAGGTCCACAGCTGGTTTCTGGTGGTAAAATACAAAGATTTCTTAAATGGGGCTTTGTCGCAAGCGTAACGCTATGGAAAATATTGATCATATTTTCAAGGTTTTCTTGTAAAGGGTAAAGCAATCATTCTAGTATTACTTGTACTGATACTCAACACAATATTTCAGTAGTTGGAGTATGTTTCAATGTTTAATTATCAAAATTTTGCTCTTTGTAAAGCTTTTTTCAAAATTTGGGGCCAATTTGTTGAAAAATGCAATAACCAATTCAAATTTCACTTTGATTTTGTAATTACTCTTATGCTTCATCCAGTTATAACTGACAATGCATATAAAATCGATTTGGGTCAAAACCAGAACACTTTTTTAAATATTGTGTCATGCCATTACCCAAAATTGCCCCATTGTGGGCAGCTATGCAGTCCCGCCACCATGCAAGGTCGGCGGCTGCCTGGGCAGAGATCTTGACTGAATAGTGAAGGTATCTGACACTTTTTGAGAGTTGAATGAGGCGTGCGAGAAAGGCCCTGCCGTGACGTATAACTTTAGAGGCAAAGGAAAGTTTTCCGACTATACTGAGAAGCTGGCGCTTTGTGCATGTCTTAAAAGTACACCAGTCAAGAAGGAGCTCATGTAACTGGTTGAGTCTGTCCCGAGACAGCCTAAGCTCCATGGCTACAGCATCAATTGTTATGCCAAGGAATTCTACGACCTGGGAGGGCTCTGTAACTTTTGAAGCCTGGACTGAGAAACCGGCGCGGTGGCAAGAGTCCAGCATTACATCAAGACTGTCTCTGCACTGGGGGGCTGAAGGGGCGATAGTGAGAAAGTCATCTACATACCGAATGGTATTGGGGCTGGCACCACGATGGACCATGATTTTCAGAAGGGCATCCGCAAACTGGTCAAAGAGATATGGTGCTGACCGGAGCCCGAAGTTTAGGACTTTTGAATAAAAGTATTGAATACGGCCATGGGTGTCAAACCAGTGAAGGCCCATGAGGTGCCAGTCTGAGGGATGGATGAATATATGTTTAAATGCATCTTCCAGGTCAAGCTTTGACATGTAGACAGTGGCAGGGTGTAATTTTGAGATGAGATCTGCCGCCTCGTCGACACTGGCATAAGAAAGGGAGAAGAGATCCGGGTCGATGCCGGAGTTGACTGATCCCTCAGGGGGGAACGACAGGTCGTGGATCAGCCTTATTTTGGTTGAGTCCTTCTTCTGGAAGGCGCCCAGTGGTGAGACGATGTGATTGATGAACGGGGGGCTCGAGAAGGGACCCAAGAGTCTGGCCTTTGAAAGGTCAGACTCTAATACATCAGAGACTTTGGCACGAAAGAGACTGGTAGAAGGCCAATTGTGTGAGATAATAGCCCTGTCCGCCGGGGGGCGGCCGATGCGAACACCTTCAGATATCTGGACTAACAGGGCTGAAGCTTTGTCAGGGTCAAGAACTTTGGGGGCCATCTCGGCCCAGAAATCTATCTTAAGAACTGGGTGGAACTGTAGGATTGGTTTTGCATTTGCTGCATTGTACACGGGGCTCAGACCCTCCGCAGCCGATGACATTTATCGCTACTCCATCTGCATCTGCCCCCGTTGAAATTGACACAGATCTCGTTCTTTTTGTTAGGGTTTTTGGCACTCTTTTTACTGGTGCTGCCTTTTGAGTGAGGAATTTTGAATTTTTGGGCCATGCATAGTATGAATGAGCTGTACCTAATCATCTCTAGAAGTACATCATAGCCATAGAATTTGCAGAGAAGGAGAATATATCCCCCCCATGCATCCAACCATTTGTACAAAGAATTGATAACCCTTCTGTTTCTGACACTTTTGATCTGCACATTCCCAAAACAGTCAAGGACAGGCTTAATTTGTTCAAAATCAATAATACAATCATTCAAAAAATGTTCAAGTTCCACAAACTCACCATTAATGGCGGCCTGAGCTACGTGTTGGGGCACAAACTCGAGCCCAATGTCACTTGTATAGTTCTCTCTCCGAGCCGGCTGATGACTTGAGCTGAAGCTGGACCGTGGCCACGGATTTTGAAGACTTGGGTTTACGTGATGTTGCCACTCGAGTGGGTACGGTTGAGAATAAGGGGGATGGGCGCCATAGTCGACGTATGACTGCCCAATTGGCGGAGCCGAGCTGAAGGGGACCTGGGAGTAACTCGGGGGAAGCTCGCTCGGTGCCATGTTGCCATACATGGAGTAGACGGGAAGTTGCGGGTGCATGGCAAACGAAGTAGGGGTTTCCATCCTGGGTCGGCCGTGGACGACAAGGTTAGGGGCGAGGCGACCGGGCGCAGCCCCCAATGGGTTATTAACATGAGGTGGGGCATTGAACAGCGCAGAGCCATACGAGGGCGCCCCCTGTAGAAAGGACTGCGATGCCGATGAAGCGAAGCCCAGGGGCGTAACCACCGTGCCCTGGGAGGGAGGCTGGCTGTCCGGACGAACGGGATGACTGACAGCGGCATGAATAGGTCCCGGGATGGCAGGAGTAACTGCTACGTGCGCCCCCGGGGTTTGTCTGGACCCCAGAGACAGAGTATTGAAGCGGTTGGTGATGAATTCCATGTCAAAAGTGGCAGTGGACTCCGAATTGACCTCACGAGGAAGTTAGGGATGGGCACCTTTCGCCATCTGAGAGGGATCCCTCATAAGTGTCAGGCCCACCTGGCCTGGTCTTGCTCCCCATACGGATGCCTGATTCCCCGAATCCAGGAGGTTGCGTGGATCGATCCCCAGCCCTTCCAGTTGACCATCTCCCAGCCCATGACCGTTACCATCTGCAAAATTAGGATCAAAGTTAATATTCTGAGCCCCAAGAGTGGATTGTGCATCATCGAAGGCCCCAGCTGGGGCCTGACTGCTGCCGATTACATTGTCATTCTGAGCGGGGTCAGCACTTGAAACGGGCTTAATAGACATTCGTTGCAGTTGACATTGATCGTTAACCGGGCCTTGATGAGTTTCAAGGAGGCGTCTACATTTTGAGCAGCGAATTCTGGGTCTGCCCCTGCCTCTTTGTCCGACCATTTCTGGATACGCCCGAGAGTGATTACGGGAGCAGAGTCAAGAAATCGCCCAAGGTGAATACGGGAGCAAAGTCAAGAAGTTGTGCGGATGTGGATAAATGAGTCGATCGGTCAGGGCTAGGAAAGATCGATGGTACTTACAGGCGTATTAGGGATAATCATCAGTATTCCAGGATAACCGAAGCTTGAGAATGGATAGCAGAAGCCTGAGAATGGAGCAGAGATCCTCCGAGATGTTATCCTCTTGAAAAATTGAATGGAATACGGCGCGAAAAACGGCGGACGTGGGTTTTGTATGGACCAGGAAGGCGTGAAATACAATTTGCGATGACGCGGGAATACAGGTGAGTTGTGAAACCTGTGAAATATTTTATGTGAAACATGCATAACATGTGAAGGAGAAGGAATGTGAAGGCAGTGTTATTCTGCCCCTCAACCTCCTTTATCTACTACGTAGCTAAAGTCCATTTATATATATAATTATGCTGTGTGCATAAAATCATTTTATATGAACCGGCTTTGTTTCACAATTTGGTATTGGCATAACATTTACTGGGAAATAGGCCTATCAAATGATTTTATTTGAAACAATTTTGTATGCAACAAACATTAAAATTTGTGTAGGAAGTTTTTTATAAATGTACATCTTGGCCCTTCAACTCAATGTAATTCAATCCATGGTGGTTTTTTTAAACAACCTATTGGTTATTTGATGAATTTACTCTTAGGGGGCCACCATTTTATCTCAAAGGAAGGGGGAGTTCGAGTTCCTTTGAAAATAACTTGTTGCATAGCTTTCGTGGAATAAATAAATTCCTTTTGGGCAGTCTTGAAATAAATAATTTCTGTTGGTTTTTTTTCTTAACACAACATTTTACCATATTTTATTCTCACAGATCACAGCACAAACTTGTTTTTCCTCAGGATCATTTCATTTGGTTACGCTGTTATATAGCTTTACCAGTTCAGAATATAACCTGTAAAATCAAGCTTGATAAAGTATGACAAAAAGGTTTTTTTTAAATGCCTGTGTCAGAAAAGCTCGCTGCGGAAGATAACTCAATACTGCTTGATTAGGAATGTGGAAAATGCATTATCTTAAGCTTGCAAGAATGGGCAAAACGAAGGGCAATGAGAATCTATGAACTCCAAGCCTGGTTTTTTTTAGTTAGCCAATATACGAGGTGTTCCAGTATTTTGGTTTTCTGACCTGGCAAAAAACGTCAAGGTCATTCAGAGTATAAAACTGTCATGGTACAGTACAACTATCTTAAAATGGCTCAACATAGTGATCCGTAGTGATCCAGAGCGGTCCGGATAAAGAGTGATCTGTAGTGATCTGAGATGATATAACTCTATCTGTAGTGATCTACAAATCCACTTTTAGTGAAAATCAATCATGTCAATTATTTAGGATTATAAGTCAAAGTACAGATAAAATCCATCTAACAATTGAACACAGTGATTAAGGAAACATATCCATTAGTTATTTGGTACAGAAAAGTAAATTTGTTAATATTAATTTTGATTAATAGATGCAGATCACAACAGATCACTCCAGATCGATCACTCCATATCAACCAAGATCGCCATGGATCACTACAGATCGATAGATAAGTGTCGATCCAAACTGACGAGCCATTTTATGATGGTTGTACTGTACATGTAAAAAATTGACACGCTTCGGGCATTTTCTGATCCCCTGGATAGTTCTCTGTCAGACTGCTTGCTTGCATTTTTGCAGTGTCAAAATGGTGGGCATAGGTTAGTGGGCATTGGGCTTCCTCCAGCCCAAAAATTTGACATTTATCCTAGGCAATTGATTTACACTCCTTTTGTACCCAAGCAAATTAATTATGCATCATCAAAAAGAATAGCCTGCCAGCACACAAACCTTGTATTTGGTTCAGCCTACTTAGCCCCCCCCCCCAAACAATGAGATGGAAATAACATTTTGAAAAAAATATGGGGCAATGCAGACCCGTAAGTGCCAAAATGACGTCTTATCTACGTGGGGCTGTGAATGCTCCCTCCCCCCCCCCCACTAGACTACCCTGTCTGGATCTGCCACTGGTTAGCTACATTGACAAGATATTGCAAACAAGATTATGCATTTCTGAAAGTTTTTTGTTATTCACAGCATGGAATTATTCAAACTGACTTAAATTCAATCCTATTGTATGTTTGTTGTTCTCTGTTTCTCTGAAACCTATTGTTCCTCAGAAATTGGTCTAGTTTGGTGGGATTTGGTGGTTTTAGCTCTGTTACAGTCGCTTAAGGTGGTCTTAAGTCCATGGTCTATGGTCTAGTCCTTAACTGAAAAAACTCTAATGACACATAAAAGCATTACCCTGGTATTTATATCCTCTGCATGTAAAAGCTGTACATCCTGACCCTTGGACATCAAAGTAAAATGAAAGGTGAGTGTTTAATCCACCAAAATAGAGCAAAAGGAGCTCTTTTAAAGCTGATTTCAAGTCAACTTTTCTTCAGACTGAGATTTCACACTTTTCAATTTTTGACCCATACAAGTTTCAGTCACCTAGGAGTCTCAGAGGGACTGTGGAGTGATTATGAATGTAAGAAAATCACAACACTCAGGTACACCAGCGTCCCATGTCTATGAAGATAGACAGAGAGACAGATAGATAACTGAGATAAGCATATATAGACAGATGGATAGACAGATAGATAGACAGACAGATAGATAGACAAATAAATACTTGCATTGACTTTAAGAAGACATATATATCTGTGTCTGCAATCCCCCAAAATGGAAAATAATTAAATAAAATGACAATTAGGTACATACACATGGGAAAAGGTAAACACAACACATGCATTATTTAATTACTGCAGTTCCAAGTTCAGAAAAGGTTGTGTTTAGTAAACCGGCAATAGTAGACGTAAACTTGGAGATTACACAATACACATGTGACAGAGCAGTAAGACCTCTGGGTGATTATGACAATTTATGAATTTATTGTATAATCACAGCATTTTATACCTACACTCAGACTGAGATTTTCAGTTTGGGCCAAACTGTTTCAGAGGCGACTACAGTGAGGTGATTATAAATACATAAATTGTGATATAAACATTATGCCCAATGATAGAGATATACTGATATTTAGATGGATATATAGATATATAGATAGATAGATAGATAGATAGATAGATAGATAGATAGAAAGATAGATAGATAGATAGATAGATAGATAGAAAGATAGATAGATAGATAGATAGACAGATGTAAATGTAAATGTATTGTAACGTCTGCCATCCTCCTATGAGCTCGACCGACATTTACAATTACATCCTTGACAGGCCTGATCAAGCTTGAATCTTTCTCAGCTCCCTGGGGAGCATACACCAGTGTGCAGCGAATTCCACACGCTCCTTAGTTAAGCATTCCATGATCCACATTTGCCAGCACTGCCTATTGCCAAGTAACCCTTGGCACCTGGGTGGAGTGAAACAATGGTTTAAGGATCTGCTCAGTTCCTCCATGCCGTGACTGGGGTAAATAGCATTAGCGGAAGTACCAGTCATTGATAGACATTGTATATCAGGGCTTGTAGATCGATTAAATTCATTCATATACTAGCATATGACCAGCCCAAGAAATGCCCTGGACATGCATGTTTTGATATATTTGTCACAAATTCTCTGAAATTTGACAGTTGACTATGAAAAACATTTTCTCAAAATTCACAGTTATTGTTGGGTGTTGTTGTTTTGATAAGTTGCAGATTCTTATATATTTTTATCTCATGTCTAACTGCTGAACGCACAAACAGTAACAAACAATGTATAACAGTTTGTGATCACTACTATGGTTGTATTCAAATTAGAATTTGTCATGCGACTTTGGAATACGCTCCCACCAGTTTTGTATTTCTTTGAAATATGCAAATACTATAAAAGAAAAAATACTTTGCATGCCAGAACATTGTCAAAATTAGTGAGATGTACAAGGTGAACTATTGCATTTGCTCCATATCTGTGTGTTATTTGCAAAATGGCTCCGCTCCTGCAATCTCAGAATTCGAATTGCATACGCTTGTATTGTGTAGAGAGTATTATTGGTACACATGCGCGTGGTAAATAGATAGATAGATAGATAGACAGATAGATAGATTGAATGTGTATTTTATAATAACAAGTATTTTCACTATCTTCTATGAAAAGTAAATCCTCTTGATGGCTTGATGTCAATTTCTATTACTTTAGTCGGTCCCTTCTGTCAGTGTCTATACTGAACAAGTAAAATGTCCCACACATTGGGTATATATGTAACATGTGGAGGGCTGCACCATACATTTATTTATAAATATACCTGCTAGATATTACCTTGGACTGAGAAAATCTTGCATTGGCTCAAATTTAATATTCTTTGTATTATACAATAACTTCAGAATTACAACCACTTTAGAATAAATCCATGCAGAAAAATGCTGAAGTGCTCAAATTTAATTTGATGGTTTTTCACGAGGTTGGTTGGCTGCAGGTAGATCATTGATAAAATAGTTCATTCTATTGCAAATCTTCACAGTTGTAGTAAATGTAACTGTTGACAGTGTTTGCTTGTCTAACACTGTTTTCCAGAATGGTCAGTAATCCCCTTAGTAGCCATAGTCGCCATTTGAAGAGATTACAACTCATAATCACCGAGGAAAAAGCTCAAGTTGGTTGTTCTAATCCCTTTCCGTTCTTAGAGTGTGAAATGTGCCTCACTGAGAAATCACTGCGATGATTACAAACCCTGGCAAAACTGTTGATGCGAGAAGCATTGACACCATAAGCTTGCTTTTCTTTAATATGAGATGCAAAAGGGTATGGATAGTTGACAATCTTGAACTAGAAGTAATCCCTTTTGTCATATAATTTGACGTGGAGTTGGTTATGCTGGACTATAGTGTTTCTTTGGTTATTGAGAGCTCTGAGCCTCTGGCTGATACATTTTGCGAAGGTATCTCTCAAATACTTGTTTAAGATAATAAGGCTACGTGAATGAAGTGGAAATGAATGAACAAACAAGCATTACTGGGTCACAATGCCTATTTATTCAGGCTACACAAAGACAAGTTACAATCAGTCATACTCATTCACACGGACGACACTTGAGGACATTGACAGACAAGACAATAGACAACACATAACATTTAACATAAAACATTTAATTAATCGACGTGAAGAATAATGATGATCTTGAAGGAAGCCCAGGAAGCCCCATGTAGCAGAACACCGGCGTCATCAGGGTTGGAGCGAAATAGGCAGAAGGTTGAAGAGTGTGTAGCCCGAGCTGCGATTTGGTAGGCGTAGAATACCAGGTTGGCAGGCATGGATGAGAAGCTAGGACACAACTTGGAAAAAGACAGTTTGAAGCAACTGAAATATAAAACAGATGTTAATATCTGGAACAAAGGGAATAAGTGATCCCATTTGAGCAATTTTGATTTTTTAAAATTTGGAATAAAATTTAGTTTTGAATTTTTAGAGCTTGTGACAAGTAAAAATGGTTCTAGGGCGGGATGAGGGTGAAACGAGATGAAGCGGACGAGTGAATTGATTCGAGCGGGAAAAGGACCTTATACCTGAACCGATCTGGTCCGGCGAGCAGGGGGGCCAAGGCTCCTAATTGGACCAGATCGTCGTTACGTAATAGATTCGGTGGGAATCCACCGAAGAAGGAGGAAGGATGAGCAGCCATCTTTCTTAACCACCCTTACCCCGCTAAGTAACAATTAAGATAATTACGTGAATCAAGTGGAAATGAATGAACAAACAAGCATTACTGGGTCACAATGCCTATTTATTCAGGCTACACAAAGACAAGTTACAATCAGTCATACTCATTCACACGGACGACACTTGAGGACATTGACAGACAAGACAATAGACATCACATAACATTTAACATAAAACATTTAATTAATCGACGTGAAGAATAATGATGATCTTGAAGGAAGCCCATAATCAGCCCAAAGATCATTATTGTGTTAATACTTGTTAGTCGAGGGTAGAGAGGTTTTTTAGATGAGGAATGAAGATTAAAAATGTGGTTAAATAGGAGAGGGAGTTATAGGTGATGTGTTAGTTTGGTAGTAATAGAATAAATTACAGATAGAAGAGTTAATGGTTATGAAATGAAATGGTTAGGAGATAGTGCTAGTGCTAGCTTTGGAGCTAGTGCGGCTTGAGCCTGTCTGGAGGGCCTAATGTATCTCCTGTAACACAGAGATGACCAGCGTTCTAACCTCTGAACCTCCTGCTCAGTACAACCTGCCGCTGCAGCAGTGGTCGCAGCTCCAGCTCTTAAGGAGTGTAGGGAGAAGGGAGCAGGATCCAGACCTATGAGGGAGAGCAGGTCATGGAGCTTAGTTGTTAAATAGGAGTAGGAGAGAGGTAGATTCCTATTAGTCATGAATAGAGGCGAGGAAAGGGAGGCTGGTATCGAGTCAAATACGCGCTTTATGAGACAAACCGGGCACAGTGGTGATGAGCTGCAACCGACATGGACGATGAAGCCCTTGGGGTTCGTCTTGGATCTGTGGACCTTGAAGTCTAGAGATGCTCCGTCCGGGGAGAAGACGACATCAGCCCTTGAGGGAGGAGATCGCACCCCCCTGGTATATAAGTACTCAGAAGGCCTTAAACAGGCGAAATAGGCCAATGACATGGCCGCAAGGGCCATAAGGTTATCCCTGTTAAAGGGGGCCCTGGCCATAATGGCCAATAAGTGAGTATATAGTATTGGGGGGGCTTGAGTGGGGGAATGAACTCGGTCAAGGGTTTTTAAGGCCTGAGAGAGTGATGGTGTATAAATTTCAGGCAAGGGTAACCCTAGGTCAATAGACCAAGACCTCAAACCGGATAGATAAACCTTAATGGTAGATGAGACCAATCCGGATTTAGCAAGGTGAGCCACAAACCTTATACAATTAACTGACGTTATAGGGAAAGGGGACAATAAGTACAATTGGCAGAATTTTTTGTAATGATTGACTGCCGTGGAATAAGTGGCTCTAGAGTTGGCAGTAATGCCATTATATACCAGGGAGTGGACCGAGCGGTCCAAATCTGGAACAAATTAACAACTAATTAAAATGGGATTAAAGTCGGCCATGTTGAGGTGATGGAGGCCGAGGGGCGACGACTGAGAAATTTTTGGACCTGATGGCGGCTCAAGTCGTCGGCGTCTACATTCAAGTCTGTTGATATGTAGACGGGCCTGATGTTGATATCATGGCGTACCATGATCAAACACCAGGATCTAATTAAAGCCATCATATGAGGGGTCGGGGAATAAATCTCTTTGAGGCCTGCCACCACCGACTGGTGAGACAGGATGTTACTCATAGAAGGAGAAGCGATATTGAATACAAAGACCACGGCATTGAGTCTATGGTAATTGAACATTATTTGAACAAATGTAAATGCTTTGTCATCTGCATTTACAAACCACCATCAGTGAATGTGTCTGACCTAAAGTCAGCAATTGAGAACATGTGCAGCAAGTGTTTATTGGAGGGACAGTTTTTAAATTTGATTGGAGATTTTAATATTAATTTTATGGACAATTTACATGGCTTAATTGATATTATGGATATATACTCGTTAAAGAACCTGATCGAAGGTGCTACATGTTTTAAAAACAATGTGAACCCCACATCTCTTGACGTACTGTTAACTAACAATGCCAAAAAGTTTTCTGGAAATTTTAATTACAACATTGGAGTTAGTGACTTCCACAACATTATCGGTGCAGCTACAAGATCGCATATCCCACGGAATAAAGTACGAACTGTCACATACCGTTCGTACAAGCGTTTCAATGAAAGTGACTATATTGCTAGTCTTCAACATACACCGTTTCATATAAGCGACATCTTTGATGATGTTGATGATCGAGTGTGGGTGTACAACAAACTTCTGAATGACACCATCGAACAGCATGCCCCAAAGAAGACCAGGAAGATTCGAGGAAAATCGGCGCCGTATATGAACGATCAGTTACGACGAGCCATCAATGTGAAGGCCATGCTGAGAAGAAAGTTCAATAGACTTAAAACCACTGACTCGTGGAGTAAATTCAAGTCCCAAAGAAATTTGGTGAACAAATTGAAAAGACAGTCTATTAAGTACTACTTTGATAACCATTGCCTTAAAGATGAAACAAGTAACTTTTGGTCAACAGTCAAACCATATTTTAATGATAATGGTAAAAACGATAATCAGCAAATTTCATTATTTGAAGAAAATGTCATAGTAAATTCTCAAGTTGATGTTGCAAATATCTTTAATGATTATTTTATCAATGTTGCTAATGATCTAGGAGAGAATATTGATGTAAACTCACTTTCATTAGAACAGATTAACAAACATTATGAAGGTCATCAGAGTATAATTACCATAAAGAATCATATGCAGAATTGTAATGAAAAATTAATTCTCACAAATGTTAACAGTTCTCAAGTATTGAAGAAACTTGCAGGTCTCAAAACCAAAAAAGCATGTGGCTATGATGGTATTCCCTCAAAACTTATCAAATTAGGTGCGAATGAGTTATGTCATAGCTTATGCTCTATTATCAATTATAGTATTTATCAAAATGTTTATCCTAGTGATTTTAAGTACGCAGAGGTTACGCCTTTATTTAAGAAAAAAGATCAGCTGAGTAAATCTAATTATCGACCTGTGAGTGTACTATGTATCTTATCCAAAGTATTAGAGAGTGTCATCTGTGACCAGTTTAATGATTATTTCAATTGTATTTTGTCTGACAAACTTGCAGCCTATCGCAAAGGTTATAGTTGTGAGAATGTTTTGTTTAGCTGTGTAGAGGAATGGAAGAAGGCACTTGATAATAACGAAATTACTGCCCTCATAGCAATGGACCTAAGCAAAGCCTTTGATTCAATACCACACGGGCTACTTATTGCCAAATTATCATCATACGGGGTGTCAGAAGACACCTGTAATTATATCAAAAGTTATCTAATGGACCGTAAGCAAAGGGTTAAAATTGGAAACGTAAGAAGCGATTGGCTTACTATGAAACGTGGAGTGCCTCAAGGGTCTTTGACAGGTCCCCTTCTATTCAATGTATTCTTAAACGACTTACTATTAGATATAGGAGATTGCTCTATTTTTAACTACGCTGACGACAATACTTTATCATACCATCATTCAAATGTCCATCAAGTTAAAACTGTTTTAGAAAATGCAACAGAGTCAGCTATCAACTGGTTTAATATAAATTATATGGAGGCAAACGCCTCAAAATTTCAATCAATGGTGCTATCACGATCAGATTGTAATTTGGATTTTACTGTTAATGGTATCAGTATTCCTACTACTGACTATGTTAAACTTCTAGGAGTCGATATTGACAATTCATTAAATTTTAACACTCATGTTTCCAGACTTTGCAGAAAGGCTGCTAAAAGATTGAATTGTATGGGCAGATTATTGAATTATGAATGTCTAGTCAGAGTATTTGATGCCTTTATTAGATCTAGTTTCAGCTACTGTACAATCATTTGGCACTTCTGTGGCAAAAGATTATCTAGGAAGGTTGAGAAAATTCAAGAACGAGCACTTAGGTTAATTTATCAGAATTATGATGCTAGTTACTTATGCTTACTTGACAAAGCTGGGAGAAATACATTGTATGATGGTAGAATTAAAAAGATAGCCATAAGTGTATTTAAAGTTATCAATAATTCATTCAAACCTGTGAATTGTGAATTTTATAAGAGTAAAGAAAATAGTTATTCGCTCAGAAGTGTTAAAAGCCTTGAAAGGCCTAGTATTAATACTGTCACTTTCGGAAGACACTCCCTTAGATATGAAGGTGTAGTTGTCTGGGAGAAACTTCCAAAAAATGTTAAGACAATTCACGATCTAGCTCAATTTAAGCAAGCTGTTAAGAATTTAGAAGTCAAAGAGTGTGACTGTACAATTTGCGTCAAATGTGGGTGTCAAATGCCATAAGTATTATTTGAGTTTTTGTAAATTTATTAACTTTTTGTTCTGTTTTATCCTGTCGATGAAAAGCACACAGTGCTTATGTTATTTGTTTTTACCAAATCGACGTTAAATAAAGTATTTTATTCTTTTTATTCTTTATTCACATGTTATTATCTCACCAACTTTGGCCCTGTGCTCGAAGGCGGAGGGCCAGTTGGGGGAAACAATAGAGTCTGTAGCCCCCGGCCTCCCTACCCTCACACCCTCGACCAACATATCAAGAATCTCATCTGCACGAGAAGCCTCGAACTCTGCTCGCAGCGCTCGAGACCAATACTCAACTTTTAGGTACGGAGGACCCTGAGGCTCCGCTTTTACAATTGGTACAAGACTTGGCCCCAGCCGGCCCCCCACAGATGTAACAACGATGGGTTCTGGGACAGACTTTGAATCTACATGTACCGTCTTGGTATTTAATGCAAGTCTCATTAGGGTCGACTTGGGTCTTTCTAGCTGGCTTTTTATCGGCCCCGGGCTTACCATTGCCCCCTTGGGGGGCGCTCCCACGAAAGGGACACGCAGTGAGGCCATGGTCCACAGAGGCACATTTAGGGCACCTACCCTCCTGAGCAGCAACGTAAATCAAACCTTTCACTACGTAATTATTTAGGTTAGAATCAAACGTTGGGCCAAACAATGTATGACAAAGGTAGGGCAAATGTAATTTCCAAACGTTGCACTCAGATGGAAAACCAAACGTAGGTCGCAATGTTAGTAAGAGGTTGGCAGATAGTTTGTTTTATAGTTTGGCCTAACGTTCGAGTCACACGTAAGTCATACCTTTGGTTGAGAGGTTGGAAGAACGTCTTGTTATAACGTTTGGATAAACGTGTCAGTCATACGTAAGTTATACCTTCGGTTGAAAGGTTTGAAGAACGTTTGACTAATACGTGTGACCATACCTTTGATTCAAAGGTTTGTCGAACATTCATTTGAGAGGTTTATAAAACCTTAGACTATTACGTAAGTCATACCTTTGGTTGAGAGGTTTGAAGAAAGTTTGACTGTTACGTATGACCATACCTTTGATTCACAGGTTTGTCGAACATTCATCTGAGAGGTTTTAGCAACCTTGGACTATTACGTATGACCATACCTTTGATTCATAGGTTTATCAAAGGTATGGTCACACGTTTGGTCATACGTAAGTTCCAAGGTTTCTCCAACGTGTTTTTGAGATGTATGGACAACGTTTGAAAGTAATGTTCAGGTCAAACGTCTGATCATACGTATCTGCCAAAGGTTTGTTGAAGGTTTGCACTAAGTTGCTATTCCTGAACCGGGCGCTCTGACCATGCGGTTCGATCTGGCACATTGCCGCGGCAATATCTTTCACAGTATTGAATTCCGAGCGTCCAAAACCGGCTTAATCCATAGCCAAGTAGTTACCCTAAGTAGCTCCGAGGGTTACAAGGCTTGTTAATGCGTTTAATCCTTCGTTATTAGCGAAAACGACATCCTAGATTTCACAGATTCGAGTCGACCCGCCATTTTGGCTTCTTGTGCGCGAGTGCGCATGCGCAAGAGGGGGCAGGTCCTCTGAAACGCTGGATCCCAGAAGGCGGGAAGACGGTCAGAGCAACGTTAGAATACTTCGTAGAGACAGATACGGCTTGTATCACTCGTATCAACGTCTAAAAGTACGTATTAACGTCTGAGAAATGTGTCGACAAATTACGTAGTTTCAGAACGTTGGGTCCGATGTGGGTAGGAGGTTAAATGCTACGTTAGACCAACATTATATCTACCTCAATGTCCGGGAGGGTAGTAGCCGTCCTCAAAGAGTTTGCGTCAAATATAGTGATGAATAACTGGTTGTCAAATTCAGCGAAATTGAAGGATCTAGACCTGCCCAAAGTGGCCCTGTGGCGCTCGTCATATGTAAGTATGAAGGGAACTTTATACTTATGAGTAAGTGTGACCAGGAAACATCTGTACTCAGCAAGCTCATAGAACATTGATTCGCCATACTGAGAAACAAGAACAACCTCGTAGTGGCCCCAGGCCTCCATCCACCTGAACCAATTGGTGATTAATTTCCTAGGTTTAGCAGCCCTAACGTTTGCATCGAAGAGGCCAATTTCCTCATATTCGGTAGCACTAGAGTCTATGAAATTCTCGAGATGAGCAAACTCACCCTGAAGAGCAGATTCCACATAACGATGATCCACGTGAGGGGGAATTCGAACGAGTAGGTGGCCTGCGGTGGAGTCCAATAGCCATGTTGTCCCCGGGGCGCAGGTGCCGGTGTCCATTGGTTGCTCCAGGTCGCCGCTTGGTGGCCGCTCCATGCTCTTGGGGGTCCTGGTGGTCCATTCCATTGGCGGTCCATGCTGCTTCCCTGGTTCATGCTCCAGTGTGGGTTGCTCGGTTGGTCGTAGCCGTCACCATAGCCGTCATACCATGCGTTGTCATCATAATTCTGGAATTGTACAGTAGAATGGGAGGCCGGTGGCCTATTGTCATTAAATTGGCCGGAGCCTACGTATCTCTCTCGTGGGTCATGGTAACTCGCATAGCTTTGCGTCTGGCCTCCAGGTGCAGGTCCAGATGGGACGGGGCCTCTGAAGGGAGGCCTAACTGGGACAGGTACGGGGCCCCTTGGTGCAGGCCTAGCTGAGACAGGGTCCCTAAAGGCAACCCTCGTTGGGACAGGACCTCTTGGTGCAGGTCCACTCATAGCGGGGCCTCTTGGTGCAGGCCGTAAATTAGGCGAGCCTTGGGTGGCTGCTCGTGCGTTATACAACAGTGTCGGACGGCATTGGATGCCTTGGATGCCGCGGGGCACCTGGTAACGGGGGCCAGCTTCCATCAAGCGATCAAAGGAGTGAGCGTCACCTGGCGGGACACTAGTGGCGCCTCCTAGCGTATCTGATTCAGTGGAACAATTTGCACGTGTCATTTCTGCCATCGATCTCACGGGACTAGCTGCTGTTCTAAACGTGCCAGGGACAAGTTGCCTATACAATGGCTTACTATATGTGACCTGCTCCACCAAAATGAGTTCAAAGTAGGCAATCTGTATTTTCTAGAAATTAGCAAAATGTGTCCATTTTGATGATTTTTAGCTGTTGGTACCACATTTTAGCAAAAGTAATTTGCTTTGATTATTTAAGACTATCTTAACCAAAAACTGATTTTAAATTATCTAAATTGGGCATCATTCTTGATTTTCCTAGTTCTTTTATTGTAATGGCAGGAAATTCAAATGCCATTTTCTCAAAGTTCGATGTTTCGTATCATCAATGTTTGAGGTGCCATATCTTTGGATTGAATGGAGATATCAAGACAAATGAAACATCATTTTAAAGCCAAATTCCACTAGAACAAAGTCATTTTCACAACTGAATATGATAGGAGGCCGACTTTGAACCCATTTTGGTGGAGCAGGTCACATATGGCCCAGGGAGGGCATTACCGTCGTACGAACCGGCTTGGAACATACTGTTGTCTGGGACAGCGTCGTTTAGATTGGTATCATTGCGTGGGCAGAGAGAGAGAGAGAGAGAGAGAAATGTTTTATTTGACCAAATAAAATTATACACAATTATTTTGATTATGTCATATATATATATACATCAGATTGTGGTCAAGGAGGCAGCATCTAAGTCACGTAAGTGACGCTGTCGGTACTGCCCCCTTTTGGTTATTAAATTCTGTCATCATGCAGGCATGTATGAGACTGGTCACTTCACTATATTAAGGATGTTAGCAGATGGAGTAAAACACAAAATAGAGAAATTGAAAAAAAATAATATATATATACGAGTAGCAGATGGATGAGTGAATCAGAGAATGAGTGCATGGATGGAATATGGAATGAAGATGTGAATATATGAAAAAAAAAAAAAAAAAAAAAAAAAAAAAAAAAAAACAAAAACAAAAAAAACATGGGATATCTTTCGAGCTCAATAAGATGGGGGGGGGAGTGATAAATTCAATAAATAAGTACCTACATAATAGGCAAAGGGTTATGTATTACACACATAACAATTAGAAATAGTACAATTATCTTCATAAGAGTTAATAAGATGCCTTTTGACATAAAATGAGAAACCGAATTCACTGTGAGTATTTACCTTGTTGATGATGCTATTTTCATTATTATTAAGGAGAATGGGCAACTGATATCTAACATTATATTCAGCATATTTGTGGATGACCCTAGGAATAACATACGTAGAATTGCGAGTATGATGGGAATGAGTCGGGTGATTCAGGTATGTATTGTTGAGAAAATAGTATGGCAATGTATTATTTGAGTACCTATAAAAAAATTTGTAGAGCTTTCTTGAGACAATATCTGTAACTTTCAGAATGTTGAGTTTCTTGAATATAGGATCAGTATGTTGATTATATTTAGTGTTAGCTATTATTCGGACAGCTTTTTTTGCAATTTAACTAGCCTGTTCAGTTTGAAGCCCCAACATAATATTCCATAGTTAAGATAAGAATTTATCAGGCTATCATATATTGTTTTAAGAGTATACATGGGGAGAAAATGTTTCAGTTTATTCAGAATGCCGACTGTCTTGGATATCTTCTTGCCAATAGTTTCCATATGCACTTTCCAGTTTAACTGACTATCCATGATTATGCCTAGAAAGTTAAAATTTTCAACATATTCAATCATTTGATTGTTTATCAGAAGTTTAGGAGGCCGTACAGTTTTATTGTAAGTTCGATACACCATACATTTAGTCTTATCTGCATTTAGAGATAATTTATTTAGGTTTAACCATTCTGTTATTTTGGTAATTTCAGAATTTAGTTTATTTTCTTGGCTGACATCATCACAATTTTGTTGATGAACAGAGTCTAACGTAACAAATAATGTTGTGTCATCTGCATAGGTGATGAATTTAAAAGTGTTGGAAGACGAGCTAATATCATTTATATAAATTATAAAAAGTAGTGGACCTAAGATAGATCCTTGCGGGACCCCAGTAGTTATCGGAAGAAGACTAGATTTACTATCATCAATGTCAACATACTGTTTACGATTAATAAGATAACTATTCAAGAGTGAAAGTGATTTATCTTTGAGGCCGTAGTATTTCAGTTTATGGATAAGTATTTGGTGGTCAATGGTGTCAAAAGCCTTACTCAGATCCATAAAGATATTGATAGGCGTTTTCCCTTGGTCCATATTGAAAACTATTCGATCTACTAATTCAAGTGCTGCCAGCTCTGTAGAATGTCCGCCACGGAAACCATATTGTCCTGTATAGTAAAGCTTGTTCTCAATAAAGTGTTCATTCATTTGTCTGTGAATAACTTTTTCAAATACTTTCGAAATTGCTGGAAGAATAGAAATTGGTCGGTAGTTATCCAAGGTATGTTTGTCGTTCTTTTTATAAATAGGGATAACTTTAGCTATTTTCAAGTCGCTTGGAAAATGTCCAGCATTAATTGATTGGTTAATCAGGTAGGTGATGGGTTTACATAATTCTGTTTTAAGCTGTTTCAGCAGATTTGTTGAAATTCCATCAATACCAACACTCGATTTATTTCGCAATTCATTTATGGCCTTTATCGTATCTTCCTCAGTTATAGGTTGAAAAGTAAAGTCAACTGTTGATGGATTCTTAAGATAATCAGTAAAGTTTTTGCCAGCTGGTGTTTCAATTTGGTTTGCTAGTTCAGGCCCTATACTAGTAAAAAATTTATTGAAGGAGTCGGCAATAGTCTGGTGGTTTGTTATCTTAACATTGTTAACTATGAAATGATCAGGGAAATCCTTTTTGTTCTTATTCTTGCCAATAATATCTTTAATTGTCATCCATGTGCTCTTGAGATCACTTTTGTATTTTGCGAATTGTTCTGAGTAGTAGATTCTTTTGGCGGCCCTTATAGCTTTTTTCAATATCCTTCGATATGTATTCAGATTAATCTTTAGTGTATCATATTGCGGAGAGTTAGAGGGAGTCTTTTTTAACTTGCGAAATAGCTTGTCTCTAAATTTCATAGAGTTCATTATCCCTTGAGTAATCCAATTATTTTCTTTATGTTTGTATTTATTGTACTTGACAGTCTTAGATGGCATGTGCAGATTTATTCCCTTTACTAAAATTTCATTAAACTTTTGATAATTGAGATTTACGTCCTGTTCATTACCATTCTCAAGGTGGTGAGATATATCAGATTGGTCTAAATACTGTTTGAAATTATTTAGGTCTTTCAAGGTATGTTTAGAACATTTAACATATTTAGATTGTTTCTTGTTATTTTGTAGGTAATCAAGACAGATAAAGTATGGGAAGTGATCTGATATATCAACTGCACATATTCCACTAGTTGTATTTGAAAAGTTTCTTGATAATTTAACAAGGGCATTATCAATCAGGGTACCACTAGTTCTTGTTAACCGAGTGGGAAGTGTTATCTTTGGTATAAGTCCATTGCTCAGAATATTTTCAAGGAAATCATTTACTGAGTTTCTTTCATTAAACTTAAGCAAATCAATGTTGAAATCGCCACAGATTATGACATCCCCCACAATTTGTTTGATAACTTTTTCGAATTCATCAATGAAGCATTGGTAATTTTCAATAGTATCTCGAGGTGGTCTATAAATGTTGCCAAGTATTAGTTTTCTATTGTCCATTAAAGTTATTTTTATGAAAAGGCCTTCCCAAATATTAGTTGGGCTTTCATCTATATCTAGAATTTCATACTGAATAGATTCATTCAGGTATATTGCTAGCCCGCCATGGCGGGTGGATTTATACGGTTTGAGAATCAGATTATAATTTTCAATTTTCAGCTGGATGGTAGCTGGATGCTAGCCCACCAGAGTGCTCACTATGTGGCCTAGGAAGGAGGGCATCGCCGACAGGTGGCATTCCCATTGCCATAGTAACCGACCGACGCTCATTGCCTGACTCGACACCCCACTCCGCCACCAAGTTCCTACGACCAGACGAGGGAGTGTGCACTCTCACTGTATCTGAATAACTGGGATAATCTACCCGGGACGGCTCCCGATGATTCCCTGCACCCCCTAAATCATAGGAACCGAAATTCTCGCCGCTCCCCTCGCCCTCCAGCTCACGATCTGCACATCTATTATCATAATCGCACGTCTCATCAGAGCCTAAAGTCTGTGTGGAGATCAGGTAATCTATTCGATCGTCATCTACATGCTTACTAGCCAACGCTGAACATCTGGCACCCATGGGACCATCATGGCCCAGTGCGGGCTGTCTACAAACAGTACAAGATCGTTTCTTATTAGAACGGGTCATATCTCTCAAGACTAGCACGATCAGATCAAAATAGAGGCAACGTAACTCCCCCACAACAGACAATAGACAAACAAGCTCACTTACTAATTGTGCGGTGCAATACGATCGTGCTGGTGCGACGTAGATGAAACGAGATGAAGCGGACGAGTGAATTGATTCGAGCGGGAAAAGGACCTTATACCTGAACCGATCTGGTCCGGTGAGCAGAGGGGGGCCAAGGCTCCTAATTGGACCAGATCGTCGTTACGTAATAGATTCGGCGGGAACCCACCGAGGAAGGAGGAAGAGGGGCAGCCATCTTTCTTAACCACCCTTACCCCGGTAAGTAACAATTAATGAAATCTGCAAAGCTCTGGTAGTGTGGCGCATGTGCATCTTAAAACATTTTTGTGGAAATTGCTCATTAAAAACAATAGCGAGCCGAGCTATGGCAAGGAATGGAATGGACAAGAAAATAGACATTTAAACTATTGACACGTCTTTTATAACAATTGATTCAATGAAATGAAACAAGGAAAAAGTTAAATAAAATAGCATTCAAATTTAAAATATCAGGGAACTGGAGTGAAGCAAATTGTCCCGAAATTTGAGATTACCCAGATATAACTGTGAAGACTTAATCCTGACCTTTGGAATTCCATAATATTGTGATTGTTTCATAGCACAAAGGTCTTTGTTTTAACTCACCAGAGCTTTCGCCCATCTCTCATGGGCTTCCTCAGCTGTCTGAAATTGCTCAGTTGGTCACATGACTGCCCAGGGTCAAGTCATGTGACAGGGTCAAGTCATGTGTACGTCAAAGGGGTGTCCGAATCCCTTGGAAGAATTTTCAAGAAACATGGAATCACGATCTACCACAAGCCCACCAACACCCTCAGGCAACATCTGGTACAACCCAAGGACATCACTCGGAAGGAACTGAAGGCTGGTGTAATTTACCAAATTAAATGCCAGACATGTAGTCGATTGTACATAGGAGAAACGGCTAGGCCTCTCAACAAAAGACTGGATGAACATAAAAAGACTACTTCCTCTGCCATCAACGAGCATTGTACAAATACGGGACATCAAATTGACTGGAAACATGTTAAGGTACTAGGAACTGAAGAACACTGGCTAAAACGTAAGATCAAGGAAGCCATACAAATACGGAGGAACAAACCATCGCTCAACCGAGACCAAGGCTGGGACCTCCCCCCCATTTTCTGCAACCTCCTGTCACATGACTTGACCCTGGGCAGTCATGTGACCAACTGAGCAATTTCAGACAGCTGAGGAAGCCCATGAGAGATGGGCGAAAGCTCTGGTGAGTTAAAACAAAGACCTTTGTGCTATGAAACAATCACAATACCCAGATATTATTGTAGAATTTTGCAAAAAGATAGGTTTTCAGAAGCTTCTTAAAATTTTCTTAGTGTTTGTGCTTCTTGCACATTTTCTGAAAGGCCATTCCAGAGTATCGGCAAAGCATACACTACCCTCCAAAAGTTTGAATACACTTGAAAAGGTTACATTTCTTCAAAAAATACTTAGTCTACAACACAATTTTAGTTTTATACCTACATCAAACAATATAGAAATTCACATTCAGGCCATAATGTATACATATTTCATGGTTTTAGATCATTTTGGTATAAATTTATGTAATTTTCTCAATATCCCATTTTATCATTTTCTCTGAAAAGCTATAAAAAGCACAGTTACCTTCCATTTTTATGAAATTTTATCATTTTTCACACATTTCCACTGGTTTGTGATGATTTTACCAGCGGTTTTAGACCAGAAAATGGCCATTGAAAATCGGACAAAAATACTGATTTTGGCTAATTTTTGGTCAGAACAATGCTGAAACAGTTCAAATAAAATAATTTTCACTTGAGAAGATACATTCTATGATTATACTTCATGGTGACCCGAAATTATCTAAATTTTGTAATTTTGAGTGGTCGATGTCCAATTTTTAAACTGTCTTTTTGGGGTTTAAAACTACTGTTACGATCATGTTAAAACTCTAGAAACACTTAAATATAATTAAATTTCATAAACCTAGAAGAAAACTGCACTGTGACAATTTTTTATAAAATACCAAAATTTGGGATATCAAGAAACGCCATAAATTTCAACCAAAATGACCTAAAATGACAAAATAAAGACAACTTATGACTTCAATGTGACTTCTGATATTGTTTGATGTAAATATAAAACAAAAATTCCATTCAAAATGAAGTATTTTTTAAAGAAACCTCACCTTTCCAGGTGTATTCAAACTTTTGGAGGGTAGTGTAGGAGAAGGTCCTGTCCTCAAACTCAGTTGGATTTTGGTTGGTGGGTACCTCTAACAACAGCCTGCCATTGCTAGGTAGGTTCAGGTCACTTTCAGGTTTAAGTTGAATAAGACTCTTAAGATACCTAGGTGGTCAATTCCACCGTGACTTTGGGACAATCAATGTATTTTCCACCATAATAGGAATTTTGTATAGGGAATCAGAGGAAGGTTTTGTTGTTATGACATTTTGTTGTGGTGACCATAAAGTTGGAAAAAAATATTAAAACATCCCTGGGATTTGATTCTCAGTTTTGATATGAGGTCAAATATGCTCTTTTGACTGATGGGACTGTTTTGACCACTGTTTTTTGTGAGTTTACTGAATTTGTAATTGCTATCTCTGTTCACATTTCAACGTTTATTGTCATAGTGCATTGTAATTGTATTGAGATAAGCTTTCAAGTCAGGTCCACATTTAGACGGGTGGATCAATGGTTCTCAAGCGGTAGGGTAAGGAGGGGTAATTCCAGCCCTGGGGCAAATCCGGCCCCTTGAGGATACATTTTTTCTCATTTCCATAAATTTGATTGTCAATGAAAATATTTTCCTAAAAAATCATTTCTACTGTACTTGGAGCTTTCACAATAACAGAGATTATGCTGTAAAATACTTTCGTTTGGACTACAACTGGGAAAAAGACAGGCATCTCATGACTGAGCAATTTCAATGTGCAATTGAAACTTTCAAAAGTGAGGTGTTTCACAATTAAGTTTTATTGGAACACATTACTTGGTGTCATGAAAAGCAACGTTTAGTCAATAGCTTAGCATGCGCAAGAGATACCAGCTATTGATACAACACATATTTACAAAATTACATACTCATGTTTTGCTGATGGTCGGGGCAATTCTGGCCCTTGTTGGTGGGGCAATTCCGGCCCCTCTGATTCTGATGTTAAAAGCATGTGAATATACAGTACAACCCAGAGTAAGTAGGCCTATGATTACCCCAGCAGGAAGGAAGAATCAGCCACTACTTTACCCTTTCACAACTTTTGACTACCTATGAATCACTTCCTACTTTTACCTACTTGAAATTACCTTTAAAAAGTACACCAAGTCACATTTAAACAACACCAATTTGAACTCAATCACCCCCATTGTATTTGATTTACTTGATATTTTGCACCTCTGCTATTTGCAGTTACATTGGTAGCTGTATAAATATAGTTCTTAAGGTAGGCTAAGGTTGTTATAATACAGTACAAAAGTAATTCCGAATAGAGACATTGTTTGAGTACAATATTTCAACCGTTATTTGGTCATCTTCAGGTTCATGATGAAAGGAGATATTGATAGAGGAAGGTTATCACACAGAAAACAAAAACAAACATACATGAAAAACTGTGAAAACAATGATGGTTTACAGAAATTGTCAGGGAAAACTGTTAATTACCTAAACAAAACAAACTCTTTAGAGGCTTTTATTCCATGATTGAGAAGTGCGGCCTGCCTTCTGATGGCCAGATCTTCTTTAAAAAGGAGCAGTGACCAATGTCTGGCACTGTCAATGATTTTTGTGTTTGCAAAGATAGTGCCAGTAAGACCAATTGGTTGGTTACCACACATTTTATCAGGAAGGTCCAAGAGGTCATGTACATGTTTGAAATTAACACAGTTTTGAACATGGTTAAATATTTCACTGTTACCTTTGGAGTGTTCATTGATTCTAGTAATAAGATTTCTATCAGTTTTTCCGATATAGCTAGCTGGACAACCTGGGCATTGAAATTTGTATACAACAGAACCAAGGTTCCCAATTGTCACTGTGTACATACTGACCAGTATGTGTGGATTTTCTGAATACTGTGGTTCAGTCAGACTTAACAAGTATATCAAGAAAATGGACCACGCTCATTCCACTCAAAAAACAAAATGTTTATTATTGCAATTGGATGGAAATATTATTTAGAAAATAATAAACATCATTAGAAAGCAGAAAAAATGTTCTATATGCAAATTAGTACCGCCATTATTGAAAATTCTAATTTTCTCGGCTAATATCCAACTCAGCAACAAAATTATGGTGTCTAACCCTATGCTTTAAGGGTCAAAGAATACTTTAGGACTATCTTGAAAGTCGTCAAATAAGTGTAGATAATATAATGTGACCTGGATCATTAGAATGAGTTCAAATTTGGCAATATCTACTTCCACGAAATGAGTCAAGAGGGGTTCATTGTCGCTGATTTTGGGTGCATTGATTCCTAATTATTATAATAGGCTTCATTTGTGTGAAGAGGGATATTGGAGGCAAATTTGTTAAAAGAAAATAAATTTCGCCAGGCAACATATTCAGATCTGTTCATTTTACAACAACTTGGCCAATGCTTTTCAATAGAGAAGCATTTTCACAGGTTCGACCAATATATATGTATCTTTAAAAGCACCATGGAAAACTGATGGTTATTGGCACCCAACTTGATAGGTTATATCATGCAGATTTTTTAGAACTCAACGGTCATATTGGGGTAATTATGATAGAGAGAAGGTCTATAATAATAGTAAGAAAGTGTTGCGCTTCCAACAAACATTGTCAGAAATGTATTTTTTAATGGCTTGGGCTACAATGTGTCCCAAAAGTTCTTTCACCTCTTACTTAGCTATCTGTTCAACTTTAAAAAATGGTAAAAGTTTCATTTTTGGGGCATATTAAATATTCATTTTCAATACCAAACACTTTTATACAGTGCTTTTCCTTTGAATTTGCCATGGTTTTGAAATTTTGAAATATGAAGTAAATATTAGCCTCCTAATTCAGTAAAAAAGGTACTTTTCAACGCATATTGCTGGTTTTCAGCCATTTCTACTGGCAAATATACCATGTCACAGCTTTGGAAACACTTGTTTTTCTTTGCATATTCATGAAAGTCTATTAAACAGGAAATTACATCACTTGTTGGGCATGCAAATTTATATTTCACATTTGGAGAGAGCCACTGTCTCCTGAGACGTGTGTTACTAAAGTTTCAAGAGGATGCAGCCAATATTTTCGCTTTTGTGATGACATTACTTAATGAAGCCTGTTTTCAGCTTTGCAGTGGCATTTTAAACATGCCCAAATGAATTGGTTCCAGACAATACTGAGCTGCTTGAAATTTATCAAAATATATTCTATACCCTTTCTGAAGGTCTATAGCGGCACAGTGAGGCATTCACCAAGAATGACTAATTAGTCTGCTTGAGGTTTTTCTGAATGTCAATTGAGTGTGGCTTTGGTCTAGCTATCAATCTTTTAGTGGAGACCAAAAATTTGCGGCATGTCCACTTGAAGTCGTTGTCATTACGAACATGGTCCATTCGTCAACACCAAAATGACAATTAATATCATCCAAACAATTTCAAATTACCATTATCATGTTTGTCGGGTAGACAGAAGTCCAGAGGTCAACCTTTAAAGGTATTATCCTTTTGAGACATCCCGTCTTGAAGATGCAGCAGCTTTGTGGCCAAGTGGCTTCGGTATCCGCCTGCTCCGCAGAAGGTCTTTGCTTGCATGGGTTCGAACCCCGATGGGGAACTCAAAATGTTCAGTGTACTTTCATGAGTAAAATCCCGGCTAGAAGTCGTTCGGATGAGACTTTAAAATGGCGGCCCCTTTTATCAGTGTCTATGATGGCCAAGTAAAAGACCCTCACGTGGAGCAAATGTGTAACATGTTGAGAACTCCAGCTCTCTCTCCCGTCTTATCAATCAACCCTTGTGAGAATCCAGAACTAGGCTTAGAGGGCTGCACTTAGTGCCACTTACCATATCTATCTATCTATCTATCTATCTACAAGCAGAATTCTTGGAGCAAGTGAGGTGAACAAACTTTTGAGACGTAGTGTACAAAGCTGCTCATTATATGAATTTTGGGGTTTATTGGATCAAAAAATTCATATATGGATTTGGTAATTTGACTGATTTTGGTCAACAGAATCTTGAATTGGCTGGGAAACAATTTTTTCTAAATTTAATGTGAATTTTATGAAATCATGTCCCTCATCATGCTAATTATTGTCAAGGACAGGTGATACAATTTGAAGAATTCAGAGATAATTTTAAAAGTCATTTGAAAGGGCAACTGTCAGATCAATGAGTGTTGTTGTTTTGTATACATGTATAGCTAACACAGTGTCCCCACACTTTAAATATGCCATAGCAACTGTGAAGCATTTCATGTTTATATCTTTCATTATTTGATTGCACACAAATTTGCAGCTTGGTGTTATAGGATAATTGTTATAAATTGGTTGGAAGCAGATGTACAAGATCTCAAACAAACATTACCAAGTGGGCACAATATAGGACACATCAACAGCTCTGCTTCTGACTCACAAGCTGCCTCTCCTATGTTCAGCATTGCAGTGATGCGCATCACTGGTAACACATACATGTCACTAAGTTCCCCATGAGTCAGTGAAAAAAACCACATGTTTCAATGGTGAAGATTGGAGCAACAACTTCAATGACATCATTGACACTCTGAAAACAGCTAGATGTAAGCACTTGAAGTTCGTCTACTGTAACATTGTTGATATTGGATCTCTCTCTCTCTCTCTCTATCTCATTACAATACAGAAAATTAAAGAATGGACAAATTCCTGTCTATGTGCGAAATTTCATGATTCTACTCTAACTAGAAATGGAGAAATGGCTAAAAATGAGATTTTCTTTATTCACAAAACATCTAAACCGGCAAAAAAAGTGTTGCCACAGCAAGATTTCATCAACATACAAGCCTACAGTATATGTTATCAATTTTGGGGGCTTGGACTTTCAAACAGTCTGTCACTTTGATATAGAAAGAGAGTGGACTGTTTCACTGCGAGAATGTCACTGCGAGTGTCATCGTGTTGATGATTTGTCATGATCAGACCCAATACTTTCAATTTTGATTGAAGGAGACCTATCCCTCTTGTAGGTGACAGCCAAACAAAACGATTATGCATCCGATTTTCACTCTAAAATCAGTTATGAGAAGTCAAATGGCCTTCTCTTGATCATGAATAATCAAACAGCCTCTATGTCTCCCATGTTGAAAGCAGAAAAGATGACTCTTCATCGGCTATTATGAGTCACAAAGTGCATTTTTCATAGTGATCGTCTTTTTTTTTCAATATCAAAGTGACAGACTGTAAAAAAGCATGCTGGTAACTGAAGAATTCTTCCTGTCATTGATGTTATTTTGTGGCAAGTCAGCAAGTTACGACAGTTTTGTCATTCAAACTGTTGCTATGGCAATGTAACAATAACAACAAATTGCAAATCAACCTGAAACATCATTTCAAATACAAGGGAAGCTCTTCTGGTCAAATGTTACCAATTGCAGCAGACATACACAATGTAGTAGAAATTTGTACTAATTTATGAACAAAGGAACTGGTTGCCTTGACAACCATTTTTCATGGAGATAGCCTCGGACTGGAGCGAAACGTATGCCATTTCCTGAAAAATCCGAACATTTGGCACAAGGGCTGAATTCCAGCTCGTTAACTTGCTGGTCCATTTTTGGCCCATCATACACCATACTTCATTCGATCAAACATTCTGTTTTTTTCTCAGAGGTTTTAGACCAACAAAAGGCACAAATTGAGAACCCAGCACATGCTTCAACAAATTTTCATGACCTACATTTTTGGGTTCCACCTGGAAAAACTAGAGGCAACATAAGATAAAGGGTCGCACATTGCATCGTAATTCTGTCCAAAGGGACGAAATGGCGCCGTTGATATGCAAGCTCAAAAAATAGGTTTTTTAGAGATCTGAATAGATAGGTTTTTAGCGTGGAGTTCAAAGCCATCATACTAAACACAATATTTAAAGAACTAAAATGAAGAAATAATAAAATGTTATTTGCAGGTCAAATAATTTGCAAAGATCTTTTTCGTTGCCATTGATAATGAATTGATTGGTATTGATAACTGATCTGATTAACATCATTGTGTGCCATCAATGATTACCATCATTGATTGCCATGAATGATTGCCATCATTCATTGCCCCAAAGGTCCCTGTAGGGCTTCCCTTGCCATTGATTAGGGACAGTTAAACTGTCTCTGCATTGGTCATTGATCAAAGACACTATCTTAAAATTTTTAATTAATTGATTTTATGTAAACTTGTATTTATTTACTTAATTTACTTAACTTATTTAATAATTACTTAAATTTGCTATCTTGTATACTTGTGTTCAATGCACAAATAAATGATATCCATATATATATATATTGATTGTCATTCATTGATTGTCATTCATTGATTGCCATTCATAATTGATTGCCATTCATTGACTGAATAATTGCCACTGACTGATTGCCACCATCATCATTTATTGCCATCATTGACTTCCACCACAGCGTCCACGACGCGACGCAATAGAGCGTCCACGCCATAACCTGGTGTTCCAGTCCGAAACAGGGTAGCCGGCAAGATCTAACAATCTGGCCGGCGCCAAAAAATGAATTCCCATTTTCCACAATTACTGGAAAAGTATCGGTACCATGTCAGCTTGACAAACCACAGCCACAACAAATCTGCAAGGTTTTTTAAGCTGAGCAATGATGAACTGTTGATTGATGGTAACCTTGCCTCAAAGAAGTAGAACAACAGACAAAATATCCAGAATAATGCCATATTCGGATAATTCTGATAATGTAAATAATTATTAATATAGGTGACGTAAAACTATGTGACAATTCTCAGGTTAGTCTCGCTACATTCTTTGACCCTCAGAACAGAGAGTTAGACACCATAGCTGTAAAGCGAAGTGCCGTATTTTCCAAGATATTAAGAAAATAAGATTCTCCAATTATGGCGGTACTAATATAGGACTTTCTGCTTTCCAATTAGGTTAATTATTTTCTAAATATTTATTAAATATTATATAAAATTTTTCAATATCTGGAGAAATTATACAAGAAACTTTTACCAACAGCTTAAAATTTCTAATTGATAAGTGTAATTGAACCCCTCTTGACTCATTTCGTGGAAGTAGATGTTGCTACACCTTCACTAAGAAATGCCCGAAATGACAAATTTAATGCTCATTTCAAAGGATTTACTTTTTTCTCACTGAATGTGATTTAAATATCTCGAGAAATTATTCAAGAACCTTCTACCAAGAGCTAAACATCACTAAAAATTAAGTGACAATGGTCCCCTCTTGACTCATTTCCTGAAAGTAGATAGTGCCATGTTTGAAATAATTCTGGTGAACCAGGTCACATTATATTAATCTACACCTATTTGACACCTTTCAAGATAGTCCTAAAGTATTCTTTGACCCTTAAAACATAGGGTTAGACACCATAATTTTGTTGCTGAGTGGGATATTAGCCGAGATATTGAGAAAATTAGAATTTTCAATAATGGCGGTACTAATTTGCATATAGAACATTTTTCTGCTTTTTAATGATGTTTATTATTTTCTAAATAATATTTCCATCCAATTGCAATAATAAACATTTTGTTTTTTGATTGAAATGAGCATGGTTTTCCCAGTCTTAGGTGATTAAGAGGGCAATTTTCGGTCAAAAAATCTAAAAAATCATGAAAATTAACAAAAAATGTCCATGGCTGTAAAGAGAAGGGTTCATTGTTTCAGAGCTGTTTTATTGTTGTTTAATATAGCACAGGAGGTGAGCTTTCTGGTGATATTTTCACCTAAATTTTTTAGGTGTTATCATGGGTGATATATGGACTTGAAAAATGGTCTATTTTAGCTCAATGAAAAAATTTCAAAACTTGCATGCGGTTGCCATGGTGACACTGCTTTGCAAACCAAAACATTCTTTGTTATGACATCACATTTGCAATGTCATGAAATATCCCTTAAAATGATGTATCATTCGTGTTCCTATCTTTATCATAAGTGTGAAATTTTGATGGACAAAAAAATATGCCTTAATTTTTGTTAATTTTGATGAAATTAAGGCTGACCGAAGGCTAAAAACATTCATTTTTCAATGGGTAGCCCCGACAAGGAAAATTTTTTTTGACCAATTTTGACCCTGCCACTGAGCTATAATTAGGTAAGTTAAACTTTTTGCAAAATTTCAGGAAATTCTGAGAACATCATCCGAAAGGTGTTTTTCATTTTGCCCAATATTTACACGGAGTGCTGCTTAAGTTGGGAGTTGAATGAGTTAAGAAGGGTTTGAATTGTATCGAAATCATTAGGCTTGGCAAGGACTAGTGTGTCATCAACAAAACGAACGTAAAATTTGATCAAATTTTGTTGGAAAAGATTGTCAACAATTTCTTTCTCCAGCTCGGTCATTATAATGTTAGCTAGGACAGGTCCCAGGGATGATCCCATTGAGACACCATCTATTTGTTGGTATGAACTACCATTACATAGGAACGGAGTCTTTAAGCATGTGGGGGAACCTTGGTTCACTAAGACAGCATGGATCAGAGCTTTGGTGTGCAGGGCTTTCAAAATCTGCTCTAATAGTTACGTTTTCAGATGCAAACTTAAGAAAATTAATCTTTTTATGTCATGGAATGGCTACTCTAAATCGTCCTGTAATAAATTAATCAAACGTTTCACTCCAGTGTATGGTCCTAGACAACAACCCCCTCAAACCATTAAAATTTTCATGACCCTCCCCTACATTTGTAGACAAGGTGAAGTTATAGCCAAGAAATTTACAAAACGTATTGGTGCATGGTTAACCAAGCCTGTCAAAATTCAGTTTCTCTGGCAGACCACTAAAGTGGCCCTGTTCACTGGTACTAAAGATGTTATTAGTAAAGATTACAGACAGACAGACAGACAGACAGACAGACAAATTCTTTATTGACCTGTGTAAAAAATATACACCCAGCCCTATATGGGCTTACAAGTCATCAAAATAATTTAAAAGTAACTTTAACTGGAAACTACAATATTAAAACATTTACAATCTCATATTTACAATATTAAAACATTTACAATCACATATTTACATTATTTAAACAACAAACTTCTTCTTCTATGGAAAGCTTTAAACAAATATTCTGTGGTAAATCTAACTAAATCCCTGGACATCAACAACTTAAATTTTTCTTGTAATGATAAAAAGTAAAAATCCACACAATGATCTAAAACACGAGTTAAAAGTAAATTACGTAAATCGTTATAAGTATTACAATGGAACAAAAAATGATTTTCATCTTTTAGAACATGATAGGAACAAAATTCACAAACTCTATATTGTAATGGTATATCATTGTAACGTCCTGTCTCTATTGCTAATGGTCAATTCCACCGTGACTTAGGGACAATCAATGTATTTTCCACCTTAATAGGAGTCAAAATGTAATGGAAGGAATGAGAGGAAGATTTTGATGTTATGACATTTTGTTGTTGTGCCCATGAAGTTGCAAAATATTATAAAAACATCCCCTCAATTTGATTTTTAGTTTTGATATGAGATCAAATATGCTCTTGTGACTGAAGGGACTTTTTTGACCACCGTTTTTTGTGAGTTTGCTGAACATGTAATTACTATCTCAGTTCACATGTCACAACTTATTGTCATAGTGCATTGTAATTGTATTGAGATAAGCTTTCAAATCAGGCCCACATTTAGACTGGTGGATCAATGGTTCTCTAGCAGTGCCTCATTCATTCTGTGACTGATGGGACACCTCTTTGTGACTGATGGGACAGTATCTCAAAAGTATTTAATAAAGGTCTTTAGATTCAAATTATTGGCGAAATATAAGGTTAAAGTAACGCAATGATCCATCAGAAAAGAATGCATTGTCAATTTAATACATTTAACACAAAATTATTTTAGTGTAGGCCAAGAGTGTACAAAAAAAATATTCACAGATATATCTCCATTGTTCAAGGTGTAGCAGTAGTCCAAATGTGAGTCCGGGAAAAAAAACAGCGGAAAATTGGAGTTTTATATTGGCAAAATGACCAAGTGGGCAAATGTTCACAATAACGTTTTTTTTTGGTGATTAGTTATGGTAAATATCCAACTATGTTCCAAAATTTGTGGATGTGTCTCAATCCCTTCATACGAAAAAAACAAATTATTGTTGAAATGGTTGTTTTTTTATGCTCGGCACAGTTTAAACATGTGCAATATGCATATATATATATATATGTCTAAGCTAGAAAACTTGTCAGAAACATTTTTAGTAACATATCTATTAAAGGCCTAAATGGGAGACAAATTTGTTTGTCATGTCTGTGGGGAGACAGCTTCCATGCTTCTGGCACTAGATTTACTGAGTAATTGCAATCCTCTTTAATCCAAGCCATCCTTGAAAATAATCCTGTATTTTTGGTTCCTGTGAATGCAGTATGGTGCATAGACACTCCATGCATCTTATTTTTGAATTATTTCATGGATATCATATTGATAAGAGGCCATGTTTCTGGACTGTTTCTGGACTCAGGTTGGCTGAATATTTAACTTGTATTCCACATGAACTTACCTAACAGTTTGTCCTTATATTTCCTATTAACATTAATAGACCCTGCCATGCAGTTCAGCAACAAGTTATCCATCACCAAACTTTTCACCATGCTCCAAGTAAGATTTTTTGACTCAGGGTCAGGATTTCAATACTTTTTTGCAATGAAAATTAGAAAGGACAATCCATGTGTCACTTTATACAAAATAATGATGATTAAAATCAACAAAAAACAAGTAATTCGCTGCATGTGGTCAATTTATCATGTTCGAATGTGACTGATGGGACAATGTTTACACACCATTCTTCATACAAATGAGTGAGAATAATCTTAAAGACATGTCATGCCCAGTTTTCTGTCACTTTGCAATAGATAAAAATGAAAAAAAGTCTGCCAAAAAAAAATAATTCACTGAGTGAGGTCAATTTATTATGTTTTGGCGTGACTGATGGGACAATGTACCAGCAACGTCTAAGTTAGATGAAGTGCGAATACTCTTCAACATTAGTGTTAGTAAAAATGTTTTCAAAACAACTTCCGAGTACCTTTGCAGGCATGAAAAACATGACTTTGCTTTTCTGCGATGTACGTGTGATCAGTATGAAGATAATAAGCAACTGCTTCTTTCAATTTTGATTTTTGTCTAAAATTCTGAACAGATTGGAGGAAAATGTAGATTATTTCAAAACAGAGCACCTTATGAGAAAAATTTAACTTGTTTTGGGCAGTAGAGAACATACTGGTTTGCTACTGTGAATCATTTGACGATCACTAAGATTTAAAAAAATACTAAAAGTGGTACACTTCTGTGGAATTGACCTAATGGTAAAACACCGAACCTAAATTGTGAAAAACAGACAAATGACCTCTATCATAAATTTTATATACATAATCCTCAGTACCAAATCTGGTTTTAAACTCTCTGTAAGTTCTTAATTTTGGCATGTTAGTTACTTGATTTTTCCAGTTGGTTTTATAAATTTCCATCAGTTGACGTTGTGCATTTTCTAGGTTAATAGGTAAATTTTCTACAAAATTTTGAGTAAGATTCAATTTAGTGAATATTTGTAAAACCTCATTACTCCAATTTCTCTTGTTAATTTGTTTATCAACTTCAAACACTTGCTTTGTTAGTCTGTTTTCATCCATGTAAACAAGTCTATTCCAAAGACGGAGTATTTCAATATGACGTCTAGTTTTTGAATCAATCCATCCCATATCGCCTTTAAAAGCATGTTTTGGGGTAAAACTATTCACACCTAGAAAAAATCGTATTGCCCTGTTTTGTATTGCTTCAGGTTTGGAAAAGTCTTTTTAGCCCCAAACTTCTGAACAATAATCCATAATAGGAACAACACCAGAATCAAACAATTTACTGTATGTTTTAAATCCTAAACCTTTCAATTTGTAAACTTTGTTTTGGATACTTCCAAGCGCTCTTCCAGCCGAGTTGGCAAGGGCAGTTGATGTAACATTATAATCAAGACATTCTTCTAAGATTAGGCCCAGATATTTATAGCTTTTTACAATTTCAATTGATTCATTTCCATAGGTAAATTCACAGTTGCTAACATTTAGACCTTTATGTCTAAAGTGGACAATTTTTGTTTTACCAATATTAACTTTCATTTGCCATTTACTACACCACTGATACATTACATCAATCATCTTCTGTAAATCACGTCAGACTCAGCAATTAAGGCCAAGTCATCTGCATACATAAGAATACTTAATTTAACATTGGCTGTAACATTTACACCCATTTCTAAATTTTTAATATCTAGAGCTAAGTCATTAATATATAAACCAAAAAGAGTAGGGGATAATGGATCACCTTGTTTAACCCCTGAACCTAACTGAAATGTGTCTGTATTAGCATTATTAAGATTTACTTTAGCTACTGGGTTGGTGTATATACATTTTATGGCATTGAATAGTTTTCCACCGAACCCGTGTTTCCTGAGTTTGAAAAATAGTAGTTCACGATTAACTGAATCAAAAGCCTTTGTAGGTCTATAAAGGTGACAAAAGTTGAGCGTTTTTTATTTATTCTATTTCGAATAGTACTAGTTAAGCTATAAAGATGGTCTGAACAAGAGCGTTTTGGTCTAAAACCATTTTGTTCATCGACATCTATATCATTAATCTCTGCTATTTGTAACAATCTGTTATTGATAATAGCTGAGAATAATTTAAAAATGCATGACATTAGACTTATACCTCTGTATTGTAGTGGTATTCGTGGATCTATCATATTTGATTTTGGAATTGGTTTGATGATAGCCATATTCCACTCACTAGGCATGATGTTAGTAATGTATACAGTCAAACCTGTGTTAAGCAGCCAGTCAAGGGAATGGACAAAAGTGGCTGCTTAAGGCAGGTGGCTGCTTAATGGAGGTGTGATTTTGGAGCTGGCTGAAATCTGCCATTCACGGTGAAAACAATTTGTGAATGAATGGACATATTTTTGGCTATCAAATTCATAAATAATAAAATTCTAGCCAATTAATTGATGTTTAAACATGTGATTTGAATTAAATAAACTTTAGATAAATAACTAGCACATTGAAACTATACTATTGTAATCTGGCTACATTAAAATTCATATTTTGTCAGTTGTTTCTATGCTGCCCCTATCATGTTATGCAATTGGATGCTGGTTTGCAGATATGTGACAAGATAGGGGTTGCTTAGCTGACTGCTTAATACAGGTCAGGATGGCCATTTGGGGTTGAAAACACTGGCCTTTAACCACAGACAGCAGGTGGCTGCTTAATCCAGTTGTAAAACAATGCAAAATCAGTTGGGAGGAATTGGAAGTGGCTGCTTACAGCAGGTGGCTGCTTTATAGAGGTGGCCGCTTGAGCAGGTTTGACTGTATTTTATTAGATAGAGATAAGAGTAATCCATTTGACAACCCATATTTAAAATTTAGTAGGGTATGTTGTCAACTCACATGGATTTATTTAATTTTGTCTTTTGAATCACTTTCTCTATCTCTCTAATCTCAATTAAGTTTTCTTGATCATAAATTATAGGTATTTCATTTTCATGATCTTGTAAATATTCAATACATTCGTTATAAAAATTTAAATCAAATGTATCCACAGATTTAGGATTGCACAGGTTTTTAAAATCATTTTTCCATTGCAGCAATACTTCTGCATGTTCAGTAGGGTGATGCAAAAAAAGTGAAGTTTTGAAATGTTAATGGGGCACCCCCTGAAGTTGTTCCAATATATGAAAAAAAAATTCAGTAAAAATTTGAGCTCAATCTGACAAAAATTAGAGGATGCTACCGCATCATGAAAATTAACATTAGTATTCAATACAAAAATATCCAATATTTTGGCATGTAGCGAGTTCAACTATACCTGGTGCACCAAACCAATGCGGCATGGTCATAATTTTTGGGTCTGGTTGTCAGAACAGCGGATCAATACAAATTTGGATTATTTTTTACTTCTCCATGCTGCTACCACCAGACTAATGAAGATAAAATAGTCAAAATATACCAAATTCGCGGTATTTAATAACATTGCGGGTTTTAATGTCACAGAAATGAAAGTTACTTCAATAGATGGAGCATGAAAAGAGCTTCAATTTGAGTACCAACACTGCTATATTCTGACCATCTGACCCCATTGAATTAGGTTATTTGTCATTAACAATTATTTGCGAAAATTCCAAATATTCAAGGCAATGCTGTAATACTGTAGAATATAGCAACATAGTAATGTTGGTATTCAAATTAAAGCTCTTTTCCTGCTTAATAAGATGGTGTAACTTAAATTTGTGTACCTTTATTCCTGGTTATGTCATTCAATACCGCGTATAACCTTAATTAGGGTGTGGCTTGTGCCCCCTCAAAATTAAGTTTTCTTTCCAGTCAGCCTACCTTTTGCTCAGTCCTGTACCATGACATGAAAAGTTAAACTGTGAAGTTTCAAAGTTCTGTGACAATATTTACCTGTCCCCAGTTGAGATTTTCCGACGGAAGTTCAAAATAACTGAAAAATTCATCAAAAATGTCATAACTCTGGAACCGTTGGTACTAGAGACATGCACATTGGCTGAATATGACGGGAAACCCCATATTTATATTCATCTTAAATTGACATAATAGGTATAAATTCAATATTTGTGGAGATATTTGCGAAAAACTAATTGTCGTATTGAATTTCACTATCGGGCTCATCTAAATTGCCAGATTACATCTTGAAACAGGTTTTTTAATTCCTCTGGCATATCAACGTATTCAAAAATTTATCTAACAGTCATAGTTACTACATGAAGCTAACAGTATATCGCCTAACATTGAAATTATGTATATTAAACCTTTTTTTGGTAATATTAGCCAGCAATCGTTTTTAAAACACAAAAATTAGCATTTTTATCGACATAAAAGTGTTTGTAAATTACATTTTGTGGATTATAAGACAACCATGCAAGGCATACGTATACAGAAAATTGATTTTGGCTTACGTGCTACAGACATAGATAGTGCTCAGTTCTTTTGTTGAGACAAAATAAATTATGTATATATATGCCTTTCCTCATCTGGAAGTGGAAGTCTCACCCTGACATTATAACAACCTGGAGCAAATTCTATTACTTTTTGTCACTATGATCTATAGAGTCCTGCATTTTTGCCAATTTTAATGAATCTCACTTGTTAAAATGCACCAGTATGATTGGCATAGTAGCTTTTTCACTGCATGGGACTCATCATTATTAATTTGGCTCAAAACAAGCTAATTTGCTAATACCAAATGTATAATAGTGACTGATAGTTTTCAAGGTAAAGTACATGTACAAATAAAATCATACTATTCGTCTCTGACCAGATTGAGATGATTCACAGTAGCTACATATTGGAATTGCAGAAATCAACTATGCAGCATACATTTGGAATTATTTTTAAGTCTGTAAGAACACCATAATAATTGGTGTAAATATTCAATTTAGCCAAAACAGCCGTACAGGCCACAGACAAAGTCGTCTTTTATTCTGGTTTGGATAGAATTCATGCATGCCCAATTGCCCATTGCCCAATTCTGCAAGAATTTGTTCGTGCTGCTGTAATAAGTTTTCATACACAGCTGTGTTTTTGTCATGCTGAGAAACCTAATAACTCATACAGGTGACCAGTATTGTATGCAGTGGCTCCATAATCCATATCACTGACTGTGGCCATTGCAGGGGTCACCTTGTTCCTTCTCTACTTTTCCTCTTTCTGCCTCTTTCTTTCTCCATCATGATCTGCTAACTTCTTGTCTTGAATATTGTAAGTCGCCATTATTCAGTCAGGGCCACTTGCTAAAAACATCGAGGTCACTGTTTTCATAGAGCTCGATGTTTTCATAGAGGTTACCTCTATGAATTCATCTACCTTAACAATTTCACTATTTGTTGGCACCTCAAGGAAAGCAATCAAACATTAAACACTCTTTTTTTTTGTTCCAGCATAAAAAGGAAGGGTTTAGCTCACTTTTCATCACATAAATGAACCACCCATAATGCACCTCTTCTGCAGATTTTACAGACTCTAGCTGGAGAACGCCACATAGGAATTTCAATTTCCGTGATGAAAAGTTTCCAAAACATCTAACCTTGTAGTTCATGCAAGTATATTTAGTGCAAACTTGATTTAATTTTAAGTCTTAAATCGCATCTGTGGACAGGTAAATATTAATATTTTACACTAAAACTTTCAAGATAGACTATTGAGGTCATTTCGCAGGGCTGAAAAAAAGGTAGGCTTGATCAGATAAAGTAAGGGCACCAGCCACACCCTAACCTTAATTGTAAAAATCGGGCAAAATTTGTTGCTTTAAGAGTGCCCTGTAGCTTGAAATGACTGGATATTGGCAAAATATGAATGGATTTGTGATGAGAATAGTGGAAGGCTTAAATAAGAAAAAATTAAAAACACTCTAGTGGTAGGATAACTACCTTCACCCATCACCCATAAAACCGGGATTTTGCCCATAGCAATACAATGTTACATTTCAAATTGCGGTAGCACCCTCTAAAATTTGTCCGATTCGGCCCAAATTTTTACTGAATTTTTTTTTCATATATTGGAACATAATTGGGGGATGCCCCATTGAAAATTTGAAAATTCTTTTTTTTTTGTGCAATCTACATCACCCTAATGTTCAGTTATTACTTCATTTTGATTATTGATCACTTCTTCAGGAATTTTATTCCTTTTCTTGGGACCTAAATTTTTTAACGATTTCCAAAATTCTTTTGGATTTTCAGTATTTAGATTTTCAATTTGTATGATTTTATTTCTGTTGAATTTTCTATTTTCTCTGCAAAAAAACCTTATTAAATAGTTTTCTAGCACAATTATATTCCTCTCTATTTCTCCTCTTTTGAGGTCCTTGACATCTTAAATAATTTTTCTCTTTAAGACAAAGATCCTCCCAAAGATTTTTCAAATCTTCATTCCAAAAGGCACAGCTGTGCCGTTATAAGTTTCTCTTATTTTGCGGGTTAACAGATTTCTTTCTGAACAAAAGTTCTGTTGTATACAAATTTCAATGCCCAGGTTGTCCAGCTAGCTATATCGGAAAAACTGATAGAAATCTTATTACTAGAATCAATGAACACTCCAAAGGTAACAGTGAAATATTTAACCATGTTCAAAACTGTGTTATTACAGATTTCGTATAAGTGTGCCATGTTCCATGTGAATATATGCCCAGATGATGTCAGTATTGCAATACTGACATCACTATTGGCACTCCAAGCTTGAGTGTTGATTCCAACTGCTACCAACAAGTCAGGGTTGTTTGATTCAGCTGGAGCAGGTGAAACTGATATATTTGAGCCACTTGCTTGATCCATCATGGTGTCCTGTTGTGAAATTTCTCATTGAGGGCAGCACCTTGTGGCTTTTCAGCCTTTTAGGTGAGATCTGCGCCAAAGACACTGTTCAGAATTGATGACTGGAATGGGGATGATGGGGAGATTCTTCGGAAGTGAACGTGGTGGTGTTGCATGGGCATACCAGAGGACGAGAAATGGGGGGGGGGGGTTAGTTGCTCCCCAAAAATTAGGGGAAAAGGCCAGACAAGGAGGCTAAAAATTCGATCATCAAATAAACATTATTGGAAATCAGTGATAAGGATGCCCCTGAGCAAACCCCCCCCCCCCTTAAGTCTTTAATTCTGAATGGATCCTGAGTATATTATTTTTGCCAAGACGGAGCAGCACATGATAACCTCTCAGACCAACTAATGAATGTGAGAGTGAATGAATTTGTTTTGTTGTAAAAGTGCTAAAACTGATAGCAGTTATGAACAAAATCCATGCATTATATATATTGGATATTGTAACTTTTGGATTTATTCAAAACATCAAACTGAATAATCAATGTTGAGCAACAATCTAACAGCTTATGTGTGAATTTGTAATGGTGTGATCAGTATGGGTTCCAAGTGACACAGCTGAAACTGCAAATATACCAACTGTGAAATCATTATGCTGATACTGACATCACAAGAGCACTGTGGCAGTTGAAAAGAACATGGCACACTTATACGAAATCTGTAATAATGTTCAAATATGTACATGAGCTCTTGGACATTCCTGATAAAATGTGTGGTAACCAACCAATTGGTCTTACTGGCACTATCTTTGCAAACACAAAAATCATTGACAGTGCCAGACATTGGTCACTGCTCCTTTTTAAAGAAGATCTGGCCATCAGAAGGCAGGCCGCACTTCTCAATCATGGAATAAAAGCCTCTAAAGAGTTTGTTTTGTTTAGGTAATTAACAGTTTTCCCTGACAATTTCTGTAAACCATCATTGTTTTCACAGTTTTTCATGTATGTTTGTTTTTGTTTTCTGTGTGATAACCTTCCTCTATCAATATCTCCTTTCATTATGTACCTGAAGATGACCAAATAAAGGTTGAAATATTGTACTCAAACAATGTCTCTATTCGGAATTACTTTTGTACTGTATTATTTCAAATTATTCAGTGGAACATATGGATTCTAAGGTTGTTGTAAGGAGATTTTGGGTGGGGAGGAGAAAATAGGGCAAAATAAAGTGATCAAATGATTCTAACGAAATGGTTGAATAAATACTTCAGAATGTGTGTTCGGTGTTTGACTGACAAATAAAATATGCTTCTGAAGAAGAATACTGAAGAACTCCAAGAGGTTCAATAATTTATCAATGAAGTGCCAAATTTGAACAGTGGCTGGTTCCTTCTAGCAGTTTAAATTCTTTAAAAAGTTCAATCTTGAACTTTTTCGGTGGTATTTCGGCACCTTTATGGTACAGATATCGTGTGGGAAGGTGCTATATGGCTCCCAAGATTTTCTGTTTGGCATTAAAGGTTCAATTCAGAATTCATATAGAGGAGCCTTATTGCACCTCAGCTTGCACAGTTACTGGTGAAATATGGAACTTAAGACAGCCTCTCTAACTGGCCTATGATCGGCACTGAAATGCCACTTCAGATCTAGCAGATGCCTCCATGATGCCTGGAAAAAATCCGAAAATGAAAATTCAGGAATATGTACACAGCCTAATCAAATGTTAGAAAAACATTATTCAAATAAAAGTAGACACATTTATTAGTTATCAAAATTCAGTGACAAGTTGTATGAAAAGTTCAAAGAAATGGAAAAAGCCAAATTAATTTTTTCAGAGATTATCTCAAAATGTTCATGTGCAAATGACGGTGAGAAAAGCAAAATCTAATCAAGAATCTACTCTACATGTCAATTTATTGATACTACGGTATTTATATTGCTGTACAAGTAAACAATTTCAGAAGTAAATTAAGAGTTTGATCCCTTTAATATCTCTTTGTTAAACTTATGGAAATTCAAAATAAAAAATAATTTTTATCAAGTATAGAGAATGAGTGAGTGTGTTTTATACCCCATAAGCATCTGTATGGGCTATTTAGAGGCACCAAATCAAGCAGAAACAATGGGCAATGGTAAATGCATCCAATAAGTCAAAATGAGTGTCCTTCATGGTTATCTGACAAAATAGGGTGCTGGCGGATCAAGAATTGCCACAACCTAGATGGTGGAGTGTGTTATGGTTGTCAAGAGCAGAAATGCAGTTCATATAATATTCTGATCGTCAATTTGACAATATACATGTGGGAATGCAGTTCTGAGTATGAGCATCATAGCAGATTCTCTCCTGCAAGAAACAAAAGGAGTTGAAATTATGATACTATTGAAATATAGCAATTTTTTCAACAAAGTGAAACGAAATTTATTGAACACAAAGAGTTCCTCCGTGGCCTAATGGTTAAGAGTGTTTGTTTGCACAACCACTGGCTCTGAGGGCGTGGGTTCGAATCCCACCCCGGAACTCAATTTAGTCCGAGCCCATGGGACATTAAATGGAGGTGGGTTGTATCCAGTGTTCTATGCTGGGGCAACTGAAAGACCCTGGGCATCCCTGAATTAATAGGGTATGTAGGCCCTACCAGACTCGCAGTCTTCTCATCTCATCATCATATGGCGATCGCCTGCCTCGATATAGCCCACTAAGGTGCTGCTAAGGCGTAAAAAAAAAACCCAAGCAAGCTGTTGAACATAAAGAGGGGGTCACCAGTCTGTCACTTCAGGCATGACACACTGGCGTCACGCATGCGCAACTTCACCTTCTTCTGACTAAAATTTTCTATGGCTTCGGACGTTATGACTTTACATGGTGATCAGCGGTAAGTTTTGGGTGGAAAGACCTCCAAACTACCCAATATAATATAGTCATATTATTCAGCAATATTAAATTGATTAGTTATGGAATTTTGGGGTATTTCATTACATATAATATGTACATGCCTCTGAATAGAAAGGTCATGTGTCATGTCTTGTTGTTAATGTGATAGGTGTTGTGTTTCAAAACTACTTTAAAGGTTATCAGTTATGATTTACTATTGGACCCTTATTGTATATATTTGTTATTATTTACTCATATAATATTTAGTGTGTTATGTTATCATTCCATTGTTGTGTCAGAATATATACTATTATATATTTGAACTAAATTTGTGGTAAAGTGCCAGTGCACATTGCACATGTAGCCTGGTACATTTTAGGCCAGCATCAGCATCATAGAGTGAGATAATCAATAGGTCATGCTTGGTGGTATTTCCCTACAAGGGCTTTAGCCAATATCATGGAAAGAGCCTGCAGCAGGCGTGGCAAAGGTAACCAGGCATTTATAATGGGGTGCAGGGCTACTGCACTAGGAGAAGAGTAGAAGAAGTGTTAAAGAGAGAAGAGAGGGTGAGAAGTGGTCCAAGGGCCTGGGCTGGGGCTCAGTGCCATGGGCACCAGATCTAGAATGAGTTTTATTTAAGGTCAGTACATTTCTTATTAACAATAGTATTAAGTTTGTAAAGAGCTGAATCATGTAACTTTCAAGGACTTAGACAGGGCATTTGGTAACAGCTATCTGGGTTAATTGCGAGTAGACTGATTGTTCCAACAAGGTGCAACTTAGGCTGTATTCAGCAGTATGGAAAGACTGGCAAAAGTCATAATGATCCAATTTCACATTTTATGAGTATGAAAGGTTTTGAACTATTACTTTATTGTATGATGTATGAAAGTGAGGGGGGTTATGCAGGGTTTTATACATGGTTACGCCGAGGTATGGCGGTTTGCTGTTATTCCTGTCAAATGAAGACAGAGAAACAGTTTGAGGTTCTCCCAGTGTAATGGGATGGTTGATGTGTATATGATATGGATGTTAAGTATTAATTTCTAAGATGTGACTTTGATCTGATTAGATTGGAGTACATGAGTAATAGCATAAATGTGTGAATCTGGTTTCAGGATTTAGAACAACCACAACAATCTGTGGTTTTGCTGATAAGTCAATGTGAGCCTAAAGTATAGAACCAGTGACTTGATGAGTTGATTAAGAAATGCTTTGCCTTTAATGTCCAATCTAGGTATCTACAAAAAGTGTATCATGATTTCATTCAGAATGATAATGGAAAATTGTCATGAATATCCAAAGTAATTTGTGCTAGTTTATTTACTAAGTTGCTATGTTCGGGTCCAATAGCATTGTCTGTACATTTTAACCTTCATTTTATGGTTGTTGCATAATAAATGTTTAAACTTTAATCACAATCTTGGGTAATTATTAAACAAAGATTAGTAAGATTGAACTGCATTTATTTCCAGCAGTCAATTAGATTCTAGGATCATTTAGTTCTGTAGAGTAATTTAATACTAAAAGTCTCATGAATATGGATCATTTGCATCCATATTCTGGAAATGCGTACTTCCAATAGAAAGAGACTGATATTCCCAGAAGTAGATAGAGACATACTTTCCAATAGCATCTATAAATTGATAATGCAAACTTACGATCTGAGGTCTTTTCACAAGCCAAGCCAAGTATAGCGAGTATTTATAAGCGAGTTAGAGTTTAAGGTGGAGTTAATCAGTTTGATGAATTTCTCTAATTATTTATTGATGAAGTTTTTCCCCGATGTAATGCGATGACTTACCCCCACTTTTTGTTATTATTTTACCAAAACTGGATGAATTTTTTCACACCGGATGCCTGGCATCTCCTCGAATCGTTCTGGAGACACCGGCGAAGTTGTTACATCTGAAAAACTGCCTCGAAGTTGACGCTCGGAAATCACATATTTATGTTGTCAATGGTTGGCTGTGCGCATTGGATACATCATTTAAAGTACTTTATTGACTTTGAAAGTGGCTCAAGACTTCAAGTTGACTGGAACAGTTCGCCACTAATGTTGTGACTTGTCTGGAAGAGTTCTGGAGGTGCTGGCGAAGTTTTCATGTCCCTCGGACGATTTTGAAGTTGCTGTCTGGCCTGTGTCTGGAAAATGCGTGTTCTCATCTGGAGTGAGCAGTGTTGCGTTTTGGCACGAAAAAGCACATGGTTGCATAGAACTGGTTGCAAACTGGTTTAAAGAGCCAAACGGAGTTTTTGTCACATCACCCCTTGTGGACAATGACGTCAATCCAATGTTGGTCTAAGGTAACATTAAACCTTTCATCCACATTGGACCCAACGTTACTAAACTACGTATCTTGTCGAAACATGATACCGATATTATTATGTATGTATATATCGTAAATATTGGGTATTTCTCCAACCTCCCTTGACTACGAACCCCCCATGTTGAAGCAATGGTCGTTATACGCCTCTGGGGCATCAGGCATGGCAGGCCAGGCCATCAGAAATTGGAGGAGGCGGCCATGGCTGGGCACCTCGCTCGTGTGTATTAAGTTTTATTTCGGTCTGGAACACCATTTATACCACCGTAACAATTTATCTAACCATGGCTGATTGATTCTAGGATGTGTATGGGTTAAATAACCCCTTTGGATGGACTCTAGCTGCTGTGTATGGTTTACAATCACGATGCATGATTTGCCACGACAACCAGCAGCAGGGAGGTGCCGGCCAGGGACAGAGCACTCGGATGGCCCGGGGGACTGCTGCATTGGCTGGTGGTCCAGCCACCCTGCCAGGCTGTGGCCCCCGTGGAAAAAATAAAAAAATAAAATAAACTAGTATAACTGATATTGCCGTGCGGCAATATCGGATAATCCCCCGAGGCCCCCATACCTCCCCAGTGCTGCTTACTCAGTAATGACTGAGTATGTGTGATGTCAGCAGTTTGAACTAGAAAAGTATCTTTACCTATGGGAACAAACACCCACAATTACTGCGACTTAGGAGGAAAACTTGTTTTCAATCAGCTTTGACAATTATACAGTGTACAGGGTGTCTACAGAAAAAGAGGACAGTCACTTTTCTTCTTTTTCACACTCATATAAGTTCAGAATTTGGTGATAAGTCTAACATAAGAATGGATTTGATAGTCAGCTATATTAGGTCTATTGCAAATATGTTTATTTGTGAATTAGATCACTACTGAAGGCAAAATGCAAGCATGATATGCAAAAGTGCTTGCATTGCTCTAAGCTGAAAAAGCTCGTCCTGTTTTCCTTATTCTTGATAAGAAATTTTTCACCATTTATGGTGCTTGTGAGAGTAGGAATGATTCACGCGTGAGTAGTGGGACATTGCCTGATGCTCCAGCTGCCGATAATTCCATTCAGGACCTAACACTTGGTCTTCAACATGGAGTCATCCGATGACTAGAAAATCATAAAAATGTCTCAAATAAACCATTGACCGGAATGAATACAAAGTTTATAATAACATTCTGAAATAATTTGGGATGCCATGGCGTCAGACGAGAAACTCTTTTGTTGGCAAAATTATCTTCCTACAAGGTGTAGCACCTATTCATACTGCAAAGAAGACTTAGGAGGGACTCAAAACAAGCCTCCTGAGCCAGGTAGAGTGCCATCCCTTGTCTCCTGAGCTGGACCCAGTGGATTATTCAGTATGGGCAAATTGGGAGACAGAATCCAGCAAGTTATCGCAACCCGCGCATTAAAGTTAATTAAAGTCAAAGGCCTCCGCCATGTCTGCACTGGGCAAAATGTTCGTGGAGAGTATCAAACACGCTTTTGCATCATTTATGTCTCATCTGCAGAAAGTTACCACGTCAAGGGGCGCGAATAATGGGTAATTTGACTGTTCTGAATATACTGTTCATATACAAATCATATTTTGTTGAATAATGATGCTTGGCACAAAATAAAATGTAAACAAATCCAATTGTGTTGACTGTCCTCTTTTTCTGTAGACACCCTGTATAAATATGCACATTTCTAGGGCAATGTGGCCGATATTCCTATATGCTTTGTACTTTTCTGGTATATACACATGCACTGAATGCATTTGCAAGGCCTTTGAATAGTGATCATGTCTCTAAATAATTGTTACTCTGGCCAATGGTCTCTGCTCATCCTTTTAAGCTCAGTAAGCGGATAAATACACGATATATGCCTCATCACCCAAGACATATAAGTAGCCTTGCTTCAATGAGCATCCTCTCCTTGTAATGGCAGGCCGTAGTCCCTACCTTGTTGTTGATCACCATGTCTGAGTGCGCTGCTGTTTGCATTGTGTAATGTTACATGCGTACAAAGCTCCCATTAGGATAATCAGATCATTCATCCATGTCATTGTGTGATGGAATATGAGAGGATGCTGATGGGTGGTTCACGAACCAAAATTCAAATGCCACTTCACAAAAGAATATTTTTCACCGATTTTACTGTTGCATATGTGTACTCTTAATATTATAAGTCATATACTATGAGACAATCCAGAAATTTGGTTGAAATGGATGATAGACCTCATGTGTCATTATTTTTTGTCGTCACATGGGGCCCAAATATGACTGCTCACATTGGTCCAAGTTGGGAGAAATTGTTCAGAAAGTCAACCAAATGCTCCATGGAAATATTCCCAGGTACATTCTGACATAATTTGAACACCCTAACTAACTGAGGCTTAATACCTCAGAACATCATTGCCTATCAAAAGACATGAATAAAGTCAACTGTCAACCCTGTACAAATTGAAAAAATTGAACTTGCAAAAGCTATCTGCAAACCTCCATGGGAGAGGCAGCCATCATTACCCAGCAGCTGCTCGTAGACATGCTTATACCAAAAAATAAAGCAACAAATTAATTTCATGTGATATTAGTCCGAATTCATTTCGTAATAAGTTACACACAGTGGGTTTGAACCACCTTTAAGTTAGAAAAAATTCTAATGGCATGATGTCTGCTAGATATGGTCCACAAGGACATGCAGATTACATCACTGAAAACTTTTTTGAGAAATCACATCTTTAGTGGTAGCCATTTTGCAATGTCATAAACTCCATGAAAGTGTTCTGGAGATCGTCAAAAATGATGTCAATAACATAGAACCTGTTAAATATAGTAAACAGGGACATGCAAATTACATATCTATTAACAGGAAAAATATTTCTAGTAATTTTTGAAGAAAAACACATCTTTATGTGAAAAACATTTTTCGATGTGATAAACTCCATGAAAAGGTCAATCTGCAATTATGTTATTTGCATACAGTCAGAATCATACTGCATCTTAGTGTGCTATGATTGCGGGAACAGTAGCCCATCACAAACATGTAGTACTGGTCAGTAATTATAAGCACAAAGAAACATGTTTATGATGGGCAAATTTCCAGTTATCAGCACTTGGATAGCGTCTACAATGATTATTATGTGGTCAGTCCAGGATTGAGTGGCCTCCATCCCGAAAACAGAGGACACACACACGCCTTTGTGAAAGATGTTATGACACATATGTTCATTAACAGCATTCAATTTGATTATTTTTAAGTAATATAAAGCAATACTCACAATACCATCAAATAGGACCTAAATTATAATTTCTGATATGTGAACCAATTTTCATTTATTAAAGGGTTGGCAGGGCATCCACATGGGCCAAGGCAATGCCAGGAAGGGTTTGGGAAGCAGATTTGATAATTTCAGCGTACTCTCAGCATCAGAGACAGGATTCGGGATTTTTTCATAGCCAGGAACTTCGGCATTTTGTTTGAAATCAGACACAGTGTTGGATACCCATGATGAAGTTGGGTCAATGTAAATATGTATAGAAATGCTCCAGGAGGGATAAAAGAATAGTCAAGGACAATCAGGATGAAGTCCAGGCATTATGCCGACAAAAAGAGAAAATGTTAGGCCTACTTGTTGATAGACTGTGAGTAAAGATTAGATTTTTCTTGAGATATTGTGTACTAAGCTGTTTTACCCACTTCAAAATATAATATATTTTAGTTCCTTCTTGGAACCTTCTGCATGGTGTCTGTGCCTACTGGAAAACATCTGCATGCTGTTTTCTTGGATTCCCTTTGTTCCTCATCATTCCTGTTGCATCTTGGCCTTTCTTCATTGGTTTTCCAATGTTATATCCTTAGTATAGCATATTCTGGAAGATTTCTGCATCGTGGTTGCTTTCGAGATATTTTCTCGAAGATACTGAAACTGAGATGGCTCAAGGACATCCTCAAGAAAATTTAGACACAAGTAGCTGAAGGTAGGGGAGAGCGGGGCACAGTGAGATGGCAGGCACAGTGAGACAGTGCCCCTAGCGTCAAAGTGGTACTGTTTACAGAACTACCATCTCTTATGTTGAACAAAAATTTCATAAGTGAAAGGTAAACCTAAATCCGGAAAAGTTTCGAACCATAGGGCGAGTGAAATTTCAATTTTTTTGATTTGATTTGATTTGATTTATTCAACAAATTCATAAGTGCATATATATACAACGAATGTGCGACATACTATGAAACAACCAGAAATGGCCTAATGAAATGGAAATGAAGTATATACAGCGATGAAAATGTTAGGATGGCCCATGAAAGCTTCATAGCTTATTTCCAGCACAGTCCTGAGAAATGATACAAAAGAAGGCAGCATGAGTTGTGTGATTAGTGGTTGACTAGGGTAAATTGTGCACGTTTATACAGGTGCGTTTAAGTGATTGATTATTTGACTCCAGAGTATTATAGTCCGTAGTTTAAGCCATGGTGTACAAGATGTTGTTTTACGGAAAATTTAAAGCTGTCATTGTCTGATTTGGCTTTGATGTCATTAGGTAAAGCATTCCAAGCTTTTACGGAATTGTAAGAGAATGACTTGTCAACAACTTTGTTATTGGAAGAGGTTGGAATTTGGAAGTTTTACTGACATCCTCGAGTATTGTATCGATTTTCTCATTAAAAAGAAAGGACTGAGGTACTCCGGATTGTTTCTATAAAATACTTTATGTACAATGTTTAGACTTAGCTGATGGACTCTGCATTTGACATTCATGAAATTAATTTGCTTAAATTCTGTTGTTCCAATATGATCGTAATTCCCTTTATCGAGTATGAAGCGCATCATTCTATTCTGAATAACCTGTAACTTGCGTTGGAGATCTTTAGTCAGATGGAAATACCATGACATGCAAGCATAATCTATTTGGCTTTGTACAAGTGACAATGACAAGATTTTCCTAATGTCTCTACTTAGTACATGCTTATGCCTATACAGGAACTTTAATCTGCCATTTGCTTTATTGATGATGGCTCTAATGCAGTCATTACCAGATAGATTACTATCAAGTATTGAGCCCAGATACTTTACTTCATTTGTACCTTTAATTTCGGTATCATTAAAACGAACACAGAAGTTCTCTACCCGTCTTGCTTTCCTTTTGGAGGCGAACAGAACAGCCTCACATTTATCTGGGTGCAAACAGAGCTTATTTTCTATCAGCCACTGGTTTACCAATTTCAGTTCTGATGCTAGTACGTTCTCAATGTTCTTTGGGTCCTTGTCTGCATACAGTAAAGCACTATCATCTGCGTATAGAACAAGTTTACACGATGTTGACATACTCATATCATTACAATAGCAAAGGCACAGAAGAGGTCCAAGGAGACTGCCTTGGGGCACACCACATCTGATTTCAGCAACCTTGAACTGAACACCATTAACCACCACTACCTGGCTTCTTGCGGATAGGTATGACCTGAACCATGAACTGTCAATTCCGAGAAGCTCAAGTTTTTCACAAAGGATACTGGCTTGTAGCATGGTATTGTGTACAGTGGCTATTTTTCAGACTGGAAAGCTTGTTATTTCGAGATGATATGCCCCAAACTAAATTAAACAATTTACCAATATCATTTTGCTTTACCAATTTGAAATAACGCCGACAACAGGGATGTAGGGGCCTATTGACTTTTTTTGCCACGGGGCCCAAAATGGTGCCAGTCCGCCCCTAATTCTAGGGAATTTGTCGTTATAGCAATATATAGTGTTTAATCATCATTTACCAATTTTAAAAGGTTAAATTGATTTTCCACTATGTTTTAACCGTTTTGATTATTAATTTCATATTACTTGACCCCCAATTTCGTTTTTTGTGCATTTACCAATGATTTACTTTCATCCAAAAACAACACTAAAATTGACTTTGGCTTGGATTTTGTTGAGCATAGTCAACGTTGTTATGGTTATGGTTACCATTTTTTCCAAAGTTGGTCAACACTACATCATGAATTTCCCCTGGTGGTTTGGTGGCTTTAACACTCAAACTTTTTGTGGCACAAGTGTTTTGACCGACTGTGGAGAAGTCAATTTTTGTAGGGTGAAGCTTAAGGTGCAGCTCCTCACTGCCTGCAGTTAGAAATGTAAAACCCCAGAAAAATGTACTCCAGTATGTGTATCATAAATGATCCGAAAATTAACTTCCTGGATTAAGTGGAAGTAGCTTTTTTTCAAGAAATAAACCATAATCCAGTTCTGTCACGATTCACACAAGTCTACCAATTCACCCCATATTATGGACCAACGAAAGCTCATTAAGCTCAATGCTTCTGGATTTAGTTTCCCTAATATACTAGCTATCAAAATATAAGAAGTAGTTAATCGAGCTACAACTTTCATTTTTCATCATTGGTGGCCAAAATGTGTACACAATAGTGTGATACAAGCCTACTGTGATTGACACAGTCGAACGCCTTCTGAACATCTAAGGCTACCATTCCAACATAATTACCTCGGAGAATTTCATATTTTATGAAATCAGTCAAATACACTAGGCAAGTACTTGTTGAAAAGCACTGATTGAAGCCAGATTGGAGTTGGTATAACAGCTAATATTTTTGTAAATATTCATCAACTTGTGTATAAACGGCTCGTTCCAAGATTTTTGACACAACGCTGAGCACACTCACAGGCCTATAATTGTCAACTTCTAATTTTGACTTTTTTTTATAGATAGGAGTTATTCTGGCCTTCTTGAATTCTTCAGGCACAGTGCAAGACAAAAGTGATAAGTTGGTGATATTTGTAATGGGGTAGATAGAAATTCAGCGCCGTCTTTCAAGAATCTTGGAGAAATACCATCAAGCCCAGTGCTTTTGGTTTCATTTAATTGATGGAGTTCTCTCTTCACAAAGTCGTGAGAGACCTGTTTTAATTGTAAACCAGATGGTAATACCCGTTTGTCTCTATAAAATTTACATAGATTATTTGAACCAACACCGAACTTCAAATTAACAGATGGTAAGCTATTTACCAGTTTGTCTGCTATAGTGGTGAAAAATTTGTTTATATAATTGGCAACTGTTTTTGAGTCATGACATAGTTGTTCAATTATATTAAGTACGATGTTGCTTTTATCCTTAGTCTTAGTACTATAACCCAGGTTTTTGAGATGAGACCACAATTTTTTTGGTTCAGACTTATTTTAGGCAATTAGATTTACAAAGTAGTCCGTTTTAGCATTCTTAACACATCTTTGAGTAAAGTTCCTTTGCTTACAATAGTCCTTGTATGCACATTCAGTGCTTTCTTGTTTAAATTTACAAAACAAATTGTCCCTTTCTTTAATCATTTCAAGTATTTCACCAGTCATCCAAGGTTCTGTTCTTGCTCTTACACGCACAGTCTTAACTGGAGCAAGTTGCTCAATGATACAGTCCAATATTTCTTTAATTTTTTTCCATGCTTTGTTAACATCATTTTCATCATATACACTTTGCCAGTTAACATTTTCTAATTTGTTTACATAAACATCTCTATCGTAGTTCTTTATAGATCTTACTTGAAACGTGTTATTGGCGCTCACAATGCCTCTGGCAATTTTTCTTGTGCAGTATACATTTTTTGGTTTTTAGCCTCCATAAGTAAATAATTTTGCCTAATGACTTTTTGTTCTGATGCCTAAGCATTAGGAGTTAAATGCAAATCAATCACCAGGGATTGAAGCTATGGCTTCTTGACTCATTTTTATATGCTGGCGATCCCCAATTTTGGTAGTGTCTACACGGAATTTTTAAATTTAGTAAAGAATGCTGTACGGGGCACAGTGAGACGGGGCACAGTGAGACACACAGAATAGAGAAGAAATCAGGGTATAATTCATAATTCATAATCTTCAAAGAGATGCCTGTCATTTACCTCTTGTTTTAGAGAGTTATATCAAAAGGGAAGCATCAGGAAAGAATTTTGATTAGTAAGGCATAAGAAAGTAACAGGTGCGGCTGGTTAAATATGTTATGCACATGTCCACCAACATGAATTTGTCATACTTGCACAAAAAAGGAACTAGAAACTCACCTCACCAACTTTTCATGATGAAATATATCATTTTTCATAATATCCATTGACAAAGTTATTCTGCATGCCTAGAGGGTTTGCAATTGTGGTAGCAGACTTCCCTGTCTCACTGTGCCCCATCTGCTGTCTCACTGTGCCCCGCCTATGGGGCACAGTGAGACACTTATCCGGCATGGACTTAACATGATGTATCTCCAAACCTGTAATAGTCCATGGCCTGGGAATCATTTGTGTGACCGAGAGAGGGAGAGCGTTTGACTTCACATTCTGTTACTACATAGTCTGGCCTTCAAGAAAAGTCAGGGTAGACATCTGGCGGCATGGCAGGTTAGGAGAAATCCAAGATGGCCGCCAACATGGCAGCCGTGACGAGAAAAATGGGTTAAATTGCTCACAGTGACACTACAGACTTGTATGATACATCAAAATAGGGGTTTTCTGGGCTGCTGAGTCCAACTATGCACAAATGAAACCTCTTGCTGTGTTTTCTTTGGAGATAATCAGGATGGTAGCAAAATTAAACCAACATGGCTGCCGTAAATGGAAAAATGCCAACATTGCTCAGCAATAAATAACACAAAGGCATGTAGTGTATCAAAATAGGGGTTTTCTTGGTTGCTGAGTCCAAATATGTCCATATGAAACCTCTTGCTCCTCTCTATATTGAGAAATCCAAGATAGCCACTGATATGGCTGCCACAAAGTTGTCAGAAAATGACCGTGTTTCTCACAGCAAACACAAAATGGTTGCATGATACGTCAAAATAGGGGTTTCTGGATTGCTGAGTCCCAGTACGCACAAATGAACCTCTTGCTCTTGTTTATATAAAGATATCCATGAGATTGCCACTGATATGACTACCACAAAGTACCCAGAAAAATTCACTTGTTGCTCACAACACTATACGGGCATGTGAGGCACCAAAATTGGAGTTTTCTGGGTTGTTACATCCAAATAAGCATGCTTGAAGCCTGACACATTATTGCATTTTGATCACATTTAAGATTGCTGCTAGTAAGACTGCCATGAAGTCCTGAAAAAAAGCCTATGTTGCCTGTACAAACACTGTACCGGCCAAACATGCATGCATAAAACTACTGCTCTTTTGCATTTTGGGAAATTCAATACAGCTACCAGTGGCAATACAGCTGTGTTTGTAAGATAGATAGATAGATAGATAGACAGATAGACAGATAGACAGATAGATACATATGGTAAGTGCAGCCCTCTAAGCCCAATTCTGGGTGCTCACGAGGGTTGATTGATGAGATGGAAGAGAGAGCGTGAGTCAGACGCTTAGTCAGCGGCTGCACCTTAACCACTCTGCCACCCACCTGCCATCATTTAAGACAAAATGCAGGACTATGCCTGTTTGACAGCTATGAAGAGTGTTGTATGACTGACTTCACATAATTCTATTACATCAAGTGGAATGAGACTGTGCTTTAAACATTAAAGATGGTCTGAAATTCACACTGACACTAGAGGGGCTCTCTGACCTTCTTCATGGCTATCAAACAGGCATGTAGTTCTGCATTTAGTCTTAAATGATGGCAAATAAATGATGTTATAAGACAACCGAGTGCTATACATAGAATACAATGACTCTTGATACTGTAAAGCAAAAAAAAGTACCAAAAAAAAAAACAATAAATGTGAAATGTTCAGAATTTTTTTGTGAGACCCATTAGAGATTTTACTCCTTTTACATGGAATTACAACTTCATTAAGTTTCCTGGTTGGGAATTATAGGATTGTAGTTGCTTAGTAATACAAATTCAGACACTATACAATAGTATAGCACATGCCCCTGAAGAGAAAGGATACACCTTTTTTTCATTGTCAGAATACATCAATTGGTGAGAAAATTCAAGACCATGAGCCCCTCTAAATTTGGTACAGCTGGAGGTTAAGCAATTTAACTGATTTTACTTGATTATTCTATTCCTGAATTGCTTGCAAATTCAGACCCATGTATGGCACTTACTTCCCACATAAAATTTAAGTGTCAAATCAACACCTTAGAGTACTGTAGCTGGGCTAAACTGAATGTTCCTTTGCAGAGTGGGATAAATTTGATATTTTATCAACTTGCAGTTTTGGAACTATACACAACATTTAGGCCATCCACCTAAAGATGCTTGGCAATTGTGCTGTGCAGTAACCTTTTGCTTTGCCAAAACTCCTTGTTGAATGGTACGAGACAGTACATGCCTTCTTCTCAAGACACCAACATTTGTATGATCAATGCTTCCTGAAACTTGCTGTATACAAGCCAACTTCTAGTTGAAATGCAGGAATGGGGAATGGGATTGCTGAATGCAACCAAATTTAGGACACATTCTTTCAAGGGAACAGAAAGTGTTGACAATAATTCTGGAGAATAACTTATTTGTTCTGAAATGCCATTGTACAAAGAAATGGACTGGAAACCAATTTCACCAGTGAGAGAAGTCGTGGCACTCAGTCTTGTCAGTCGTCAAACCCCGTGTGTGATCAAGACAATCTGACAAGTAATGGTGATCGCTGCCTGGGAAAGACTAATTGCAGGCGCTGACACTGCTATAGTGGTTAACATTTCTTAACCCTTGGATATTATTGAAACATCAAGGCTTGTTTGAAGTTGTGCCACAAAACGTTGTCAAGAACTGTGCACTGGCCTGTGAATGTTGAAAATTTGCCTGTCTTTGGAAATAATATTACCCTACCCCTGGTGTGTGTGTGTGTGTGTGTGTGTGTGTGTGTGCTTGCTTTACGTCTCATCAGCACCTCCCTACCCCTGGTAAGTCTGAGTATTAGTTACTACTATATAAGATACCTCTGACAGGTGTGTACCCTGGATCTTTGACAGGTGTCTACCCTGGTTCTTTTACTGGCTGCTATCTTGAATGTCTCAATATGGATTAATGGAAATATCAAGCATTTCATGCATGTACATTTCGACCCCAAAAACCCTCTTTTGACGTATCATACACTCATTTTATGTTTGACAACTTTGTAGCAGCCATACATTTTGAAAATAGAAAGGAGCAAGAGGTTTCATTTGTACATATTTGGACTCAGCAACCCAGAAAACCCCTATTTTGGTGTATAACATGCCTGTCTAGCATTTGTTGTTCAAAATGTTTGGCACTTCATTTTTTATGGCAGCCATGTTGGTTTAATTTTGCTACCATCCTGATTATCTCCTAAGAAAACACAGCAAGAGGTTTTATTTGTACATAGTTGGACTCAGCAGCCCAGAAAACCCCTATTTTGATGTATTACACAAGTCTGTAGTGTCACTGTGAGCAATTTAACCTATTTTTCTCATCGCAGCAGCCATGTTGCCTCCTGCCATAAGCCTGTCTGTCTGCCAGGGTATGTTGAACATTGGAAAGGCCTACCTATACAAATTTACATATATTATGGACAACTGTCATGCATAAACAAGAAATAGGTTGTGAGCTGTGGGCTTGGAACGAAAAAAATGTTTATTTGTATTTTTCTAAATTTTTCACAATATTCATAAAAGCATTAAGAATAACTGTGGACGGACAACTTTTGACCGAAGTGGTAACAATACCTTCTTCGAACTTTGTGTGCATATTGATTTGTATGTCTTGTGCAGTGCTAGCATTAAATATTCGCAAATTCCGCGTCTATCATATTATTACAAAATATGAATGAAACAAAAGGGGTGTATTAATTTTATAAAGGGGGGTATTAATTTTTAAAGGCAACTTCAAACAAATTTTGAATGGTCCCTTAATTGCTAGGGAAAACTCACGAAAAACTATATTTCTTTACCCTATGACTGAAGATAAATATCCCTCCTGGAAGGTATAGTAATAATTGTATTATCTTTTGTGACTTGAGAGAGAGGATACTTAAATGAGATACGAATACAAACACATTATTATCAACAAAATGCATACTGCTTTATGTTTCACACATTGACAGAGGATAAATGCTCCTAAAAGAAAAAAATCATAAAATTTCCATTATAATATTTATGTCCTGATAGAGGGTGTACCTGAATGAGATAAAATTAAACAATTACATTTAGTCTTCAAGTGAACATAGGCAAAAGCATACTATTTTACACATTGAAAGGTGATGACACAATGTGAATACTCTTCTAGAAAGAATCATGATATTCATACTTGTATCTGCAATGATATCATACTTTTATCTGCTAAAGGCAAACTGCAAAAATCATTATATTTTACATTGACAGAGGACAAATGCTCCTCTAAGAAGGAATTCAAAATAATTACATTATCTTTTTTGTCTTGAAAGACAAGATACTTTTAACAATGAGATAAAAAGACAATCAGATTTGGATGTACAAAGAAGAAACTAGGGCAGATTTCACGAAAATCTGCAAAATGACTGACCAAAACTTGGTCCACAAGTTACATTTGCACAATGCTGATTTTGCAGTTACATTAGCAGTTACATTAGCGATGAAAAAAAACAGCTACCACCCCAAGTTGATTATTTTGTCGGTGATCTATACAGGTAAATAATGCACATTTTTCAATAAAATTTATTTCATATTTTAGATTTGCCTAGACAGCAAGAACACTGAGAAATTCCGATGTTAAAGTTGCTAATGTAACATCAGAGTCCACTGAGACGGAATGGAGTTACATTAGCAGTCTCTCTTATTTTTCCTTTTTAAAAATAGTTTATAGTTATGAAGGTAATTACAAATGGTGTCAAACAAGTATTTTAAATGTATTTTATCAATCACATATCAATACCCTGTCAGCGTGCCTCGGCGGTCTGGCGTCGGCAAGGCATCGGTCCAATGTCAGCAGCATCGGACCGGCTTTAGGCAGCCATATTGCAGATTGGAAACCAAACATTTTTTGAGCCGGGTGAGCTACATTGATGGTTTTTGGGATAAACATAATTTTTCCTGTAATAAGAACTTAATCACAACTGGTTTTCCTTCTCTGAAAGGAAGATAGTGCATTTACATTGCTTCGTGCTGAACAAGCGACATCGGAAGACAGGAGATCAGGAATCAGCCACACAAATGGTACCAGACCTCGAATGGGACACACTGCAGACTCATCGGAAAAGGAACAGACTTGCTCTGCTGTACAAGAGTGTCCATCATCTTGTTGCAGTGCCGACCGTGTACCATCCAGTCCCATTAAGAACTACGCTTGACACCAGAGGGAATGCCCATAAATTTCAAGTCCACAAACCAATAGTGAACTCTTATAAATACACTTTCATCCCAAGAACAATAGTCAATTGGAACATGCTGCCCAAGGTGGTAGCACAGACTGAGACACTTGAGGCTTTCAAAGTGTCACTCAGCAAAATTATCTAAAACTATGGACCCTTATACAGTTGTACATAACACACACTGTAATATACATTCACTGTTACTAGCACCACGCACACACTACCAGACTTCAGCGGAATATCAACTTTGACGATGCCGAATACTGTCGAGATCCAGACCCCTTGTTTATTCAAAATGGCAGCCTAACAATCCCAGAAAAAATACATTTTTCTGAATACCGGGTGTTAAATTTCATTATTTTTAGCGAGACATACTTTCTGCCACAAAATTGGCAAAAACTGCCTCAATAGTCATCTTTATAACACAATGTAGGTATCATTGGAACCACAAATAGTAGGTTACGTGATTCTATGTTGATGTTCAAAAGAGGAAGGACTGAAATTTGACAGGAGGCCATTTTCCTTATAGTACCCCATCATTTTACTAAAACAAAAGAAGTTTTCCACACAGATGCAATCACTATAATCAAAGGCAAATTCTATACAAAAGTCATAGATTCAGCCTGAGTTGATAAAAGAAGAAATTGGTTATTTATTAAAATATTCCTGATTTATAACAGGGATGCTCATAACAATAGAGGCCCTTTTTCTTCCCTTGCACAGTTTTTCTTTTGCCAAAAATTATTTTGGCACAGATATGGTAACAAAGGTGTTTAAATATTTTTGTAAGTACAAACCATTACTATTTTAAGAAATATACAGTATTATATGGTAATTGTTTTTATATATTTATCAGGCTACCTGGCACATATAGTTTCATTTTGGACCGAGGGTCTGGACTTTCCAGCCACACTTTGTAAAATTTGGACTATCGCAGATTTGCCAAAATGCAACAGCTTCCAGAATTTTCTCAATTAAAAGTGGTTATGGAAAAGGCTAGGCACATTGAGTTTCACATGATAAATAAGTATAATTACCAGGCCAACTGGCACATCCAGTTTCATTTTGGACTAATAGTCAGGACACTCCAGCCACAATTTGTAAAATTTGGACTATCGCAGATTTTTGCTAAAATTCAACAAACTACTAACTGGCTTAAAAGTGGCTATAAAAATGACTAGGCATATTGAATTTTATATGGTAATTTAGTATATTTACCAGGCTATCTGGCACAAATAGTTTCATTCTGGACCAAGGTTCTGGACACTCTGGTCAAGCTTTGTAAAATTTGGACTATCGCAGATTTTTTCAACAACTTCTAATATACAAACTTGCTTAAAAGTGGTCATAACAATGGTTTTTGCAATTGTAAGCATATTGAAAATTTATATGGCAATTTAGTATATTTATCAGGCTGTCTGGCACATATAGTTTCAGTTTGGATCAAGGGTCTGTGCACCCCAGCCACACTTTGTAAAATAAAGACTATTGCAGATTTTGCTAGATTTCAACAACTTCCAACTTTTGACTGGACTAAAGATGGTCATAAAAATGGCCATGCATATTGAGTTTTATATGGCAATTTAGTATGTTTAACAGGCTATTTGGCAAATACAGTTTCATTTTGGACCAAGTGTCTAGACACCCCAGCCACACTTTGAAAAATTTGGACTATCGCAAATTTTTGCTAAAATTTAACTACTGCCATACTTCGAGCTGGCTATGGCTTGGGTGTCCAGACCCTTGGTCCAAAATGAAACCATACCCTTTCCATGTCCTCATCCTTATGCAGACATTTAGTAATATATAGTAATATTTCAATATATTAAAATAGATAGTATAACACCAAAGATCCTTGGAATTATTATATCGATGATTGAGACAAAATAAACGCCCGCCATTTTTAAAAACGGGGTTAAACTGCACTCAACTTCCAAGGAGAGTATCATAACCTGACTTAATGAATTCCTGACCCATGAAAACATATTTTTAGACCCAAAAATCGTTGTTCTAGCCCAATTAGATCCAGAGATATGGGCAGAACGGTTAATTGGCGGCCATCTTTTATCCATCATGGCCACTAGCCGTTTGGGTTATATAACGTCCAACAAGCAAAAATTTGTTCTCTAGAATATTAGCTTTAGAATGGTGTGTGTCTTAAAAATTCCCAAGGGGGGGGGGGGGTTTTGGTGGCCCGCGGACTAGATGACCAGTAAGTTTTGCCGTCAATTATTGTCCTTTTAAGAGATTTAAAATAGTATTTTTTAAGCGCAAAAAGTGGCATATTGGTGGATTCTTTTATTGATAATTATTCTTTAGCTCACTTATTTACTTGGTAATGGGTTCACGTGCTTCAGGAAGCAACAGATAGATAACTTTAAGTTTAAGTTTATTTGACCATACATATATATACACATTTATAGATTTCATGCAATCAACATAAGAGTCTCACACATCTTGCATGGTTGGCAGATGCTGATAGCATATTTGCCATTACCAAAATTCAATAAGAAATTATCAATGATATTTGCATATTTAATTTGTATGTCATTGATGTATTTGATATTTAAAAATTGAAATAATTGGGGAAGAGTGAACTTGACGTGAAATTGACTACAGGATATGTGCATTGTCCTTCAATATCACAAAATAATAACAAGACCATGTCTGAGCAACTCACGCCAATATTATTGATATAAAAAAAGGTGGGACAGCTTAAGATACTCTTTGAGCACATCTTCGTGAAATCTGCCCTAGATATATAGATAGATAGATTTGCAAGTTCCCCCCCTTTACAAAAAAAAATCATGGATCTGCCACTGGTTTGTTGTGGTCACTGAGATTTTGTAACTTTGCATCATTGCAGCGTAATGCGCCGAAAAGCTTTTTGCGAAGTTAATATTGCAAATAGAGCAAAATGAATAGATCCATTCAATTCGGAGGAGTTGATTTGATGGATGCAGGTTTTTAAACTTTGAAAATCGGCATGTATTAAGGTCTGTAGCCCAAATTATGTATTGAGCCCCCCTATACACACTTTTTGATGACGTTTCACACGCTCAAGACTTCGCAGTAGATTTTCCTTACCTTGATGAATCGATCTACTGTTAAGAATACTTATATATATGTTTTATTACTAGTGTGACTTCCATTGCAGGAACTAGGCCTGATGGCAGGATACACCCTCAACACCCTGGGGTTACCACTGTTTTATCATCCATGGGGTAACTGAGGGTAGTTGAGGGATGGCGAATTTGGTTGAGGGGAGGCGAGGGAATGTGAGTTTACTCAAGGGAATGTGAGTTTAGTTGAGGGGAGGCGAGTTTACTTGAGGGCAGCCGAGTTTACTTGAGGGGAGCGAGTTTACTTGAGGGGAGGCAAGTTTAGTTGAGGGGTGGCGAGTTACTTGAGGGCAGCCGAGTTTACTTTAGGGGAGCCGAGTTTAGTTGAGGGGAGGCGAGTTTAGTTGAGTTAAGTTGAGGGTAGTCGAGGGAAGCTGAGGGTAGTTGAGGGTGGCGGAAGTGAAAAGGGGTAAGTTGAGGGTAAAAGAGGTTAAGTTGAGGGTGCCGAGTTTATGAGAGGGTTTGGGGGGTGTATCCTGTCATGAGGCCTCATTGCGATTTTAGAGTGATAACACCCAAACTGCCATTAGTATCACACATAGTTTATTAAAGCCATGTTCGTCAGTGACATGTGATGCTATATTAAATGACAATTTTAAACAAATATTTCCTTGAACCAGGGAATACATTATATGATGTGAATGTTGGCTTACATTAAGATTTGTGTACCAAAGCAAAGTTCCTCATTGATTTTTGTCCAAATATACATTGCAAAAATTAACCAGGAGGGTGTGTGTTAATAACAAATCAAGGTAGGACAACTGAGATGTTGCTACAAATAGTGTAATGATCCATATTCAATGCAGTGTATGGACTTGTAGGTGATTCAGTCAGCTTCTAGGTTTCCCAAGGGTCATCAAAATTAAATTGGTTTTAAAAAATGTTTTTCGGTTGATTTTTTATGAGAAAAAATCAATGGGTGTGACATTAATGATAATATTCGTAATGACAAGACATCGGAGACAAAGACACAAGAGCCCCCTGTTGTTGAGTAACAATATTAGTCAACTCATTGATTTTGGAATTTGAAAGGGTGTTGGTCAAGGTCCAAATTGAGGAAATGAGGAAAATTATTTGAGGTGTGCCAAGTTTTCATGGAAAATGCTAGTGGAGACAAGCCATTTTCAGTAGTGTAGGGCACTTTCATTGAATTTTTGGAAGGGATAGACTGATATGTTGTGTTGCTCTAAAACGAAAGACCACCATAAACCTTGTATGTACATTCATGTCCGTGTGAATTGCTCTAAGACACTGGAGACAAGAATTTCAGCTTTACCAAATTTTGACCCGTAAAGTACGCATTGCAAAAAGCATTGTGTTTCACATTGACAGAGGATTCATACACTCCCCTCAGAAAGAATTCATAATGATTATATTATCTTCTATGTTATGAAAGAGAGGATACTTAAAAGACATAATTTGTATGTACAAAGTCCGCAATGCAAGAAGGATTATGTTTCACATCTACAGAGGATAAGCACTGCTTTAGAAAAAATTCATAACCTACTTAAGTGAGATAATAAGACAATCAAATTTGCATACATGTACAAAGTTCGCATTGCAAAAAACATTATGTTTTAAATTGATAGGGGACATTGCAAAAACCATGTTTTAAATTGGCAGAGGACAAATATTCCTCGTGAAAAGGCTTCAGAATAATTACATTATCTTCTGTAACTTGAGAGAGAGGATACTTTGAAATTGAAATAACAATCACATTATTACCGGCAATCTTTGGAAAAAAAGTACATAATGTTTTCCTTTTAACAATTTTGAGTTCATTTTACCAGACTACCATGCTTTTCTAATATTGATAATTGTTTTTTCTAACTCCAAATTTTACAGGAATGTAACATCTTACTGAGTGAAGTGTTTTAGCAATATTTAAGGGATCTTATACTGACAAATGTATGGTTTTGTTGCTGAACAGTCTTCATCAAACCATTTTCCGCCATCTTGCACAGACATTGCCACACACTGTTGAGAATTTATTCCTCCGTCGGGTTGACTTGTCTGCCAGAAAGTGTTTTTGCGAAGTCCAATTTCATTTGGTTTGTCCATCCAATAATATGCTCCAGATCCATCAGTGCGGAGTCCAATCCAGGTGCTGAAAATAAAAGAAACCATAAATGCAAGCAAGAATATTTCATTAAAAAACCCTTATTGTAGTGAAAAGGGGACGAAGTCAAATGAGAAACTGTTGTTTACCTTTGTAGCAACTTACTCAAACTTACACACATATATGCATACAGGACAATTCAGATTTAACAGTCTGACAAATAAATGGAGCATCCCAAAAGAGCCTCCATGCTATGAAACGGTAAATATTTTGTAATTAAAGTTTTCCAGGCAAAATTGCTTTAGTTATTGAAATACATTGTCCGGCTATTCTTGCAAGCCGACGCACAGATATCTGATTTGATTTGAAAACACGTTTGATGTCCTTCTTGAGCTTAACCATAGGCCTACGGTCATGACTGTCTACAAGTTGACTGCTCTTGCATTGCCACAGATCAGAACATATGCTATCTTGTGTTGCCACCTATTGATTAGTGTGCTATTATGCGAGCTCCTACGAGCGTCCACATCATTTCAATCAGAGGAACACACAATTTCGTCTGGAAGACACCGGGGCTGTTTCTGAGTGTGCTGATGGCCTTGTCTACTTCCGTAGAGAAGTGATTGCCAAGTCTGACTCTGGTATACATCAATGTTGAATAGAAATTTTGTGAATGTGCAATGAAATTGGAACTATTTCTTGGGACAGCAATGCTATAGCATACAAAATCAACTTTTGTGCCAGGTGGCAGCAGCATGCAGTTCTCATTTTCACCAGACTGCGTTCATTAGCGGGGCAGGTATGTAAAAAAATAGTGCATTTATACATAGAAGCATGAAACTTGGCACACACTTAAAAAACATCTATACAAACATATATAGAAAGGGAGCCACTTAAGATTTAGATTTAGATCTGTAGAAGGAATAATGAGCACTGTTTTCATACTTTCAAACTATAGGCACTTCACAGAAAGCAGGAATATGAGATAATTAGCCGCCATTTTGGAAAATGGTTGCTATGGGTCAACCAGGTCAAATCTGAAGTGGCTCCCTATCTAAATATTTTCTTTAAGACGTTTTTGAAATGTGTGCCAAGTTTCATGCTTCTATGTATAAATGCACTATTACTTCCCTATTCATGACGAATCTGCCCCGCTACATGAGATATCCTAATCCAAGGAACACTGTCTGGACCAACACTTTCAATCTCATATCCAATGCAGGCACAACAAGTGGTATCAGAAAAGTCATACTGCTGTTATGCACCTTTTTGCGCTGAAATTTACTTAACAATGATAGTAAAGATTCTAGGTCTAAGTTCTTTTTTGCTCCAAATAACTACAGAAACCAGTCGGCGCAAAAAGGAGCTTAGTGCATCTATGCTCCTTTTCGCAAAACTGATAATGCATTCTTTGATGCAAGAAGGAGCAGGCATGATGAAGCGAACTATGTCGTTCTGGGCAGTATGTAATATGCAATGCTTCCTTTTATATTTCAATGTGAAAATAGTCGCTCTTTTTAAGTAATATTTAGAGTCAAACCAGGTGATCACAAGAAAAGTACCCTTAAAAAAGGGTACTATATCTACTTTAATTTGAAAGAAAATTTGAAGATCTGTACAATGATTTGAAGTTGTAAAAGGAGATCTAAATTTATGTAGATAAATGTCAGAATTTCGGAAAAAAAGGTCTAATATAAATTCCTGGCAAAAAAGAAGGCTTATTTTGCAGAGGAAAATACCAGGGGGGGGGGGAGGGAGGGGCACTCAGTGTATTGAAGTGTATACCTATGCTCCGCGGTTTTGACCCTCGTTTTTAGGCCTGTAGATGAGTCTTGTTGACCACCAAAATTGCCCAAAGTCGATCTTGTTGCCCCCCTTTTTCACCCGTGAAAAAAAACAATGTGAAAATCGGACAATTATAGGTCAAAAATTCCATCAAAAGTCATGATTCAAACTCAAAATTTTGACCAAATAAGAAAAGGACCATTTCTGACTGATAAGATCTTACTTAATTGCTATTAAGTTGAGTCTTGTTGGGTGCCAATTTTTAGTAAATTCGAGTCTTGTTGGATCGTGTCAATTTTTACTTTGCTTGAGTCCTCTCCTAACGCAGTCTCTCAAAAAAACTAAAAATTTGGGCTATCAAAACTGATACAAAGTTAAAGAATGCAAATAGAGATAGATAATTTAAAGAAGAAAGAAGTACCAAATAAATTTTGTCTGTCCGGCCACGTTTCTATACTAGTGCAATTATATAATTACATACCAGTAAATTTGACTTTGTTGGAACTAATACAGAAGTATGTTCAGCAATTAAGAAATAGTGAAAAAGAATATTAATATTTAATGAAGTAATTAAAAAAAAAGCGCATAATTAGTATCCTGGCCTTCTTTTAAATAGGCCCTTATTTGCTTAAACTGCCAAAAGAGGATTAGAATGGGAAAGCTTATTTACAGATGATTTCATATTTGTAGACACAATGACTAAACGTGATTTTTTTCTAAGACATGGTATCCTATGGGGAAAAGTGATGTCATAAATTTTTTGATGTCATTTTTCCCTATAGAATACATGTCCTAGAAAATAATTCACAATCAGTCATTATTTCTACAAATATGAAATCATCTGTAAAGATGGGGATTGGTAACTTTAACTTTAAGACATGGCCTGTCGCATCGGATCATCGGCCTTTTTTGCACAACTTCTCTTCTATCTATAAGTACCTACAACAGAGCCCACTGTCTTACACAAACAATAGATTAGAATTTTGTTCATCTGACAATACTTTTTTGTAGTTAGCATTTGAAATCTGTGTTGCAATCTTCATATTATGAAGGTCTTCCTATTCAGACTACTATGCATACAAGAAGAATCACATTAGTTTATCCTCATGAGGGAAACCCTTGAATGACATCATCAATATTTGTGTTCTTTTGTCTCAGGAGACCTTGCTCATGTGAGAAATATTCACATGAGCTTCCAACAAATACTCATGTTTCCAAGAATTAGGTCCAGTGAATAAGTGGATCAAAGTAATCAATAGCAGCAAGGGCATAGACAAGGAAAAATATCAAGCAGCATCATCATGATGAGTCTTTTCTCTGAGGCTGACCTTGTTGTCATGATATCCCAACTGGGCCTCTCAGCTTTAGGGCCTCTAAAGCTTGCCTGGCTGTCAAAACATTGGAAACATCATATGCATGTTTTCCCATATCATTTAACTGTCAAAGAGAAAGTACATAGCCGAAGTGTGGCAGTGTGGCTCATGGTGTGCACTGGTAACACCACAGAACAAGTTTTTCCCCGCCAAAATTTGGCTATTAGGAAACCCCCATTTGGGGCCTCTTTGACTTGGGAGGAACAACATGGTCCAGACGAACCTGCCGACCCGAAGATAAGACTTGGCACATTCAACACTCAAAATGTAAGAGCCAACTGTATCTATATAAATCAGTTCCTAAAAGACGTAGACATTATTGGACTTCAAGAACACTGGCTATTCCGATTCGAGTGTGATATCCTGACAGAACTCTTCCCCAAATTCAAGTTTCTAATAAAATGCGCTGACGACAGCGACCCAATTTCACCAAGGGAGAGAAAGAGAGGCTTCGGAGGCGTCGCTATCTTCTGGAAGGATCCCTTGAATCACGCAGTCAAACCCCTTGATGTTGGAAGCAACAGGATCTGCGCCATCTCCATTGGAACTCAGCCCATGCCCACTTGTCTGATCAATGTATATATGCCATGCAGAGGAAGAGGCCATGCAACTTCTGACTTCCAAGATGCCGTTGATGAGATTCTAGAAATAGAAAGGAAATACTCCGGCTCCCACCACATCATCCTAATCCGGGATCTCAACAGCTCGCTGCACAGGAATCCCCCCAACAGCCATGACAACATACTACGGACCCTTCTACAAGAGGCGAACCTCTACCTCCCCGATGATTACCCTGTCAGACCAACCCTGGTCCATCATGATGGAGCACATAACGCCCAGATTGACTACATCCTCACCTCCCTCTCCCTCCATGACCAGATGAAGTCTGTAAATATCCACACCGACATTGTTCTCAATACTTCAGATCATAACCTCACAACGGCCGTCATCCACTGCCAACTACAGAGAGCCCCGGTGAAGTCAAAGTCGACTGCAAACAACATTCCAAGAAGATTCAAGTGGGACCAGATCGACATGACGACATACCGCCCTGAAGCCAGCAGAAAGTTGATGAGGCATGAAGTTCGGCTCATCCCGGGCTCATCATAGGCTGGCTGGCAGACTCTCAGCTAGGATGCTCCCAGCTGGCAAAGCTGTAAGCTGGGATCCAATTCTTGGCGTTCAACCGATGAAATTCGCAGTCAGATAATGAGAAAGCAGTTGAGGCGCTGGCTGGGAAAAAAATGATTCATATCAGCTGGCTGGCAACCCAGCTGGCAGCATAACTGATATTTTCTCCCAGTTGCATAAAAAAATGAATCTAAGTGTCACAAAAGATGTGCAACCAGGAGCTTACACTGACGTGGGCATTATAATAACACACTGTCATGAGGTGCCCCTGAAGAAAGGGAAAGACAACACCCTACCTGGGAACTACAGAGGTATCACTGTGACATCCATTATTGGTAAGCTACTGGAATGCGTGGTCCAGGAGATCATCACCCCTCCACTCCAGAGTCAACAGAACGCGTTGCAGAGAGGCTTCACCAATGGAGTGTCCCTGAATGTCGCTGCCCTACTAGTACAAGAATGTATCAATGAAGGAAAAGACTCTGGAAAGATCGTAGCATTGGCTACTCTAGACGCTGACACGACGGCCTCATTAGGAAGCTATTCTACTCCAATGTACCTCCTGGTGCGCTCCATCTTATTGCCCAACTACAGACTGATGGCTCTTCAAGGATCAAGTGGCTAGATGACCAGAGCACCTCTTTCAAGATTACCCAAGGCATCAGGCAAGGAGCTAAGCTGTCACCTATGCTCTACAAATTATACGTTAACCAGGTACTAAACATCCTGAGTGCAAATAAAATTGGTGCAAGCATTGAAGATGTTTTCGTCGGCGCACCAACAGTAGCGGATGACATCACCCAAGACAATGATCCAAGGAAATTTATGGACTTAATGGGTTCATTTGGACTGAGCAATCATATTTGCCGACCGACTTATGAGAAAGGCCATACGCTAGACTTGGTTTTTACTCGTGATTCTTGTGTGACTCAGATCGATATCGATTTTAGTTTACCATCAGATCATGCTGCGATTCATGCCGTTACTCAAGGAAAAAAGGGTACTATCAATACAAAGTCTGTCAAGCACCATCGGAAATTAAAAGAAATTAGTGTCATCGAATTGAAGAATACACTTGGCCCATCATTCATACAATTTGAAAATTTAACAGATCCAGATCATATGGCTCGCAAATATCGTGAAGTTGTCGCAGCAGCAGTAGATCAACTTGCTCCAGCATGCACAAAGAAGATGATAAACAAGTCAAGGCCAAAATGGTTTACACCGGACTTGCTGAGCGAACGTCAAAAGATGCGTGCATTAGAGCGTAAATGGCTAAAATCTGGACTTGTCATAGAAAGGGAAATACTTGTAACAGCAAGAAATGATTATAATATACTGCTTAGTGAAAGAAAGCAAATTTCTATAAGACTAAAATTGATGAAGCACAAGACAGCAAGGTGATGTTTAGCATTGTTGATGAATTGTCTGGGAATAAGAGTGTGACTGCAAGTGTATTGCCTGACGTTGATGTATCATTGCTACCTGATATGTTTGTTGAATTTTTTGCTGATAAAATTGTGCAGATAAGAGCAAAGTTTGATGATTCACATAATTTCAATGAACCAGAATTGGCAAATACAAGCTTTAGTAGTTTTGATCAACTTACAGTAAACAGTGTTGTTAAAATTGTAAAGGACATGAATGCAAAATCATCTGCGCTAGATCCAATTCCAACAAAATTTGTCAAAGAGTGTCTAGATATATGGGCCCCAGTTTTAACATCAGTTGTAAACAGCTCCCTCAAAAAGGGTATTTTCCCGGAAGACTGTAAGTCTGCTATTGTGCGGCCACTCATTAAAAAACATGATCTCGACAAAAATGTTCTGAAAAATTATAGACCCGTTTCAAACTGTTCATTCCTTGATAAATTCTTGGAAAAATGTGCATTCAAACAACTAAATGAATATTTCAACACAAATGCACTCTTTGGCAAATTTCAATCTGCCTACCGTGAAAACCACGGAACAGAAACAGCGCTGTTAAAGGTTCACAATGATGTCATGATGGCTCTAGATAATCACAAAGATGTTTCTCTAAATTCTCTTATATATTGCTGGACTTGTCGGTGGCCTTCAACATCATCGACCACACTATTCTCTTGCATAGACTTGAGAAGAGATTTGGAATTAGGGACACTGCCCTGAATTGGATAAGATCGTTTTTGACAGGAAGAACTCAGAAAGTTTCAGTTGGGTCGATGGTGTCGAAGGAACAGCCTCTTTTGTTTGGCGTGCCTCAAGGCTCGGTACTCGGACCTGTGCTTTTCTCTTTGTATGTTGCTCCTTTAGAGGACATTACTGCTAAACATGGATGTCAGACTATGATTTTTGCTGATGATACCCAATTGTATGTTACTTGTGACAGCACCAACAGTGTAACAGACATGGAGTTATGTGTAGATGAGATCAGACAGTGGATGAGGGATAATTTTTTAGCCCTTAACGATTCAAAATCAGAAGTTATTTGTTTCACATCTAAGTTCGGTAGGCAAGACATTCAGTAGTCAAATGTCAGAATAGGCGATGTTAGCATTGGGTCGTCCCCAGTTGTGCGTAATTTGGGTGTGTTATTTGACAACAATGCCACAATGTCCAACCATATTTCAAATGTATGTAAAAATGCTTCGTACTCACTTTGGAGAATCAGTAAGATCAGACATCTGTCAGATAGAAAGGATACGGAAAAACTGGTACATGCATTTATATCGAGTAGAATTGATTATTGTAATAGCATTTTGTTTGGTGTTCCTGACTACCAGTTGAAAAAGTTGCAGGTGATACAAAATTCTGCAGCTCGTCTTGTTTGTAGATTGAGTAGAAGGGACAGGCAACATATGACACCTGTACTTAGAAGTTTACACTGGCTCCCCGTAGCACTTAGGATAGAATTCAAGTTACTCTGTATAATTTTTAAATGTATTAATTTTGAGCGTTCACCAATTTACCTTAGAGATTTAATTATTATCAATGACAATGTGAGGAGTTTAAGGAGCAATGCTGCAGTGAAACTTCGGAGATCAGTGATGTCAAAAACAAAGACTTACGGTGACAGGGCATTCGTCACTGCTGCCCCTACTCTGTGGAACGCTCTTCCAGTATATTTAAGAATATTAAAAGATTTTAACAAATTTAAGGGTCAATTAAAGACGTACCTGTTTAGTTTTTATTGAATGTTGATCGGTGATTTTAATAATTTCCTTTAGATTTTATCTTTTAATTTTATTAATTTATTTAATTTTCAAAGATTGTACAGTGTGTTGAGATGTTTTACATGTAATGCACTTCAAACCAATAAACATGATCGCTCTCATAGCCAACAGCCCGACAGATCTGCAAACAGCGCTGCACCTGGTCTACGCTAATTTCTGTAAGGATAGGTCCACATTCAACACCTCTAAGAGTGACATCGTCATCTTCAACTCCAGTAAATCTAGAGACGCTCAGCAGTGGAAACTGGGACAGAATATCATCAGTGAATGGACACGCACTACACACCTAGGAATCATCAGAGACGGATCAATGAACGCATCCAGAAGGGCAGACGCACCGTCTACTCACTGTTAGGAGCTGGTCTACACGGGAAGAATGGCTTAAACCCAATTGTCTCATGTAAACTCTACACCACTTATGCCAGACCGCGAATCACATACAGCCTTGAAACATGCCAACTGTCACAAAAAGATAAAGAGAAACTGCTGAGGTATGAGGTATGCCTTCTGAGCCAGATCCAATCCCTTCCTGACAGAACAGCCACAGTCACAGTTTATTCACTCCTGGGCATCATGCCCATAACGGCTGAAATTGAGAGGAATTCATTAACCCTCCTTGTAGTCCAGTAAATCCATGGTTTGACCCACCACAAATTGCAAAAGTTTTGATCTATACATTTTCTGAATCCTTAGATGTCTGGCTTTAACATACCAAAAGTCTACTCAGATATTCCCGTGCGAACCCTGTTTCCTGAGGGGTTAAAGATAGGGCCCCAGCTAATACCGTTTTCGCTGAAAAAAAACTGCATTAAAGAGATAGAATGGCCTCTAGAGCAGTCTTGAGTCCAATGAACATATATAATCTGCATACCATCTTGTTGGTAATCAAAATATCTTTCATTTAAGCAATATTTGAACTCTGGGAAAGAAGATGGGACTGAGTTATGACTGTTTGAATACTGATGCTCTATCCGATATCGTGGAAAAGTATGTAGTCAGGGGGCCAGGGGAACCCCCCCTCCAGCACCCCCCCGGAATGTATGAGTGTGGTACCAAAATGTTCCTCAGAATGTCCTTTTTCAATAAAAATTTCACAAGAAAAAATTCTGGATGGAGTACCTCATTTGCATAAAAACAAAATGGCCGCCATCGAGCTACCAAAAATGAAAAAAATGCCTATCTCCGCTCCTAATTAAGTTATAAGAGCACTTTAAAAGACCAGACAGGGTTTTTTTTTGCCTGAGGAATTGAACTATACACTAAGTTTCCTCCTTTCTTTACTTTGTGACCGTAGAATTTTATATCCTTTCAGAAGAAGAGCTCTCGCAACATTCCCCACCATCTTGTCAAATTCAGTCACTTTTGCTTCTTTTAGTGGACCAGCCAATACATGATTATGTACTGTTAACACATTCATGACCAATCAACATGGATTAATGTCAGCTTTTATTTGGCACCTTGGTTTCCTTGTTAATACTACTGTCAGCCCTCCAAAAGCTATAAAGATATTGCTGTCATCATCGAAAATCTCCTTGGAAATACAAATTCCTCCCATGTATTTTCAGTTCCACCTGTCCTAATGACTAGATACCTCACTCCTAACCAATCAAAATGGATATGGATGATTAGCCCTTGATGTCAACTTTCATATGGCACCTTGGTTTTCTTATTACTACTGCAGTCAATCTTCCAAGAGCTAAATAAATGAAGTGCATGTGATATTAAATGGGAGGATTTTGTGTTTCCGAGAAGATTTTCAATAATGAAACAACATTTATTTTGCTTTTGAAGGGTTGGCAGTCAAAGCAACAGGTAAACCAAGGTGCTAAATGAAGGCTGACACAAAGGGCTATCCATTCACATCCATTTTGGTTGGTTAGGAATGTGTTATCTAGTGATTGGGACAGGTGGAATTGAAAATACATTGGAGTTATTGTGTTTCAAACGTGATTTTTGACATGGACAACAACATTTACTTAGCTCTTGCTAGATTGAGAATTGTAGTAACAGGGAAACCAATGTGTCAAATGAAAGCTGACATCAAGGGCCATTCATCAACATCCATTTTGATTGGTTATGAGTGATTAATCTAGTGATAAAGATAGATGGAACTGAAAATACATGGGAAGAATTTGTGTTTCAGATGAGATTTTCAATAATGACAGCAACATTTATTTAGCTTTGGAGGATTGACAGTTGCAGAAAGAAAGAAACCAAGGTCCCAAATTGAAGCTGACATCAAGGGCTATCAATCTACATCCATTTTGATTGGTTAGGAATGAGTTATCTAGTAATTAGGACAGTTGGAACTGAAAATAAATGGGAGGATTTTGTGTTTCTGATGAGATTTTCAATGAGGACAGCAACATTTATTTAGCTTTTGGAGGGTCGACAGTTGTAGTAACAAGGAAAAAAAGGTGCCAAATAAAACCTGACATCAAGGGCTATCCACCCACATCCATTTTGATTGGTTAGGAGTGAGTTATCTAGTCAGTAGGATAGGTGGAACTGAAAATACATAGGAGGAATTTGTGTTTCAGATGAGATTTTTGATAATGACAGTAACATTTATTTAGCTTTGGATGATTGAAAGTTGCCGAAACAAGGAAACCGAAGTGTCAAATGAAAGCTGTCATTAAGGGCTATCCAACCACATCCATGTTGATTGATTAGGAGTGAGTTATCTAGTCAGTAGGATGGGTGGAACTGAAAATATATAGGAGGAATTTGTGTTTCAGATGAGATTTTCGATAATGACAGTAACATTTATTTAGCTTTGGAGGATAGACAGTTGCAGAAACAAGGAAACCAAAGTGTCAAATGAAAGCTGTCATTAAGGGCTATCCACCCACATCCATTTTGATTGGTTAGGAGTGAGTTATCTAGTCAGTAGGATAGGTGGAACTGAAAATACATAGGAGGAATTTGTGTTTCAGATTAGATTTTCGATAATGACAGTAACATTTATTTAGCTTTGGAGGACTGAAAGTTGCAGAAACAAGGAAACCAAAGCATCAAATGAAAGCTGTCATTAAGGGCTATCCACCCACATCCATTTTGATTGGCTTGGAGTGAGTTATTTAGTCAGTAGGATAGGTGGAACTGAAAATACATAGGAGGAATTTGTGTTTCAGATGAGATTTTCGATAATGACAGTAACATTTATTTAGCTTTGGATGATTGAAAGTTGCAGAAACAAGGAAACCAAAGTGTCAAGTGAAAGCTGTCATTAAGGGCTATCCACCCACATCCATGTTGATAGGTTAGGAGTGAGTTATCTAGTGATAAAATGAGTTGGAACTGAAAATAACATGGTAGGATTTTGTGTTTCCAAAGAGATTTTTGATAATGTCAGCACATTTATTTAGCTTTTAGAAGGTCGAAGTTGTAGTGACAAGGAAACCAAGGTGCTAAATAAAAGCTTTCAAGCTTTCAAGCTCTTGGCATCATCTTTCATTTAGCACCTCAGTTGTTAATATTTTTTGAGATTACTAAACTGGTAATTTCTGGGAAATTTATTTGCGGCGTCAACTTCAATTTAAAATTCCCCATCATATGAACTCCATTGGGCATTAATACTCCTTACATTGGGTTTTAGTTAAAAAAAACTATCTGATTGGCATAGATACCATCCATTAACAAGAGATCCCTAACAGTACATAATCATTTATTGGGTGCAGTGGGGAAGGGGGGGGAGAGGTCCTGCTGACCCCCGGACTAATATATTCAAATTTTATCAAAAATCTGAGATTGTCCAAATCCTACAAAGGTGTCCAGACCCTTTGTCCAAAAAGAAACTGTATGCACCAGAAAGCGTGGTAAATATACTAAATTTCCATATAAAACTTAATATGCCCAATCAGTATTATTGACCATTTTTCAGCCAATTGAATGCGTGGCAGAATTACAATTTCAGCAAAAATCCGCGATAGTCCAATTTCACAAAGGTGTGGCTGGGGTGTTCAGACCTTTTGGATTTATTTGTGACTGTCTGTTTCTGGTGTTCATAATTGTTCAAGACTGATTGGTTTAATTAACCCAGGTTGAATTTATGATTTTTTTAGGGAAGTATTTAACTTTAATTGGTGATTTTAAAATGGGGGGAAATCATTTTATTAAATAAAATGTTGGGGTAGGGGTAGAAAAATGACCCCATGTCAAATTTCAGTCCCTCTTTTCAAGTGAAGCAACATTGTTTTATCTAGCCTTCTTATTTGTGGTTCCAATGACATCTTTACCATGTCATAAAGATGATTATTAAGGGAGTTATTGCAAATTTGGTGAAGGAAAGTATGTCACACTAAAAATATCGAAATTTATCATAATGGTATTCAGGAAAGTGATTTATTCTGGAGTTTACACGCTTTTAAAATTAGCAGAAACAACCTGAAATTGAACTCAAAATATCTCCAGGAAGAAAACTAGGGGTGGGGGGTCCCAAAAGTTCCCTTGGGGTGCAGGGGAGGAGGGTTTCACTTTCTGGCCCATGGTCTGTTATTGTCTTCTACTTGGATATTGCATACTTTTCTGCGATATCGGATAGAGCATCAGTATTCAAACAGTCATAACTCAGTCCCATCTTTTTTCCCAGAGTTCAAATAGGGCTTAAGTGAAAGCTGTTTTAATTGCCTACAAGATGGTATGCAAATTATATATGTTCATTGGACTCAAGACTGCTCTAGAGGCCATTCTATTTCTTTAGTGCAGGCTTTTTTCGGCGAAAACAATATCAGCAAACGCCCTATCTTTAACCCCTCAGAAAACAGGGTTCGCACGGGAATATTTGAGTAGACTTTTAGTATATTAAAGCCAGACATCTAGGGATTCAGAAAATGTATAGAACAAAACTTTTGCAATTTGTGGTGGGTCACCCTCTATTTTATCACCAGTTGCCTGGACTATTGGCAACATCCTGAGGAATCATGACACCACCGAATTAGGCTCGCCTCAAGACAATTGGACATCAAGGATGAGGATAGTGATAGCTGGTTTACGTATACAAGACTGCTCCTCCAGAAATACAATCTCTCAAATGTCTACAGCAAGAAAACATGGAACGAAATGGTACATCAGGGAGTCGGCAAATACTAGATGCAACATTGGAAAACAGAGAAGTCACAGAAAACCTTCCTCAAATACCTGCACCTCCCGGACGGAGACTGCAGCACAGCTCACAGCGTCTGGAAAGCCTGCGAGAACAACCCCCGAAATGTCTTGGAAGCGGCAGTGAAGGCGAGGCTGTTAACTGAGACCTACACCCTCCAAGCAAATCGGCACAAATTTAATCAATTTCAAATATCCCCAATTTGTCAATTATGTCATAGTGGTAGTGAAGATAGGTCACATTTCATTCTTACATGCCCTTCCCTTGAGGAATGTAGAAACCCCATTAAAGAAATATGTAAACTCCTTTCTGGGCGAGCAAGCAATGGCAGCGTATCTCTATCTAGTGCGAACAGCGTCGTCCTACAGTCAATTCTTGACTGTAGTCACCCGACAGTTCAATTATGCCTAGCGGATCCAAAGAAGGACTCAGCCCGCATTGAACAGCTGTCCCGGACGATGTGTTACAAACTCCACCTGAGACGGTCGAGAAATATCAACAAGATGGAGGAAGGCACGCATGCTCGCTGGGAAGGGAACTGTAGAAAGTAGTCCTAGTCTAGAACTAACATTGGAGATGGATGTACATATATAACGAACACTATTAACTTGTTACTTATCTATTTATCTATTTACTCATGCCACCAGGATTAAATCCCCTACCGTGAGCCGAAGAGTCAATTTCATCGATCCCCACCCCCACCCCCCCTACACGTTACCCAGGATCCTAGGGTGCTCCGAATTGACAGCAGAGGAATCTATAAACAGAACTGAACAGAACATGGAGAGAGAGAGTGCTGTGTTTGCAGGCATCAGGACTAAAATGTCTTTGTTGTGGAACAATTTAAGGCTTACACACTATGTCAGTGATGGAGCAGGCGAGGGAAGCTCTAAGGATGCCTATGGATCATGGATATCTGCCATTTCTGTCTGGGAGTAGCTGCTTGAGCTGGTGAACAGGTGTGTATTGCCACTCATGCCATGTTTTGACTTCTGATTTTGCTCACCAACTTCAAACAGGACATCTTTATTAACTGTTTGATGCTTGGGATACTGGGTATTTAGATTATATGGAATGTAAATGTTCCATTGATACATGATACAACTCTGTATCTGTCTTAGAAATGCTTAAAACGATCTTTTCCCTCTGTCCAAGCCTATGGTTTTAGGCCAAGCCAATTAGTTGGGGTCAGTGTAAAATGTGGACCATGCGGACCATGCAGACAAGACATACTGGCAGCCAGTCTGTTCCCTAATAGCTGTCATGGTTGGTTCAAGTCTTGGACCAACACTGGCCAGTCTGAAAGGAGTTAAATCATGCGGACCAAACTGTGCAGACCATGCATGCGGACCAACTGGGTAACAATAGGGTTGATTTGAAATACTTTTAGGCCTAATGATTTAATATATTTTAATATATTTCATTTTTCATAAAATGGGTAAAAATGCTTAAAGTGGTCCGTATCTAAATAATTAGATTAAAATATATATATTTAAAAAAAAAGTGAGTGGTCTGCACCATTTAAAACCTGTCTCTGCTCGCTCAAGCAGCTAGCTATCAACTAAATATATTTTAGGTATATATTAAGTAGGCTATACAATGCATTATAAACTTGTGCAGGCTGTAATCTAGAATGTCATCCAATCGAGGTGGTTTCTATTAATTGCATTTAAGCCATCAGACTCTGTAAACCACAGTGGATTACAAGACCCTTCTTCAAAATTGCTAATTAACAGATTTAAATTTACTTGCACTTCAAGTCCAGTCTTTTAAGTGGCAGTTCCCATCATGCAGACCAAAAATTCTGGCATGCAGACCAAAATTTCTAGCATGCAGACCAAATGCAGACCAAAATCTGGCATGCAGACCAAAATTTCTATTTAATATAAACAGACTAGAATTCCTTTATTTTTTATTTATTTTTTGGTCTGCATCTGGTCTGTATTCTGGTCTGCATAAATTTGGCCTGCATTTTGGCCTGCATTCTGGTCCGCATTTGGTCTGCATAAATTTGGTATGCATTCTGGTCTGCATTCTGGTCTGCATCCCTGGTCTGCATCCTTGGTCTGCACATTCTGGCCTGTATGATTACTTTTCGCAGTTTCTTTAAAAGATGATAAAAGTTAAATAACTTTTCTATTTATTAATTTACAATATTAGCAAGGCATTTCAGTATAGGCTTGATATCTTGGTCTGTACTTTGGTCTGCATCTGGTCCGCATTTTCAAAATAGTGAGAAATGATTAAAATAATTATGTACCTCTAAATTAGCAAATTGGAATCTGTTTTAGTTTTTTAGAACGGTGTAAGAAAATGGTTTCAAAGCGGTTTTGACAGCAATGTTATTCCAATTGGGCTACCTCAAAACCAAGGCTGCATCATGCTAGTACTTGCAAATGTTTATGAAACTGGTCAAAGTGTCAGGAGTAGGATCATGAGACAATATTTTTGAAAGGAATCAGGTATGCTCTTTAATTATCGGCCAAAACTGGACTACCAGGTATAGGCCCAATTCATATGTGACAAGAACAATAGAGCTCAGATACCGAGAGATTGGATGTGGTCATATGAAGGACACCCACCAATACTGAGGTAGGGGCGACCATTTAATTTCAAAGAGGGGCTTGAGTCTTCTTGAAATAAATAATTTCTTGCTCAGTTTTGTGGAAATAAATTATTATTGTGCAATCTTGAAATAAATAATTTCTAGTGTGGGTATTTTCTTAACCAGGTGTTACTTCTTGATTTAGGAATGAATATTCCAGGACTTCACTCGCTTGGAATAAATAATTACCTCCGCAGTTACCGCGATAATTTTCCGCTGAGGAAAACTCCCTTGGAAAATAAATGGTCACAATTTAAGATAGATCACTTTTTCACACAATTCTTTCATATAATCGATTTTACAAACTTGCTTGATTTAAGAGAGTTTTTATTTGCAACAGGTTCATAATTTCAATTGTATATAATTGTATATAATATTACAATGCTTGCGTATAATACTATTAATGCTTTCTTCAAAATGAAGGTTCTACTATTCTATGTATTCCTCATCAAAGGTTCGTCATGAACCTTTGACATTGTAAGGTGAACTTTTCTGCCATTTTAAGATCAGTTTTGTAGTTCAGCTACTTTTCCAGACATCGCAAAATAACTTCCAAAAACTAATTTTGGGGCTACTTTATGAATTACTCCTTACTGTACCAAATTCAAAGGAAAAAATCATTTACATAACTCAGGACATACTATATAGTTACCCTTGGCCAGCAATATTGGTTTTCATATTACAAAGATTTGTTCCAATTTACAAATTTTCTAAATTTTCATTTAATTTTCAGTCTGCAGAACCTACAAATCAGGGCTTTGGAGTCTGAGCCAGGAGCTGGAGTTGTGGAGTCGGAGGTTTGTGGAATGGAGTTTGAGTCGGGAGTCGAAATCTGATTTTAAGGTGGAGTGGGAGTCGAAAATTAATTGGTGACTCCTGACTCCTAAAAATATTTAATATAATTTACAAAAACGTAGTGACGGCAATACGAAATATAGTCCAAATTTTACACAACTATTCATATAAAAAAATCTATGAAAACTTAGAATTACTTTTTCTCCCCCTGTTAATCATATTATATTTTTGTGAAATAATGCCTATAAGTGGCATTAGTTTCTTTATTCAGGAGACTTTAGGAGTTTCTTTTCAGAATGCCAAAGGAGTCGGCAGTTGGATCCAGTTCACTTACTACCCGACCCCTGAGCGCTGAGCAGCACTACAAACTGAGCAAAAGAGGATAAGGTGTGGAGTCTGTGGACTCAACATTTGGGGAAGTAAGTGAGGTTCACTCCGAAACATTGCATTCTTGTGGTCGGAGATTTGTATAATTTTTTTTTAGCGAAATATTTTTATATTTATATATTACATGCGTTGTTTTATCATTTGAGAGGTTGCTCCCTGCCTACCTATACCATGTATATTTCTCTGAGGCTCTCAAAAGATCCGGTACCAGTTGTTGTCCCTCAGGCCTGAGTTTCTTTATTCCTTCTTAAAGCAAACCACTGCTCTTATCTTGTTAATATTATGAGTGTCCGACTCATGGAGAAATTAAACAAATATGCCTCAAGGATTCACGTAATTTACCGATGTGTTTTATTCTTAAATCAATTTCTCTTTCTGCTCCCTCTGTTCTCATTTCCATTTATTGTTTCTAAACCCATGTAATTGTGACTTTATAAGTAAAAATATCCAAAATTACATTTGCGAAGCATGTGAATTTTATTGAAATGATTTAGAGAAATTTTGTATGTTTCTTTTTTTTTTAACTGCATCGATGGTTTGACAATGGATGACAATTTTATGTGTCTCAAATCGTGTTTCACAACTAAAGTTAATCATTCATGAACAATACCATGTGAATTTCATTGAAACGGTTTCCGAAACTGTCAAACAATCATATTTGCCATGTGAATTTCATTGAAAGAGTTTCCAAATATAATTTTTGCTACACTTTTGCTTCTAATCCATCATTTAACAAGCAAAATCTTTACCACTCATGGTCTGAAATTGTCAAACAATCATATTTGGCATGTGAATTTCATTGAAAGGGTTTCCAAATATAATTTTTGCTACACTTTTGCTTCTAATCCATCATTTAACAAGCAAAATCGTTACCACTCATGGTCTGAAATTGTCAAACAATCGTATTTGGCATGTGGATTTCATGGAAAGGGTTTCCGAATAAAATTTTTGAACACTTTTGCTTCTAATTTATCATTTGACAAGGAAAATCTCCACAACTTATGGTCCAAAAATGTCAAACAACTATATTTGGCCTGTGAATTTCATTGAAAGGGTTTCCAAATATAATTTTACCCACACTTTTGCTGCTAATCCATCATTTGACAAGCAAAATCTCCACGACTTATGGTCCGAAAATGTCTTGACAACAACATTTAGCAGGTGAATTTCATTGAAACGGTTTCCAAATATAATTTTTCTGACACTTTTGATTCTAATCCATCATTTGACAAGCAGAATCTCCATGACTTATGGTCCAAAAACGTCAAACAACAATATTTGGCATGTGAATTTCATTGAAAGGGTTTCCAAATATAATATTTCCGACATGTTTGATTCTAATCCATCATTTGACAAGCAAAGTCTCCACGACTTATGGTCCAAAAACGTCAAACAACAATATTTGGCATGTGAATTTCATTGAAAGGGTTTCCAAATATAATATTTGCGACATGTTTGATTCTAATCCATCATTTGACGAGCAAAATCTCCATGACTCGTGACCCGAAAATGTCAAACAAAATGCTTGGCATATGAATTTTATTGAAAGGGTTACCAAATATAATATTTGCGACATGTTTGATTCTAATCCATCGTTTGACAAGCAAAATCTCCACGACTTATGGTTTGAAAATGTCAAACAACAATGTTTGGCATGTGAATTTCATTGAAAGAGTTCCTAAATATAATATTTCCGACACGTTTGATTCTAATCTCTAATAGTATGAAACCTTCGTTTCAAAATCTCCTGTTGTCTGTCCATTCCACTACTTTAGGAGTTGTAAGGTGTTTTAATTAGTACTACGGCTTATCATTTCATTGTGTTGAATTTCCCATGGTCTTTCTGTGATAATTTTTCCTGACAATGATATGAATTGACATCCATTGTTCGCCAACTCCTGTCAACTCCAATTTCATGAAGTGAAAATGTCAATCATGTTTGCCATGTGAATCTCATTACAGAATGTGTTCTGCATATTTACTTCTAATCTGCATTCACCACGTATGAGGTTTTGAAAATGTGCCTTTTTCTGCATCTCTCGTTCTCAATCCACCCATTCACAAAGCTGTGTACTCACCAGTTAATGACCCAACGATATCCAACACCAATATTTGCTTATGCCTTTCATTGAATTTGACAAACACGGTTTTCACTGCTTCGTGAACTGCAAATGTCAGCCGCCACATCTACCATGTGCAGGTCATGGAAAGGCTTTGCATAATAGTTCTTTGTCAATACAAAATATCCCTATGCCGCATAACAAAGCTAACTACAATTCATTTTTTACAAGAATTTCTTGTTTATTAAAGACCCAACTGCGACTATAAAAGGAGACAGAGCCAGCAAGATGGCAGTCTAAATCTGACCCCCCCCTCCCCCAAGAGTGAACAATTCTTAAATGTTCTCACTTTTTCCAGATTTCTCAAGTCATAAAGCAACTTACAAGTATGAATTGTATATGCGTAGATAGAATAATTAACACAGAAAACGAAAATGCCATTTTTGACTAAAACACTGTTATGTGAATTAAGATATTTGCTAAATATTGAAAAATTTCATAATTTTCTTGAGAGTTTTATTGACAGCTGCTAATGACATTTCTGCCATTATTCTCCATGGCTACGAATTGATCTGAAGCTATATGGCCAATCACAGCTCACTCATTTGCATAAAATTTGGAGGTGGCAGTGACCAGTGATGCAGGAATGAGGGTCAATTATTTGTAACCTAAGCCGGTGTTGATTAATGAAGAGCAATTAATTATATATCAATGGGCATTGAATAGATTTTCAATGACTCTAATGTGCTACCAGGCTTGATAAGCACACATATCAATTAATTGCCAAATTATTTAACTGGTGTCTCAAATTCCAAAGAAATTGAAGATTTTAGAGAGAGAAAGTTAATTTCAAGACCCCCTTACATGATAATTTGTCAGAAGTGCCCTAATGACCAATCAGAATCCAGTAAAAGTTTTATTGCTTTGTGGCATACATTCGTTCTTCTTGCAGTTGGGTCTTTAAGTGCCTTTTCAGTTTCAAAAATGAAATTTTGATTAAAAAAAATACTGAATGCATCACCTGCAACATGCAATCATTTTTTAAACATGGACCAATCAGAGGGTAGCAATTTTCGCAACTTGCCAGTCTAAACTTTGACAACAGAGCTCTATTTTTTACACTCACTCTGAATTAATATTTTGTTCATCTGAAACACTTTTCGTTTAAATGCCTTTTCAGTTAATAAAACATAATTTTTGATGAACGAAATACTGATTGCTTCACCTGCATTCATCATGCAATCATTTTTTAAACATGGACCAATCAGAGGACAGCACACAATATGAGCATAAAGTACAGAATCAAGTTCAGCGATGAAAAAAGTAAAATCCTGAGGATTGGGAAGAACATCCCCAAAGCAGAATTCACCTTAGGACCCATGAGACTCCATGAATGCGAAAAGTACAAGTACCTGGGGCTAATGATGGCAAGAAGTGGAAAACTCGATGAACACCTAAAGGAGGTCAAGAGGAAAGTACAAGCAGCATACAACACAGCCATGACCATAGCTGGTACCCCTGACCTAAAAGGAGTCGAGATGAGAACATTATGGCAATTGGTGATGTCATGCATCTTCCCCATAGCCAAATACGCCTGGGAGGCTGTAAACAGCACAAAAAAGGAAAGAGAAGACCTCAGGAAAATCATCGATAACGTGATAAAGATGTGTATAACAACACCCAGATCGACCCCCCGGGAACCACTGTACCTGGAAACAGGACTAATGGAGACCAGCTACCTCATCGATCGCAACAAAATCCTGTACATGGAAAAGTTGAAAAACAGCAACAACATACTCCTGGAGGCCATCAGAGAAGAAGAAAGTGAAAAGGGATGGTGGAAATCGACGCAAAAAATGAAGGATGTCGCCATGGGAAATGTCAACCTAGAGTGCATAGGAAAAGAAACAAGAAAGCGACGGGTTGACCTGACCATCAAAAAGAAGATGATCGAGAATCTGAAAAGAGAAGGAGCCGAGAAAACAAAAACGAAGTTCTACATTGACAACAAGGCAAAAGATAAACTGGGCCACTGCGCCAAATACATGCTGGAGTGCACTCAAACAGAAGTGGGCCTAATACATTGTATTCAAAGCAAGAACGAAGATGCTGGACATCAAAGAAAACTACAGGAAAAAGTACCCAGATCAACAATGCAGAAACTGCAGAAATGAATTGGAAACACAAGAACACATCCTAGAAAAATGCCAAGTAATCCACACTAACAACAAGGAACTTGTGGTAAAAACCAAGGACATCTTCCAAGAAGAAACAAAGGAACTAAAAAAAACAGCCAGGAAACTCTGGAAAATAATGAAAAAACACTTAAGTGCTGCCCCCCACTAACAGTGGGTGAGCAACCTGGCAGACCCAGGCCTGCACACAACAGATAGATAGATAGAGCAATTTTCGGAACCTGCCAGTCTTGCCTTGTAAAACAAAGCTCTATTTTTTACACTAACTATGAACAAGTATTTTGTTTATCTGAGACACTTTTCGTTGAAATTCCCTTTAATTTCCTAAAACATAATTTTAGATGAACGAAACACTGATTGCTTTACCTGCAATAATTTTTTTAAACATGCACCAATCAGAGGGCAGGACCTTTCAGTCCATGTCAAAATCGTCTGTTTCCTTCCTGTCGTGTCAAACATTCATGAGCAGCCTGCTCTATTGAAAAAATTTCATACAAATGAAACCTTAAATGTGAATCCATCAAAGTGACTGTTACCAGTTGATTTAGTTAAAAAATATCTATGATTTTCTTACACAGGGTGAAGGTTCAAGGATACGCCAACGCAGGATGAACCTAATTGGAAGAAGAAGACATTGCATCCCTGGACGCATTGAGGTCCAAGAAAATCCGTCCCCCCTTTAATCCAATGCGTCCTTCAAAATCAATGATGAAAGAGAGATGTATGTCAAAACTATTGTTTTACCATTTATTTCAAGAGTCAGATAAGTCACCTAATTGGTCATTTTGAGAGAAATACTTTACATGGAGTATTTTCAGGCAGTGTTCTTCCCGACTAAACATTTGATGTATCAGGTATGTACAACAGTTACTGTGCAGGTCAGGGCCATTAGCTAAGTTTCCTTGATTAAAGAAAAGTATGCACCACTCTGTGCTTCACTGTAATAAGGAGCTCAACAACTGACTGATTCCACTGCACTTGCACTTTTCTGTAGTGTGCAGAACTTTGTTTGAATACTTATTTGGTTGAATTTGTGCTATGAGATTGTAGATTCCTGCAAGTACATACTACATATAACTTCAGTTATAACAATATGCTTGATGTATGGGATAACTAACTTTAATCTTTCCACTATTCTTTAAATGTGAAGTTCTGGTTGCAAATAAAAGTGTTAATTGCAATTTGAGTAAGGTGTGAAAGAAGTCTACCCCCTTTTCTTAGATGCGTACATTGCAATTGAGAGACTCCCATGGGTGTCAAGTGAAGCTGACCAATTAACTGAGATATCATTGCAATTCTGGATCAGTGTGGATTACCAGGATTAGTACCTGTAACTCTGAGCATGTTTCTAGGTGGTTTGGGCTATTCTCAGTGCGTCCCCAGGACGTATTGACAGTCTAAAAAGTGCGTCCTTTTGAAAAAAGGTGCGTAAATTTGCGATAGGGACGGCGTTAATGAGAACACTGTAATCCAGACTGCTATTTTGTAACAGGTCGTCTTGAAACACCATCAGAACATAAGAATATGTGTCAGAGACATGCACTTTTTGCCAAAGAATATCTTAATTGGACCGTTTTAACATCTATTTATCAACATGGGACTACCTATTTACTAACCTTCATTGCAAGGGATATACCTGGAGAAGGCAAATTAAACATATTGTCCTGTAGACGATAAAATGCAAGGTAAGAGATTGAAATTCTCCCAAACCATGTCAACACAGAACACTTGCCAACTTACCTGGCAATTTTAAAGTCATTTAATTCAGTGTCAAAGAAGTCTGAAGGTACACTTTTGCACAGATATAGCCAACAATTATTGAAAAATGACTACATAGAGAGTTCTGCATGGTGTTATGTTACTGACAACAATTAAATTTATAGTAATTTGACTTTTTTTGTTATGATCAAACAGGAAGTGGAACAACAGTGCCACCTAACCTACACATGAGACTGTTCATGTGGCGTGGGCAGGCGACATTGGACTGTGCCTTAATATAAGCCTTAAGAGGGAGATTAAAGATCACAGCACTGGCTCTCAAGAAAAAGTGTTCGACCATTACATTGGGGAGGGGGGCTTGAAGAATAATTATGTTCTTCAGTTGAATCGAAGTACAGTATCATTTCGTATTTAGTCTGATGGCACGAAGGGGGGCACTCGTAAAAAAAAATTGTCACTTGCTCTCAAACTGTTGGCTTTTGATGTATATAAGCCAAAGTTAACATGTGCATTTTATAGACCGACCTGCATCATGTAACAGGTTTATTTTCTTGTTAATGTTGTAACGGCCCAAGGGAGGGTCTCGCAAAAATTTTTTTTTTTGCTAATTCTATTGCTAGGCTGAGGGTCACCTCGTTGGGGGGTACATTGAAAATTCTATATTTTACAAGGCCCGAGGGGTAGGGTGCCAATGAAATGCCAACTTTGGAAATTTCAATGTCTTACCCCTGAACTTTTTCCTTTTGGTCTTGGGATAAACTGTGCCAAATTTCAGGAAAATTAATTGATATTTAGATGTTGCTCAACGGCACTGAAGTTTCTATTGCAAATCCAATGGGGTTCGGATTCAAAAATTAACTTACAAGTCCCAGCGGACACACCAAAATGAAAATCTATTGGAATTATTGGTTTTTGGACCCTCATAGTGAGCTTTCATCAAAACAATCCTGTTTGCGCAAAAATAATAATGATTAGGGCTTATATGGAAGCCATTTTCGCCCACAATTCTGCCTTAAATTGTCATAAGACCACAACATTTTTAAATGAAAATATGTTTTATGTATATTAACCACAATAAATGTGTCTTTGTCACTTTGAATACAAATTTTATTAGTCTAAGGCAAGTTAGAGCCTACTGGAACCCGTAAGTTAATTTTTGACCCCGAACCCCCTTGGATTTACATTATAAACTTCAATGCCATTGAGCAACCTCTAAAAATCGATTGATTTTCATGAAATTTGGCACAGGTGATCCTAATATCCAAAAGAAAAAGTTCAGGGGGTAAGATCTTGACATTTCTTTGATTTGATTTTTCCAATGCATTTCATTGGCACCCTACCGAGGGGGTCACCTCAGGGGGGTACTCGCAAAAAAAATAAATTTTGCTAGTTGTATTGCTAGGCTTGGGGTCACCTCGGGGGACTACTAATAAAATTTTATATTCTGCTAGGCCTGAGGGGTCAAGTCAGCAGGGGGGTACACGCAAAAAAATCTTTTTTTTGCCAGTGATATTCCTAGGCTCGGGGTCATCTCAGGCGGAGGTACTTTTAAATTTTGTATTTTACATGGCCTGAGGGGGTCACCTTGGGGGAGGGTTCGCAAAAATTGTTTTTTTGTTTTTGCTAGATATATTGAGCTGGGGTCACCTTGGAGGGAGGTAATTTCAAATTTTATATTTTACAAAATAAGTCTTTTAGCTAGTTATATTGCTAGGCTGGGGATCACCTTGGACAGAGGTACTTAATTTTACAAGGCCAAAGGGGGTCATCTCTTGGGGGGTACTTGCAAATTTTTTTTTTTTAGCTGGGTATATTTAACAAGGCCTGAGGGGATGACCTGAAGGAGGTACTAAATTTTTTTTGCTAGTTATATTACTAGGCTGGGGGTCACCTCAGAGAGGTAGGCTACTCAATAATTGTTTGTTTGATTGTTTGTGTTTTACGCCTCTGCAGCACCTTAGTAACCGCCGTATGATGATGAGATGAGAAGACTGGGAGTCTGGAACATAAGTAATAATTCAGGGATGCCCAGGGTCTTTCAGTTGCCCCAGCATGGAATACTGGATACAACCCGCCTCCATTTAATGTCCCATGGGCTCGGACTAAAGTGAGTTCCCGGGGTGAGATTTGAACCCACGCCCTCAAAGCCAGTGGACAAGCACTCTTAACCATTAGGCCATGGGGGAACACAGGCTACTCAATAAAAATTTTTCTTATTTACTTGTTACGGCAAGTACACACCTAACTGGTTATCTTCTGCTTTTCTGAAATCCAAGATGGCTTCCAAAATGGCCGCCATTTGTGGCGGCTATTCTTGACGGCCCACTGTGACCTAAATATTTGGCTTAAAGTTATGAAATTTGGTGCAGGTATTGGCCTTTAAGTATGGAATGGGAACATGTCAAGAAATCCAAGATAGTGCCATTTTAGCAGCCATCTTTCTTCATTCCTGAACTGCCAAATGTGACCTTAATATTTCGCTTAAGAGTTATGAAATTCGGTACAGGTCTTGGCCTGTGGATATTGATTGGGAACATGACGATAAATTCAAGATGAAGGCCATTTTGTGGCAACCATCTTTTGTCATGCTTGAACAGTCCATTTGTGACCTTAATATTTCATTTGGTACAGGCATTGGCCTGTGGATATTAGGGGTACAACTTTTTTGCAACATCAAAACCCTGTATCATATTTTGATGAACTTTTGCTAGAAAACACTGAAAATCAATGTATTTTTGGTATTTGATCAAAAAAGTTCACCCATGATCCTCATTGAAATTTGTGCATTTTTTGTTAATTTGGTGCATTTTCCGAGGAAAGTAAATGTGGTTGGATCACTAATAAATGGCTTATATTTTGGAATCATATAACTTTTAGCAACTAGAAGAGCTATACTTTATATTTCAATGCAATTATAAAGCAATTCATACAGAGGAAGGTTGCAGAATATGGATTTTTTAAGCTACAACAAGTCATAAGTAAGAATGAAGTGCAATCGCAAGTTTCCTTAGTTTTTGCATTTGGTTTGCAGTTCTTTCATGACCTTAATTTGTTGCTCACTACATTGATTTTTTTTCTGCTGATGTTAAGTCTTGATGGCTCTTGTTTTCAGTGATTTTCAAGCACTTCAAAATGTCCTGCTAGAAGGTTTACTACAAGGCTTGTGAAAGCTTCAGGTTCTCTTCAGTTTGATACATTTTGTCACTGATTCAGTGGACTGCCCAGCCGTAAGAGATCAACTGACAGACTCCAAGGAGTCTTTCCCTCAAATATGACATCAGATAAAAGGCCATAAGAGCTAGGATTGCTCAGGAATTCCATTTGCCATTAATTTTACTAATATTTGGAAGGTCTGAAACTTGCAAGGGAAACATTTGTTTCGTCAAAGAAACAGAAACTTCTTATCATCTCTACCACTAGTTTGATCAATCAATGACATGAGTTTCATTCTAGAAGGAGCCTTGGAGTTCAAAGTTATTTACTATAAATCTTATATATATATATATTATATATTTGGTGACTTCATTCAGTCGGCCTGCTCCTGATCCATGAAAATGCATGGAATTGACTCTAAAACCTGGTGCTGAGCATTCACAAATTATAACATGTCACAGCTTTGGCTCACATATACTATTTCTGTAAACCAGTCACTAACTTGCAGCCTTGTCTGTCAAATAGCCCACTTTAAATTACAATAGAATAGAGCTTTTTGTCATCTGCATTGAGCCATTCAATAATTGTGCTGGAGGCTCATATTTTGGTTTTTCGCACTAATACGTCATACGTATGTAGCATATTTTCGAGCTTGGTTCATGTCACTTGCTCAAAAATCATTGGAAAGTTTAATTGTCCCCAGCTGTATATACTTGAAGTTGATAATTGTGCCAGTCTGTCTTTTCTGCCTGCAACTGACAACCCAAGAAACAGGTATCACCAACAACCTGCTTCTTGAGAGCAATTTGGCTTCTACTGGCCAGTGAGACTTCTTTTGTATAGGCACATGACTTCCAGATTAATGGGAATGGACCTGTGCTAAGTTTCTCTTCCATTTCTCTTTGTTCTTCTGAACAACTTCAAAACTTTTTTGATGGATAAACCCACAATGAGCAGTAGCCAGCGAATAAAATTCTGTATCTGTGCAGAACTCTCAGTCTTCCTCAAATTTATGAAAAAATGTTGGTAGGAAGTGCAGCAAGAACATAATGTGCTTTGAAAACAATGTCCCATGACTTGAGATATATTTTTATAACACTATTCCTGATTAGCAATATTTAACATGAAATATAGTTGTGACAACCTCAATGAAATTGTCATGATGTGACAACATCTGGGAACACATTTCACAAGTGAATATGTTTACATGGCCACAGAAGCAACATTCCTGGAATTTGACAGTTAACAATACTGCAGAGATAGTTTAAATACTCAAATATTGTACAAAGGACAAAAAGCCATGCATGTGAATACCAGAAGAGTCAGGAAAGTGCCTCACAGTTGACAAATTGGTAAGTTTAGTAAGAAAGGTCGGTGAGCTGTCTCTTGACACTTGAGAATCCTTCTGCAGCCAATCAACTGTGCTATCAGCGAGTGTCATCCTCACTCCAATATAATTGTTTACAGAAAATCGTGTTGAAGTAGACTTTTGGACACTGAAAATCAAGCAATTTAGTTCTACGTGACGTATGGTAGAAAACCACTCATTTGTGACTGATATCCATTCAGTTCTGTGTATACAAGGTAACAGTGAAAAAACATTTCATATCAGTTATTCTAATTACTGCAAACTATAACAAACTCTTTAGTGATCCGCCCTTCTCAATCGTAAATTGTACATGTTTCACAGTTAGTTTTATTGGTAAGCAGATATTGATTCATACCTTCTCTGAACAAGCCCACGTTTGTCGATCTCAGAACGCATTTTGTGAATGTCTGACCAATTGGCTCTGCATTGAATTTATAAAAATAGGCCGATCATTAAAATTCCACAATCTACAAAATGTCTTTATACATAATCTTGATACTAGTGATGGATAGATGAATAGGTAGATAAATAAACAGATAGCTAGACAGATAGATAGAAAGATAGAAAGATAGAAAGATAGAGAGATAGAAAGAGAGATAGACAGATAGTTAGATAGATAGATAGATAGAAAGATAGGAAGATTGATAGATAGATAGATAGATAGATAGATAGATAGATAGATAGATAGATAGATAGATAGATAGATAGATATGAAATTACCTCCCTATCTGAGTATAATACGACTTGATGATCCATGTATCATACGACTTGATGTAATGGTATGGTCACGAAAGGTATTGTGTGTGTAATTATATACACTGAATCAGTATGCTTTCAAAAATGTGCGGTCTGGACTTGTCAAATATGGGCCAGTTGATTCACTTGTATACAAGATTGTGGGTGGCAACCAAAGTGATATCATTCACAGTTGATTGCCAGCATTTCGCAGTTTCTGTTTGTTTTTGTCATGTTTCATGGACAGCTCTCTCTTCTTTCACTGGCAGTAATCTTTCATAGATGAGTAGATCTCATTTTGTATCTACCACACGTCATTTGTGCACCATACATCACGATGATAAATACATTTTTCTATATTATTAAACTTAAAACCATTTCTTAGCACTAATACTCAGCAGGATCATTTCCTGACAAACTGCGCTCCGATTGAACGTTCATGAGCAAATTTAATTGATTACTTTCTGCAAAATAACCAAAATACAATTTCACAAGTATTCAAACTCCACAACTTGGCACAAGTCAACTTCAACGCGAATTCCTGTAATATGTGGTGGCATGGAATAGTAATATTGCATTGTGTTTTTCATCAGGAACATCAAATAATGCTATAGCACAATTCTCTGCAAAATAGTTGATAAATCCATTACTATTTCAATAGAAAAATGATAAAATTGGAAGGAAAATGCATAATATTACCTCATATAAGGTGATATGCCATATGTGAAGTGCCTTATATGGTCCCACTGAAAGCTAATTTTATATGCTTTAATTTGGTATTACTTTAGTTGCTGTATCTTCAATACACAAAAAGCTATAAGATGAAATAAAGTACTCGACCAGCGGAAAATTGCCATTTTCTGACTATAATAGATGGCCAGTACAAACATGAGTTCATGGGTGAACTTTTTTGAAGATAGTTAAAAAATTACTTCACTACAGTGGTTTTTATACAAAAGCTCATCCAGCTATGACACAGGAAATTGATTTTGAGGAAAAAAATAGAAAAGTTGTATCCCTAGTGGATATGGATTTGGGTCAAAATTTGAAAACTTTGAAATTTCCGCTGAAAAAAATTTAAAACTTTTTCGATCCAGAAATGCCTTTGTATCGGGTGGGTTAAACAATCATCTATCACTGCACTTTCATGTCCAAGGGTCCCAATGCTCTGGTGATCTGCACTGAGGCGATAAACACAGCTGTTATGTTTTTTGACTGTCATTTAAATTACACTTATAACTAAAAAATCCTGACCACTTTGGGCTAAACAATATATTGCCAATGATTAGCCAAGTTGCTTGCACATTTTGGGTCAAATTCCTGGTCTCTAGTACCTTTTTTATTTTAGAAACTGCATTTTGATAAATTGAAATACCAAATGTGTGTGTCATCAGCATCTTGCCTATGACTTGAAATCCGTACCACTTAGAGCTGAAGAATATATTACCAATGTATAGGAAAGTGGCTATTCTGCACACAATGAGCTATATATCAGGTCTCTATGACCACTAGTTATTGAGATAGAACATATCCTTGAACCAGAAATTTACAAACACTAACAAAATATTTGTTTTCATCAATAGTTTGGATTCTGAATAAAGATGATCTCCACTAATCTCTCCAGTGCCCAATGTCTTTGCTAAACCCTAATTTCAGATGCAAGACAAAGATAAAATGTTACTGGCACCCTTATTTGATTAGTAGTTTCAGAAAAGCATCAAACTTCATACTAAGCATATTACATACAAGGAAATGCAAACATTTTATGTAATATTCTGTTGAAAAATTTATAAATAATATATGTTCAACTGATTTCCACGCCAGTCTCCTGTAACAAAATTTTAGTGAGATAAAGGCAATTAGCCATTTTTGACATGATGCTAATGACAGCGTGATGCTAATGATAATTAAGGTAAAAACTCTTTGTAGAGACCAGTGCAAAACTAGCAGTCTGGCAATGTGTGCATGCAATGACCTTATGAACACTAGACACATGTTCAAATTAATTTTGGTCCAGAAATATGCTGTCAAAATAAAGTAGCAAGGCGTGTGCTAATGACAAATTGAGATAGGAAAAATGACATGCAAACAGAAATACACTAATTTTTTGGTATACATAAATGATACAGAGCTACAAATACTTCAGTTATTCTCTTGGGTTCCCAGACGACGTCAGACACAAGGTTTTTTCGCAGAATGCGTGTTCCTTTAATTTTATTAAGAAACAAATGCGGTGTGATGCTAATGACGCAATATTTGACACATTGACACAACAGCCTCCTGCTCTTATACAGAATATTATTTCAGCTATTGGTAACAAGATTTTAGAAGACTGGCAGTAAAGTTTCCATGTATGGAAGAGTTTGACCGAATCAGGGTCCTGTACTAGTTTTTGTGGTGTTATCTTTAAAAGAAAATGTTGGTGGAGACTGGCCATATTCAGGGGGGTTGGTCACTTCAATGCTATTCTTGGATTGGATAAACTATTCTGCCACATATTTTTTGTGTTACAAGTTTTGCTAATTTCCTTGTCTATGACAAATGACAACAGGAGGTCCTCCATATGCCTTCCTGCCCTCATGAATTATTGATAAATGCTTGAGACAAGAGTTTCAGACTTATCAAGTTTTGATCCATTTGGAATATGTCAAAAAATATAAGATGGCCGCCAATCTTGAACTGCTGAATTTGACCTTAATATTTTCCTTTGCTTAACCAGGCATTGAATCCAGAGATTCTTGTATGAGATATGAGAGCACAAATGTCAATTATGACTTGGTATTTATTAATGTGATCACTTTTTGGTTTTTTTTTTAGTCCAACATACTGCTATGTAGCCAGCATATAAATCTGTACCGGTTATGCATGCATGTGCTACATTTTTTCAGGGTTTTTCAGAGCATCATAGAAGTCAGAAAATCACTGCAAACCTAACCATATTTTATAGCATAATGAAGCGTAATTTGTAGAACAGGAAGAAGGAAGCGATTCTGACGCCAGTGAAAACTTATAAATATTTCACTTAACAACACTTCTTCCTCGTAAAAACTTGCCATTTACATTACCCCTACAAGTCCATTTTCAAAAATTATTTCTGCTCCGATTGAAGAACATTTGAGTGTGTGATGTCGCCAATTATTCCCTAAATCAAGCGACACCCTGTTACAGATGATTTCATAATTTAATGTGAACTAAAGTTTGGTCACTTGCTGACATTATTAACCCTCCCAAGGTTTCCTGGGTCTTTTTTGACCCGTTCGCCACTTCACGCCTGCCCTACTACTTCTCATTTGATCGACTTCACGCATGTTTCCATCACTTGTATTCTTCAATTGCCACCACATTTGATTATGTCTGAAGCACCAAACATATACGAAGTAGTATGTTGAAACAGAAAAGTTTCTGACGTTAAAGGACACCCGGGCCTTGGAGGCCCGCCCTTTGAAGTAGATCAATTAAGGTATCTTTCTCTCGTGATATTAAAAACATTTCAGTGCCATTAATATTATACCGTAAAACGGGTTTACTTTGGCCGCTTAGGAGCACCAAATTTGTGTTCTGAGAAAAACTATTCGTTGAATATAAACAGTTTTGTGCCATTACACAGCCAGTACATTGAGGTTTTCATCTGTCAAAAAGATTTCCAATATCTATGATGGTTCTATGTTTTATTACATAATTAAAGCGTCGGCCAAAGTAACCCGGGTTTTGGGTAACTTTGGCCGCTTAGATTTTGAGCATGTAATGCCATGTACCGCAGTAGAATTTAATTAGTTATGTTACTTTGGCCACCCAACAAGCTGAGGAATGTATTATTGTTATCCAGAATGAGTTGTGACTCATTCGCAGATTTGTGACCAAAAAATAATTATTGACACGTCTACCACACTCTGTGAACTGCTGCCTCCTAATTCAGAATGACATAGCGTGAACGAATTTGAAACTGCTCCTTAGGTTGATCAAAACTGCAACTACAATGATGTAGATAAAATAATTAAATTGTCATTAAACAAACACATGCCTGTCAAATTAGTGAAATGCGATAAACACAAGAATAAGATGAATCCTTGGATCACTAGAGGTATTGCACATTCGATTAGATTTAGAGACAAATCATTTAGTAAATTAAGAGCCACAAAACTTCCTCTGAAATGCATAATACATATAAAGTCAATCTCCAGACTTACAATCGCATTCTAAAACAGCACATCCGCTTGGCTAAGAAACACTACTATCACTCATGCTTTGAAAAATTTAAGAAAGACATTAAGAGTACTTGGATCACTATAAAAGAAATTATTAATAGATCAGACAAAACTGGTCAGTTTTCTAAATATTTTAAAGTAACAATATTGAAATCAGCGATACCATGGAAATAGCAAATAAATTTAATGAGTATTTTACTGAAATTGGACCTTAGTTAGCTCAATCTAATATACCACCTGAAAATAAATGTTTTAAGGACTACATGACAACTCCAGCCGAAAATGTTTTTGAATTTAACGACATTAATGAAAAAACTGTTCTAGATACCATAGATAAACTAAAGCCAAAATCAAGTTGTGGAGTTGATAGACTGTCAAACAAACTTCTCAAAGAAATCATTATCGTTGTCAAAGCTGTGTGTTTTTCTGAAAACTTCATTTTGCAGTTAAACCGTGACATCAGAGGGTATTGGTGAATGTGATTGGTCTAATCTTCAACCTGTGACACTCAGTTTAGAGTTTGACATCACAGTTTTTGACAAAGTATTCTAAAACTGCCAGGCACTATTATTTTTTTGTACAACCACAACAAACACTTCTGTCTAAGCCAAGTGTCGCAGCTCACCGGAAGAGTCTCAACATGCTCAATGTTTTCCAAACAAAGTGTGTTATTGTTTTTCGCAAGACACTTGTCATAAAAATTTCAAATAAATTTGTTATCAGTCATTGTTAGGGGTGACCATGGTGGGGCTTGGAGTTTTCCACGACGGAAAATATTTATTTCACGATTACGGCAGCAGTAATTATTTATTTCAAGAGCTCCCCAAATATTCATTTGAAAATCAAGCGACACCTTGTTCAGAAATACCCCACCAGAAATGATTTAATTCAAGACTGCCCCAGAATGAATTTATTGATTTCACTAAAACTGAACAAAAAATAGTTATTTCACTAAAACTGCGCAAGAAATTATTTATTTAAAAAAACTCCAACCCCCTGAGAAATTGAAATTAGCTGAAGTTATACATACAAGAAAAATGACAGGACTAATCTCAATAATTATCGGCCCATATCCATTCTACCTAGTATATCTAAAATTTTTGAGAAAATGATATATAACCAGCAATATAATCACTTCATGAATAACAATCTCTTCTTCAATAGCCAGTATGGGTTTAGAGGCCAACACTCTACTGAATTGGCAGCACTTGAACTAATAGATCATATAGTCACCAAAATGGACCAAAGTGAAATTCCTTTAAATATTTATTTAGATCTATTCAAAGCCTTTAATACTCTTGATCATAAAATCCTCCTTCATAAATTAAACTATTATGGTATTACTGGCAACTCTCTAAAATTATTAAAGGACTATCTCAATAACAGAAAGCAACACGTTGAATTCGGAGAAATTACTTCAAATTACTGTAATATAAAAATAAGTGTAACGCAAGACTCAATCTTGGGTCCTTTGCTTTTTATTATATACCTTAATGATTTAGTTAATGCCACCACAAAATTTCATCCTATTATATATGCTGACAACTGAGCACTCTCTGCAACATTGAACACTTTTAGCCTTTCCACAGAAACAACTGAGGAAGCAATTAACAGAGAACTAGATACCATAAATAACTGGTTTAAACTCAACAAAGTTTAACTCTCTTTGAATCCTGACAAAACGTAAGCAATGCTATTTCATTCACCTCAAAGGAAAGTAGATCCAATAAGCATCAATATAAATGGAGTTCCAATAGAATATGTTGAACACTTTAACTGCTTAGGCATAGTGCTAGATAGAGATATATCTTGGAAATTCCACATAAACACAATGTCCCCGAAAATCTCCAAAAAAATTGGCATTATGTGTAAGTTAAAGAAATTTCTTCCACTTCATATATTGCTGACTCTCTGTAATTCCCTCATTCTACCATACCTAAATTATAGCATATTAGTATGGGGAACACATGCACATAAAATGATGAAATTGCAAAAGAAATCTATGAGAGTTATAACCAATTCTAAATACAATTCCCATACAGAGCCTATCTTTAAAAATCTTCAGTTATTGAAGGTAACCGATCTATTTGCACTGCAGGAGCTCAAGTTTGTCTTATTGTTTCAGAGTGTTGATGTTCATGAGGCACTCAGAAATTCATAATTGTCCTACAAGAATACACAAAACTTTGCAACTCCCCTTTATCGACATAGTTTTACTAATAAAAGTATTAGGTATCGTCTCCCTGTTATTTATAGGCCTATCTCAAAAATAATGAAGCCAAAGTGTGATATGACCATCAAAATTTTATAATGTATTGTTTTATCAAATGAACATGCAATTGTGTTAAGAACATATCTAAGTTCCAGAAAATATATTTACCATAGAGTTTAACCAGTGGAAATAACTAATGATAGCAGAATTATACCGAATATTTAAAAGTTTTTATTTCCATGTCTACAAAAAAAAACTGAGCTAAATGTCAATTTATCATCAAAGTAAATCAAATTTCTTTATATGATGGTATAAGGCAAATGGTATAGAGTCTTCAGGGCAGTTTTCATTCCAATGCACCAAATATATTGTGAGAAACACACTATATTTGACAATTTTTCAGCAATATTTTTTCAAAAACGTAATTAAATTAGCCTCAGAAACATATGTGTTCCTTTAAAACAATTTCAACTGTCCTATGTTATTGGTCTGGATGTTGGCTTCAAATTCACACCAAATTAAGTGACATTGAAGTGAGTATTAACGCAACAAAAGATGAAAGAAGCATAATATTGGTCCTTTTTCAGATAAAATCCTGATCTTGAGTAATCATGCCGTGTGAAATTGCAAAAAAATGTTTTGGTTTTGCTTACAATCGACTTTATATGATATAACTGATGGAAAAGTACAACCATTTCGAAAGAAAAGGGTGTTTTTTTATTGGATATTGCCTTTATAGCTAATTTGGCCCCAAATTTTCAAAAAACTTCATATATGCCATTATATTATTGGCTAGGTCATGAAACATGTTCAAACTACTAAAATAGTGTGGTAATTGTCACAACAGGTAATATTAGTATTAATAATTAGTATCATGGCTCCACTATTAAAAGGAAAAAAAATTTGGTGAGCGTTACGCGTGCGACAAAGTAATTTTTGTATTTTACCGCCAGGTATCAGTCACCAACATGTCATGTATTAGTTCATAGTTTATTGATGATTCATAGTTTATTGATGCTTCACAGATTAACTATGTTTCAAGCCAATCCATGTTAAAATCAGAGCTTTCATAGCTTTTTGCTGCATGAAAGTACTCCTTGCGTTACGCGTGCGACACATTCACCTTCCCTCATATTCATTGGAATTTTTTCATGAAATTAATTTTTCACATGCATGAAAGGCTCCAAAACAACTAAGCAGATATTATACTAGGCAAAATGATTAAACTGACATGTGTAAAAGGGAAGTGACAACATCCCAGATCAGGAAGCTTCAAATTTGACTCAATTTTTCGAAGTCAACCTTTGAACACGAAGAATTCAATGATGTCAAAGCAAGCTCATAAATATACTTGTTTCAATGGATTTACGAAGCCTTTGGACATAGGGATAAAAGTAAAATTAAGAAAATGACAATGAGATGTGTCAAATTTCATTCACCTGCAATAATTCAAGGGAAGAAAAATGTGATGTCACGCTAAAATAGTGAAAAATTCACGTTTTTCACATACTTTTAATATTATCTTGACAACCGTCTGTAATATTGTCATGAAATTTTCTGGACTTTGGCACAAGAATGTATTCAAAGCAATAGTGCAATATAAAGTTGTTGCATTAATCCATTCCTACATTTTTTGACCCCCAATGAAATCCAGCCCTGTGGCTTCATTATTTTTGAGATAGGCCTTATAACAACTGTCCTGAATATATTAAGTCGAAGATATTTACACATAGTATAAAGGGTTTTACCAAATATGTGAAAGCAGATATTATTACAATTACGACATGCATTGTTCTATCACAAATTGTTACATTTGTCAATCCACTGACAACCTATTAAAAGTTCAGTTTGTCATGTTCTGTTTGTGCTTAGTGTATAGGCATCCTTCATGAATCATCTTGTCCCTATCATTCAAATTTCATTTACTTTATTTTTCAAAATATAACATGCTATGATATGAAATGCTGTGGAACTACAGCACTGTGTTTGTGAGGAGCTGCAGTGCATTAACATGAACATTAAACAATGGGTGCACCTCAGTAGCGACAGAAGACTGTCTTGGAGGTGTCTTCCCTTTATATTGATGATGCTAAATTTAAATAATTGTAAATGATATTAGTGTAATTTTGAAATGTCAAGGAATAAAATAATGTCTGAGTCTGAGTCATAATTGTGGACACTGAGACTGAATGGGAATTTTTAGTACACATATTCTATAGGAAAAGTGACATTAAAAAACTTATGCCATCACTTTTCCCAATAGAATAACATGTCCTAAAAATTCACATTTAACCATTTAACCAAAACTGAGCAAGAATATAATTATGTCCTACCAAAAGAACTGCAATCCCCCCCTACTGCTTTTAAAAGATTAAATGCTGGTCACCTGGCAAATGAACATTTAGGGGATCAACGAAGCGTGGTCACCTATCCTGCATTTCGCCCGCCGGCAATAATAAGGTCATAAGTGGCACTTATGACCTTTCACCACTGATTCATTTTTGGAAAGAAAAATATTTTACGCAGGTTTCCTGAAAATTTCATAAAAATCTGATAATTAGTTTCTGAAATATTTTAGATTTTCACTTATGACTTTTGTGCTTCTGTCACTTTTCATTTGAATTAAAAGGTCATAAGTGGCTTATGACAACTTTTCAGTTTTGTAAAGTCATAAGTGACCACTTATGACTTTTTAATTAAGGGGATATTTAAGTCAATCTGAGCAAAAAAGTCATAAGTGCCACTTATGACCTTTTCTTCACGTGACCTGGTATTACACCCTGAACACAAAAAGTCATAAGTGCCACTTATGACTTTTTCTTCCTTGGACCTTATGCTTTCACCTGAACCCAAAAAGTCATAAGTGCCACTTACAGTGTACTTAATCACGTTGTTTCACTTGCCTGGATAGTCATAAATGAAGGGGTTATGACTTTTATACAGAAATGAATGGAATCACGGCACATAAATAAAAATCATAACATCAGTTAAGAAGGAAGCCAATTGACAACAGGTCTTAATATCTGAATCTATTGATTTTATAATAAAATTGTTTTTTTTTTTAATAATGTGCTATTTTAAATTTAAGATACATGTCAAAGCAACACATGCTCGGTGGCACATGTCACTTCTCGCCTTAATTAAATGTTCTCAAACTTCTATTGTTTAATCTGTTTAGTCACTGAGGGTAAATCAATTATTTATCCCATGTCTGCCACATTAAAGTTACTTCTTGATAAAACATTTATCCCTGGTCAATACATTACAGGCAGGGAAATGCATAGCAAGCTGTAGGGAAATACATCCAATTTGATTACCAAATTCTATATTCTTTATGGGTAGGCCAGAATTAATCTGAGTCTATGAACAGATCAGATTATGTCCAACCATCATTTTTAACCTGATTCACTACTTTTTCTGATGCTCAAAAGTTCTTGCTTTGACAGCAAAATGAAGGAATAGGCATTCATTGCAGTTGGACGTCATCCATAGGAGTTTTTGCATCTATTAGGGCTGACCATTTAATTTCCAGGGAGGATTTGAGTTTCCTCAACGGGAAATTATTTATTTCACTTAACAGCAGAAGTAATTATTCAATTAGAGTGCGCAAAGTCGCCGAATATTCATTCCTTAATCAAGTAAATACTCCTGGAGTTATTTTTTAAATTAAACTATTTCCTGCCCACTTTTAGTGAATAAAATAATTCTTTCTGGGCAAAACTGAAATATAAACATGTTATTCCTGGCAGGGGCATTTTTTAACATAACACGGTGTAGATTGATTTAGAACATGCCAAAAATGAATTATTACTGTTGCCGACTTGCTGTTGCCTTGAAATAAATAATTTCTCATTGTGGAAAACTCCATGCCCCCCCCATGATCATCTAATGGTCTCCCCCATGATCATGTAATGGCCACCCCCTAAGTGTTAATATTGCAATTTTATAGGAACTCAGTCTTTAGGTTGTGACCTTTTCTTGTAGGGTCAACAATTTTGAAAACTACATATATATAGATTATCTCAAATCAAAGAGAAATATCATACAATATATAATTATGACACTATGAGGGGGTGACCATCAATTTTAATTTTTCAGGGGGGCTTAAAGTTATCCTCGGCAGGGAATTTTTATTTCACGATAACAGCAATAGTACACTCACGATCAAAATGCTGGAATAATTTGGATTTTCAAGGTGTTAGAATTGCAAAGTTTTAAAATTGGTGATTGAATACGAGGAATTGCAAAGATTTTTTCCTCAGACATTAGATTTATGTATAACTGATATTATAAAACATTTTTAGTTATTTTCGTTGGGTGACTTGGAAAAATTGACCATTTTTATTAAAAAGTCATCAAAAAATGCATGTGGCATTCAACATGATATTGTGATGTTTTTTTGGTTGTACACATCAAGATTAAGTTGGCATTTTTTGCATATGTTGAAATTTTGTGTCTATGTTGTTGAGCCATGATGCAATTTTTGATGATTTTTTACTAAAAATGATCAATTTTTCCGAGTCACCCAAAGAAAATTTTCAAATAATTCTCAGCCACTAAAAATGTTTTATAATATCATTTATACATAAATCTAATGTCTGAGGAACAAATCTTTGCAATTCCTCACATTCAATCACCAATTTTAGAACTTGAAGTTCTGACATCTTGAAAATCCAAATTATTCCAGCATTTTGATCAAGAGTGTAATTATATAATTATTTCAAATTGCAAAGTCGCCGCTGATTTTATTCCTAAATCAAGCAACACCATGTTAAATTTAGGCCTTGTCACATGTAGCTATTTTCGAATATGAACTGTCCTTCACCAAAATTATTAGGTCACTATTCAATTTAATTATGCGTACATATGAGCATTTAAATGCCCATACAAGATGTGAAAATACCAAAAAATGTGGGATATTCACCACGAGTGAGTTCCTTTACCAAGCAGACCAGACCATCGAACAGACCTACACTGTGAGTGGGCTTTATTGTAAAACTTCCCGCAAAGTGCTTGTCAGAGGGCTAAACCTAACAGTCATGTCTGTTGTGCCCACCATAAATGTAGATAATGGGATGAGATACAGACATTTTACAATGAGACTGACAACATCAGAATACACTTGGCGCTGTCAACGCTTTAGCAGAAATTTGAAAAAAAAAGTAAGACATTTTTCCAGGATGCTTTCAGGCACTACTCGGTTGATAATAATCATCCTATTGAAATTTTGTAAAGTCTTCCAGGTAGGTCAAACTTATCTGGACATTATTTGATGATCAGATTTTGTCCACAGAGCTGCGTCCGGCGCATTTACGTATGTTCCGTCAGCTCGAAAATGCGTCAACAATGAACTGTTGATTACTGCGCGTTGCTCATCAAGCTGACATGGGATAATGACAATGACAATGAAGAACACTTTATCTAGGAGACCCTAAATACAGTATCAGACGAAAGTTTAGACCGCGTCAGTATTTTTTCAATATCGGGGCAAATAGTGGCTTAGCTGAAAAAGTTCTTCATGGATTTTCTTGCCTATGTATCAAGGAAGTTCTACAATAGCGAAAACTTGATATATTTTTATCACTTGCTTGAATATGTGTGATAAACAACAATTTCAGGTGGTCTAAACTTACGGTCTGATGTTGCCTACATCCAAAAAGGCCCTTAATGGCATTGTACAATGGAGGAAAGGTTGGTAAATAATTCAATGTTATTTTAGACGAGTTATTCTATCACGTTTCATGTGATTTAAAGGAAATCAGTCATGACAGAGGAAAAAACATGCTTTTTAATTTAATTTTTATAATTTCACCTTAGGGGGTAATAATGGTGATTCAAAGAGCCAAAATTGATAATAAATAAAAGGTCAACTAAAAAGCACCAAGAAAATATGTGTCTGACAAATTTTCATCCTTCTAATGGCGTATGAATACACTTGATACCCAGTCATACTGCAAAAAATTGAGTTTTTTCCTGGGTTTTGTCTAATAGAAACTATTTGAAGTATCATAAAACAATGACCGGGGTGTTTATATTGACCTGAGCATGTGTCCTGATAAAATCAAACAGCTTCTGTTCGTTCGCTTTACTTATGATGAAACTACAGCCACTTTTAAGGAAGGCGTAAAACTGGTCCATTCATTAACATTACGTTTCAACACACTTTCCAGAGAGGCGTCTGTAATTGCGTCTGTACCGTGGAAAAAGAACAAAAGTTGTTTGATTTTATCAGGACACATGCTCAGGTCAATGTAAACACCCCGGTCATTGTTTTATGATACTTCAAATAGTTTCTATTAGACAAAACTCGCGAAAAAACACCATTTTTTGCAGTATGACTGGGTGTCAAGTGTATTCATACACCATTAGAAGGATGAAATTTTGTCAGAGATATATTTCCTTGGTGCCTTTTAGTTGACCTTTTATTTATTAACAATTTTGGCTCTTTGCATCACCTTTATTACCCCCTAAGGTGAAATTATAAAAATAAATAAAAAAACATGTTTTTTCTTGTGTCATGACTGATTTCCTTTAAATCACATGAAACGTGGTTGAATAACTCGTCTAAAATAAAATTGAATGATTTACTGACCTTTCCTCCAATGTAAAATGCCATTAAGGGCCTTTTTGGATGTAACCAGCATCAGACCGTAAGTTTAGACCACCTGAAATTGTTGTTTATCACACATATTCAAGTAAGTGATAAAAATAGATGAAGTTTGCTCTATTGTAAAACGTCCCTGATGCATAGGCAAGAAAGTCCATGAAGAATTTTTTCATGTAAGCCACTATTTGCCCCAATATCGAAAAAATATTGACGCGGTCTAAACTTTCGTCTGATACTGTAGGTTATGTCATGCCTTGGACCTGTATTTCCCTGATATTCAAACGAGTCTTGGAAAATAGGGGGTTTCTGGTGAAAATATCGTTGAAATACGGGCCAAACCATGAAATAAGCTGCAAGTATATTCTAGACCTCTTATTGGGGCAGTTTGTTCATCAAAATCTTTCAAGGTTTATAAAAACAATAATTAAAACTTAGTTTGATAACCATAACCTATAAAATCATGTTTTTGACACCGTAACAGGTGGAAAAGTTCACTTATGACCTTTTACAATTTTGGCACTTATGACTTTTTTGCTTCATTTTGGTGTTTTAATGCAGAATTTCATTAGCGGTAAAAAGTCATAACTCAAGGAAGCAGGCTACAATGTTGCGAGGCATATCGTTTTGAAGCTAATTCACATAGGAACTCTTTAGATCTAAATCAAATGCAAACTCAATGAATAAATTGCCTAAAACTGCAAGTGAAAATTCACTTATGACTTTTTAATTTTTAAGTACAATGATTTGGGCCTAGTGTTAAAAGGTCATATTACAGTTGTCTAATGGGTAAATGTGGGACATGAAGACATGTACACCCAAGAATGTCAATGTACAGCAAGGCTGCTAGGCCGAGTTGTACGTGATATTCGAGGTTGTACATATCTCATGTCCCACAATTTACCCATTAGACAATTGTTTTGTACCATGAAACCCCCCATTATCACTAGAAAAGTTATGGAAATTAAGAGCCAAATTGTGTAAAAAATATTTTATCAGGACATTTATTTCGGAGGTTTCACTGTTTCAGAAAAATAATTTTTCATGGAATGAATGGTTATCTATAGTGGTTGTGTCAGTAACCACAATTTACACCCCCTCTATTTTTAGAGATACAAAATCTTCACCTCAAATAGAAACAACTGGTGATGTGAAGAGAGGTTGAGACGTCACCATGGTAACACCATTGTGATGTCAGATCTCATGCTGCAGTGCTCCTGTGTCAACTGAATAAATTACCAAACCATTGGACATGACTATATGTACAACGGTGTACATAATGCTAATTTTCACTGTTGAGTGGTACAAAAGTGATTATTTTGCCATAGCTGCATGGATATTGATAAATTTATGATACATTCACATCCATATGTCTATTTTGTGATTAAGCAAAAGATTCAAGCCTTGAGATTGCAGTTTTGAACTTCGGCTACCTCAGGAGAACCCATAAATGGTTTTTTGTGTTTATCTCAAAACTATGATTTTGCACTTATGACTTTATTATTGCCGGCGGGCGATTTATTGTTCTTCATTGGAAAATAATTGCTTAGCAAAATACACAAATCATGTACTGTACAATTATAAACAATCAAATTTTCGTTAGTCAAGACACAAAAAATGTATATATTATATATTGAAGTATAGTTAATAATACAAATATTTTTTATGTTACATTGGCAAGAACTTATAACAAACTGAACTAATACATGTGTAGAAAATATTATAACGTATACTGAAAACAAAATAATAATAATTTTAATATACATAAAATAAAATATTAAGAAAACTAAAAAATTAATAATAATAAAATGACAAAATGACAAAATCATTGTTGGTTATTACAAAAATCTAAATTATTAACAATGAGGTATTTTTCAGGTGTTTTTTTATAGTGGATAAAGTAAGATTACTCATTGTAATGTCAGAAAGGAAATTCCACACAATGACTCCCTTATATCTCAAACATCATTGACAAAAACTACTTCTAAAAATGGGCAAGTGTAACTCATTGCATAATCTCGTATTATGAGCATGATATTGGGAATTAGAAAAAAACATGTCATTAAAAATGACAGGGCTTTCTCCATTCTACAATTGAAACATAAACAAGGCAACGTTAAGAACATAGATTTTGAAAATATCTAAAACCCTATCTTTCAGGAAGGGGGGAATCGATGGCGTTCTAAGAGGTGAAAACGATATAATCCTTAAAGTTCTTTTTTGAAGTTTATGAATTGGAGCCAAGTTTGTAGTGGTCACTGAACCCCATACCTCAATGGCATAATTAAGGTATGGATAGACAAAAGAATTGTAAAGACTGAGCATTGAATGTGAATTCAGTTGATGTGTGGCCTTTAATATTATGCCTATGGCCTTAGCTATCTTCTTTCTTATAAAATTTATATGGTCAACCCAAGCAAGTTTTGAGTCTATAATAACACCAAGGAATTTAGTAGACTCAACATGACAGATTTCTTTGTTAGCAATCTTAATTTGAAAGTCACTAGAAACATTTTTCCGTTTGGATTTAAATAACATGCAATTTGTTTTATTTACATTGAGGGATTGTTTGTTAGCATTAACCCAGTTATACACATGGCTTAATTCATCATTCAAGATATCTTTCATAAATGTAACATCTTTACCTTGAACAAATGAGCTGGTATCATCAGCAAACAAGATCGGCATAACGATATTTGAAACTAAATAAATGTCATTAATGTATAATATAAATAATAGAGGGCCCAAAATTGATCCCTGGGGGACACCACAATTTATGGACATCAGTTCTGAGTAATTACCATCAAAAGATACAAATTGTTTTCTGTTATCCAAATAACTGCAAATTAATCTATTAGCCACCCCTCTTATCCCGTATTTATTTAGTTTATGTAATAATATGTCATGATCGATGGTGTCAAAAGCTTTACTAAAATCCAAAAATGTTCCTAATGTCATTTCATACCTATTTATGAATACCAGTTACAATGTTATCAATAAGTCTTATCAAAGCCATTGTTGTATTATTATCATTTTACAGGGCATTGTCTAGCCATTAACGCCCAGTTAGCGGGTTAATGGCCGTTAAAGCCCGCAAAAACGCCACCTGGTGTGTTGTGACGTCATCAGAAGTGACGTCATGGTGATGTTGTTGATTTTTTTTGGGCTAAAACGGCCAAAAATGGTCAGAATAGAAAAATTTAAAAGCCTAAAAATATCTCCACGAAGAGGAGAACACTGTAATGTAATCGGTTTTGCTCTAGATTCAATAACAAGAGCATGAGAACGCAAAAACGGAGCGGGCGTTAATGAATCCAAAAAGAGGTAACTTTCTTCTTGGATATGGATTGTGTTCAAAAATGATAATAATGATAATAACATTTATTTGTCGGGCATTATGGGGTATTAATCAGTTATGGCCCTCGGGCAGAAATCATTTAATGCCCTCGCCTGGCGGCTCGGGCATTAAGTTAATGATTTCTGCCCTCAGGCCATAACTGATTAATACCCCATAATGCCCTCAAAAAAACGTTATTGACCAATTATACTCCAGTGAGTTAATGTAAAAATTTTGGCAAAATTACCATAAATCTGAATTACTCAATTTTCTGTGAACTTTAAAGGCACAAAATAATAATTTCCTTAAAATATTCATGAAAAATAACATTTTTTGTCTCAGGCTGGAAATATTTGTGCTTTCATGCAATTTCAGTCAATTATAGGCCTATAAATAGCCTATAAAGAGCCAAATTTGGCACCCACCCCTGGAGCCACGCTATGGCAACAGCTATAACAAAACTAATTCTTAATATTGTTTTCTGAGGCCTCCAAAAACAATTATCTGGATGGTCAATTTTGAGATAGCCCTTTTTTTGGCTAAAAACAGGCAAAACGTTGTTTTTACGCCAAAAACGAGGCTGAAATTTTGGCGGGAAAACCAGTTTTTGGCTATTTTTAGACCAATAAGGGGCTATCTCAAAATTGTCCCTCCACAAAATTGATTTTTTAGGCCTTAGAAAACATTATCAAAAATTTGTTTTGTTGTAGCTGTTGCCATAGGGTGGCGCCAGGGATGTGTGCCAAAATATGGTTATTTATGGGCTACTTATAGGCCTATAATGCCCTGAAATGGCATGAAGGCAAAAATATATCCAGCGCGAGACAAAAAATATAAATTTTCATGAATATTTTTAAGGAATAATCAATCCGTGGCTTAAAACATCACAGGGAATTAAATAATTTGGCATTTTGGCAATTTTTGCCTTAATTTTTTCATTAAGTCACTGGAGTATTTTTTTCGAAATCCAAACTGAAACTTGTAAAGAAGAATATTATCATTTACAAACTTAATTATTCTATTATAAATTATTCTTTCAAAAATCTTTGAAAAAATAGAGAGGACAGAAACTGGGTGATAATTTGTTACAAGTTTGCTACCTCCACTCTTGTATAACGTAACAACCCTTGCAAATTTTCATTTTAGCAGGAAATACTCCTTGTAAAAGAGATAAATTAACCAAATGAAGTATAATATTACTGATATTGTCAAATGAGGATTTGACTATTTAAACATGAACATCATCCCAGCCTACACTCGTGGTACTGATCAGTGTTCTCATTAACACTGTCCCTTACGCAAAATTACGCACCTTTTTTCAAAAGGACGCACTTTTAAGACTGCCAATGCGTCCTGGGGATGCACTGAGAATAGCCCAAACCACCTAGAAACATGCTCAGAGTTACAGGTACTAATCTTGGTAATCCAAACTGATCCACAATTGCAATGGTATCTCAGCTAAGTGGTCAGCTTCACTTGACACCCCTGGGAGCCCCAGTCAACAATTTGACCTCACTGTGATATCTATGCGAGCTCTTCAATGATACATTGAAAGCTCACAGAAAAGACCTCAGATCAACCTCATTTTGAAGCCATGGCTCCAGTGAGTTAATGTAAACAATTAGGGTAAATTATCATAAATCTGAATTACTCAATTTTCTGTGGACTTTAAAGGCACAAAACAATAATTTCCTTTAAATATTCATTAAAAATTAAAAAAAATTTGTCTCAGGCTGGAAATATTTGTGCTTTCATGCAATTTCAGTCAATTATAGGCCTATAAATAGCCTATAAATAGCCATATTTTGGCACCCACCCCTGGAGCCGCGCTATGGCAACAGCTAAAACAAAACTAATTCGTAATATTGTTTCCGGAGGCCTCCAAAAACAATTATCTGCAGGGACAATTTTGAGATAGCCCTTTTTTTGGCTAAAAAAAGGCAAAATGTGGTTTTCCCGCCAAAAATGAGGCTGAAATTTTGGCGGGAAAACCAGTTTTTGGCTATTTTTAGCCCAATAAGGGGCTATCTCAAAATTGTCCCTCCACAAAATTGATTTGTCAGGCCTCAGAAAACAATATTAAAAATTAGTTTTTTTGTGGCTGTTGTCATAGCGTGGCTCCAGGGGTAGGTGCCAAATATGGCTATTTATAGGCTATTTATAGGCTATTTATAGGCTATTTATAGGCTATTTATAGGCTATTTATAGGCCTATAATGCCCTGAAATGGCATGAAGGCAAAAATATTTCCAGCATGAGACATAAAATATTAATTTTCATGACCATTTTTAAGAAATAAACGTTTTGCGGCTTAAAACACCACAGGGAATTAAACAGTTTGGAATTTTGGCAATTTTTGCCCGAATTTTAACATTAAGGTGGCTCGATACTCGTGAACTTTCCGAGATAGGATTTCTCAAAAATAGTTTAGAATGATCCAAAATATATTTTATAGCAAAGATATGCAAAAAAAAGTGGTCCCTACCAGCCTCTTTTAAAAAATATTTGAGATTATGCATGAGAAAGTCAGTTCACCCAAACCTGAAAAACTGAATTTTTTTCTTAAATTTTTTACTGTGAAGTTTTCCCTGCTATTCCGTGGTCATGCATCCCATATTATGCAATGAAGCATGAAATTAAAGAAAACACTTGAAGGGAAAAGCTAATTGCAATTTCAAAGAGATATATTTAGTTTAAAGGACTTTCCAAGGGTCTCGGAATAAAAGTTTTGATTTTGACAATTTTAATTTTTTTTATAAACCACAGTGCTAAAAAAATTGACTAGATAGGATTTTTTAATTCTTTGTCATTTACTTCCAAAAATAGTGGGGAACAATGTGATAATACAGACAACCCTTCCTACCACACTTGAAATTGATACACAATATTTTTTTTATTACCAAGTCATTTTTGAGAAATTTGACCTGCTTGAGGAAAATCGCCTGTAAAAATGTTCTATTCTGAGTATCAAGCTGAAACTCCGGCTGTATGTAGTCCTTTTCAAAGCGCATCTACTGCTTTAAACCAGAAGTCTCTAGCCCCAATAGAAGTGGCGCAACTTGCAAACGAAGCGGCTGACACTTGAAATTCTCAGAATTAAAAAAAGATCACAGCAGAGATCAGCTGCAATGGTGACGTAATGATAGATAGGGCCTGCCTGGCTGCGCGGAAATGTGCTCACATGACGTAATTGCATGAGTAGCGAGCCACCTTAAGTCACCGGAGCAGTCAATGGGGGTGCTTTGAGCTCAAATGTTGAGGTCACACTGTGAGCTCCCTGTGAGCCTAATGTGAGGTCTCACAGTGAGATTTGTGTGACATTCTTGTGAGCCTTCTGTGAGCCTTCTATGAGCTCTCTGTGAGCTCTCTTTGAGCTTTTATGTAAGCTCTCTGAGAGCCTTTTCTGAGGTCAATTCTGCAGGGTGAACTTCCTGTGACCTCTAGAGGGTGAACTACCTGTGACCTCAAATCACCCTCATTGACCTCTTCAAGAGTTAGATAAATACACATAGAGAATAGCAAGTTTGTTCCCTCATTTTATTTGTCAAATCACATTGCTGGATTGGGGGAGGGGGGGGCGGGGTTTCATTCAATCCTCTTCATTCCTGCAGTCCAACCCATAAATACATCTATCAACCATCAACCTGAAACATAAATAAAAAATAATACAAATAAATGTATGTGCTACATATATCAACACTTTGAATAATGTCCCAATAGGCTGAATATGGTTGATATCCCTGCCGGGTATTAGATGCAAAAATCATAGGTGACATGCTCACACCTTCAACAGCTAAAAACTCCTCCCGAGCAATGCCACTCACCTAAACTATCCACCTATCCTTATTCATCTACCCTCTCCTTCTGATAACAGCAAACAACAGTGAAACAGCTCCCTTATTTATGTTTCCTGCCTCTGCTGCTGTTCCCCACCAGGGGCGCATGAATCTCCATCGTAGTTCACTGACTGCTCACGCCAGGGGCTGGCGCCACCGTCTCTCTTCCCGCCAAAACCATCCACACACTCCAGTGTGGCCAGGTTCATGTTCAAGCACAATCTTACAGCAGAGCACTCAGTGCACACGACTGCTGTGTAGAATTTGGCAATGAGCCAAAATATCAATAACTCTTTTTCATCACCAATACTTCCTGATATCCATTCACATCTTTTCCCTGCTCACTTATATTCTCCCTTTTCAATCAAAGCACATGCTTTCAGACAAACTGCACATTTTTTAGCATTTCCCAGTCAATATTTCCAGTGCCATCACTGGGAATCAACCTCTTCATTTTCACATATAGTGGGGGGTCAGGGGGGGGGGCTCCATTCCCCCTAAAAATGTCCCTCAATGGGTATATCTAGTATTTATATATAATCTAATTATTCAAAAGTACCTGGTCAATATACTACAGACACGTTTAAAATGGAAAATATTACCAGTTTATACATATTAAATTGTGTGTTTCTTTAGTGTATTGGCTCCTGATACAAGATGGCAGTTAAAAAATTGTGCCAAAATTGCTGTACAAAAAGACACCCTACTGTCAATTTTTCGGAAGCTTAATTTCAAGGCTTGTAGAATCACTGAATGTTTAAGTCCATGCTAACATAATTTTCAACACTACGAACTACGTGAAATCATACTTACAGGCATTATTTCATCTCCCAAATTTCCAGTTGCATGTTGATTCAAAATGGTGGATGGAATGTTGTGATGATCATGTGATGTCACTTCCTGTCACAAAGAACTCACAATGTGAGCTCTCTGTGAGATCTCTATATGACCTTTGGTGGTAAAACTGTGTGAGCTCCATGTGACCTCTCTGTGAGATCTGTTGACACCATCATTTGTGAGATCACTGTGAGGTCACAGTGAGCCCACATTTTGACCTCAGTACGTGAGATATCTGAGAGATCTGCATGAGGTAGCAATGCATGTGCTCACAGTGTGAGATCTATGTGACATCTCTGTGTGATTACCTTGTGACCTCTCTGTGAGATCTCTTAGTGGCACCATAATTTTTGGGATCACTGTGACCTCACAGTGAGCCCACATTTTGACCTCTGTATGTGAGATTTCTGAGAGCTCTGCATGAGGTAGCAATGCATGAGGTCACAAAGTATGAGGTCACTGTGATGTCTTGATGACACCCTCCTACATGACATCACCATTAGAGTTTCTTGTGATCTCACAGTGAGTGCTGCGCAGACTCAAATGTTGACTGGAAATCTCTTAATTGCAATACACATCTAAGAAAAGGGGGTAGACTTCTTTCACACCTAACTTACTCAAATTGCAATTAACACTTTTATTTGCAACCAGAACTTCACATTTAATAAATAGAGGAAAGATTAAAGTTAGTTATCCCAATACATCAAGCATATTGTTATAACTTTGGACAAGCTTGCAGGAATCTATAATCTCATGGCACAAATTCAACCAAATAAATATTTCAAACAAAGTTCTGCACACTACAGAAAAGTGCAAGTGCAGTGGAATCAGTCAGTTGTTGAGCTCCTTATTACAGTGAAGCACAGAGTGGTGCATACTTTTCTTTAATCAAGGAAACTTAGCTAATGGCCCTGACCTGCACAGTAACTGTTGTACATACCTGATACATCAAATATTTAGTCCAGAAGACCACTGCCCTACAATACACAATATAAAGTATTTCTCTCAAAATGACCAATTACGTGACTTATGTGACTCTTGAAATAGATGGTAAAACAATAGTTTTGACATACATCTCTCTTTCATCATTTTTGTTGAAGGACGCATTGGATTAAAGGGGGGACGGATTTTCTTGGACCTCAATGCGTCCCAGGGACTCTTTTTTCCTGAACCCTAATGAGAACACTGGTACTGATATTTAACATAATGCTGCGTAATTCGTCAATATTTGTCGGTGCAAGATAAATAGAACTTGCCGCATTTATATTTCTCATGTAAAAAATAGGGTCATTGTCAGTGCAATGTTAGTGTAGAATTTAGTAGATGCATCAGCAATTTCTATCCAATTTGTAGTGTTAACTCCATTAATAACAAATTCTGATGACTTATTTGATGATTGTTTCCGATTAATAACATTTTTAATAATTTCCCATGTTTTCTTAGTATTGCCTTTGTTTGCTTCCAAAAGATCTTGAAAGTGCCTTTTTTCAGCCTGTCGTAACACCTTTTGAAGCTTTGTTTTATAATTTTTATATGTTTGAATATTTCCTTCACTTAGATTTGTTTTTGATAAGACATAGAGTTTATTTTTAGTTTTAATTGAGTTTTTAATACCTTCAGAAAGCTAATTTTTCCGTGTTTTATAACAATATTTGAATGCCTTCATTGGGAAACAATCATCATAAACAGATTTAAATTCTCTTTGGAATTGAGTAAATGCTTCTTTACAATCTGTCAAAGTTAAAACACTACTCCATGAGTAATTCTGGATTGCATTTTTAAACTTGTCAAATTTGATTGTGAATAAAGCCTTTTCCTTTTCTCAACATGTTTGGTGTTGATAAATTTCTCAGAAGAATTGAGAATACAGGGTAGTGATCAGAAATATCCGTACAGAGAATGCCATTACAAATTTTTGTCTCATTCAGACTGTTAAAAAAAATCTTGTCTATCAATGTTGCGGAATTATTTTGTATAAGCGTTGACTTAAAAAACTGTTTGCATAAAGAAACATGACAGAGAATAAAAAGATTAAGACCACTGTTTGGAGCTTTCTGATATACGGGGTGGTAAAAAGGAGGATATTCTTCACAAATTTTCTTGAATGTCCTTCGTCAATGCCATCCAGATAGTTTTTTAAACTTTCATAAAATAAATTACTTAGTTTCAAAAAATTGTGGGCCTATGTTAGCGATAACAACTTGGATAATTCCCTTATAGAGGATAATATTACATATTTTTATTTAATTATGAAGATTTTTTAATCTTAACAACATATTGTTTAATTAAAATATATAACAAAAAAAATACCAGTCATAGGCCTAAATGCTTGATTCATGTTTCATTCCTGTCCCCCACAAGCAAGTGATATGGAATTGTCAATAATGCCTACAGATTAGAACTTTATGATACATAGGTCTACGATTAATTTACAAGATAAAAAAAAGAAAAATGTTTTGGAAATTGTTCGAACAAGCTACAGAGTCAAAAATGACATACAATAGTTCTTTTCAAGCTGTATTTCATGGTAAAATAAGTGGCACAAATTGCAAGAAACGAAATCCTACGTCCTGTTGCACAGCCAGTAACTTTGATATTGCCAATGAGTGAAAATAGCAGGAATGGGCACATTTTAACCAATGTCAATGGTCTAAGCTATTCGAAAGGACATGACGTCATGAACGATAATTACAGAGATGGTCAAAATTTTCCGAAAGGTAGAATTGTTCTTTTGGGAAAGACTGTAGGATTTTGGCAAAAAGAGAATAATTTGCCAATAGTTTAAATAGTTTGCAAAAAGGAGAAATATCCATGCTCAATTGTATACTTGAGATTGATTTAGTGATTAGCTGCAACAGTAGCTCTACAAATTTGACAGTGTAACTTTCCTTTAAATTTCAATTTCCGGAAAAGGTTTCACAAAAATAAAAGCTGAAAGTCTTGATAATTGTTGTGCAAGTTAAAAAGCGATGAGTTAGACTGTCTTTTAAGCAGAGTAATCATGTGATATAAATACATACATGTACACTGTAAATTTTGAATTTTGAGTTAGCTTACTTGATTGAGTGAGATGGTTGCACAATTCCTTTGAGCCAAGATAGCTTGTTGTTTGCAAGTTATAACAACATAAAGATTATCATAACTCAAAACAGCAAGCTATCATGGCTCAAACAAATTGTGCAACCGTCTCACTCAATCATTTGAGCTAACTCAGAATTTCAGAATTTACAGTGTAGATATCAATAAAATTAAACACTTACTTGTAGGCCAAATGATTAGACCATGCTCCAGTTATGATGTCAGTGTAGTTCTTCTCCCTTGCAGGCCACAAATATTGAAGTCCCACAGATACACAGTATTTGCCTGCTTCAGTAAAATTTTTGTTGTCCGGAATAGTTTCTACTTTCCGGAAACAATGTCCGGGTGGATATTCGAATGCCTCGCCAGCTGGACCAGGTGGACAACCTGAAAAACAATTCAGCCATTCAAAACAAATGTAAATCGTATATTTTCTAAAAACTTTTAAGCCTATATACAGCACTAGAAATGACAGGCATGAATGAATGGGCTTTACGTCCTGTATTTAGGCATATGACTGAACATTAATATTCGCGCAGCGAAAAGGCCAAAGGTTGTTTCATTAAGTGAATTGAGCACAAGATAGGTTTCAAAAATCTGTACAGTGATGGTCTCCTAATCAATGGTCGACAGCACGTAAATAGGTCAAGTGGGTCCAGCTTCCTATCAATGATTTAGTTTCAAATATAATGAAAGATGACATATTGATATTTAAACGTGTCCTATAAATTCAGTTTTCTCTAGAAGTCTTCCCTGTACCTATAGTTTTAATGGAAAAAATAATTATTAGCCTTGACAAGGTAAATTAAATTATTAACATTTTATTTCAAAACAGATAACAAGAAAACATAACAAGTTTAAATTGTTATGAAATGATGATTATGTAACAGTGAGCAATTATTCTACATGCAGATCATGTTATTTTTCTTATTACTATTATGTAATTATCAATAAACTAGCATATAGACTAATATTTGGCAGCTTTCTGTGTTGTCTTTCTTTTTTTTACTGTCAGGTTGATTATGTCTCAATTCTATGTATCCGTTATCCTATTTATTTGTTATCCTATCTACCTATCTATCTATCTATCTATCTACCTATCTATCCAACATGTCATCCAGGAGATTCAGACATATTGTCTTAGTGTCAAAAACACCAAAATTCAGCACATAGCTCTGAATGTGCCACTGTTCGGAGCTATTGTCTGTATTTATCGATATTCAGACCTACATGTATGATCTGAATCTTACCTGACTGTTAGGAGTATCTATTTATGTTCCGTCATGCGGACGCTGAGCAGGATGTGCTGAGTAAATTGTAGTTTGTAGTTGGTGTATTTCAAAACCATCATAGTAACCACCTTTATGGCTTAATTCGGATTGATCATTAAGATTCTTCTTGGCTTAGTACATGCATTTGGGTGATATTAGAATTGTACTAAACAAACGTGCATAGAAATATCCCATTTTTGGTCCTTTTTGTCCCGTGCCCAGAGAAATATAAAATCAGGGAAGGATTTTCAGAATTTGCAGGCCCACTCATTCCACATCATCAAAAATTATACTTTGACCACAGTGGTCTAGGAAGGGCGACCACTGGGTAGGAATCGAAAATTGATTCATTTGACAGAAATATATGATCAGCCATACTCTCATTTTAATATGAGAGAGCAAGCCACATGTGGCTCCATCTATAAAGTTACTCAACAGTGCAGGATCGTGGCGGGTTGTTTCATGGATGGATAATTGGGGCTTTACGTCCTGTATTTCCGCACTTGGCAGGCTAATTATAGGACAGGAGGACATGGCAATGAGGTGAAAAATGATTGAAACAGCCGTCCAATATAGGCCCAGGAGACCCAGGAATACAGCTGGATTCGAACCCTGGACCAAGCACACTACCACTAGACCAAAAAATTATTTGAACAGTGAGAACATCCAGATAATTACAGCTCTAGCAATTGATCTGAAGAAATCAGTTTTTTTTTCTCAGTGCCAGAGTGGACCTATGATGTCATAGGTGGATACTTCATTGCCAAGCACTGGAGGATATGCAAAATTGGTGCAATCAATGATGCCACAGGTCAAACTAGCCAATGGCATTCGTTGTCGACAGTTTCATCATAGCCTTGCAGTTACATCATTGCCAGAGTAGCCAATAATATCACAACAACTCAGGTGCAAGGTTTGACAACTCCAGGGGAGGGGGCACTCTGCTCAAAAGCTGTCAATTGATCCTTATGTCTGCATACTCACTCCTGTGAACTGTGGTAACCAATAAAACAATATAGGATTAAAGTAATTGTTGGTAGTTTTACACTGAGGTTTATTCACGATTGACCATATGGCCAGACACCTTTTTGAGTTGTGTCACAGTTATTGCTATTCCATTGTATTTGACCACTGTTTCCAAACTCTCTTTTGTTTTTGACCACCAGCAGTTTGTCAGACAGGCATGCCTGGTTACTTTAAACAGTCAACTGAGAGATAGCGAGAATGACAAGTACATTTTAGTGATTGCTAAACTGAAGGATTAGAACAAGTTTGCCTATATTAAATACTTAAATGAAATGAAGGTTCAAAATAAATGGGCAACCATCTGATATCGAGGGGGGCTTGGATTTTTTTAGATGAATAATTTCTTGTTCAGTTTTGGTGAAATAATCTTGTTTTGGCATTCTTGAAATAATAATTTCAGGTGGGGATATTTCTTAAAAATGTGATTAATGATTTTGGAATGAATATTCGGGGACTTGGCGTGCTTGAAATAAATATTACTGCTGCCGTTACCGTGAAAGAAATAATTTTTTATTACATTTTAATCTATTTTGTAAGATTTGCTGCATCTGGGACTCGGTTCTTTTTCCTGTTTGAGCAATCAATGGTGCATCTGTAGATGTTTCATCGGGTACCAAGAGTGGCACATCACATCTTATTACCGTTCATTGCACCCTGCCGGACGTGCTGGTCACATAAAATCAAGTTGTACATGATATCAAGCCCTGTCACCCATCCCACCCAACCCCTCCAAATAGGCTTCATGGCAGAATATACATAACCAAAGGTAGTTGATGGAAACAGAGGGTAAAGCTGAGGGTAGTTGAGGTAAGCCAAGTTTAGTTGATGGAAGCCAAGTTTAGTTGAGGGAAGCTGAGCGTATTGATGGGAGCTAAGCTAAGTTGAGGGAAGCTGAAGGTAGTTGATGGAGGCGAGGGTAATTGAGGGCTGTTCAGTTTAGTGAGGGAAGCTGAGAGTAGTTGAGGGGAGCTGAGGGTAGTTGAGGGGAGTCAAGGGTTGTTGAGGCTAGGTGAGGGGAACTTGAGGCTAAAGAAGGAAAAGGGATTTAGGCTAGGGAATTTGAGGTGAGGTGAATGTGTATCTACCATGAGGTCTCTCAATTGTTTCTAACACATCCAAGACATGAAATTCCAGGCAGTCTTAAAATATCTTAAAAAATAAAATAAATGTTTCTGGTTGGGGTATTTCTTAACTAGGTATTGTTTCATATAGAAACAAACATATGTTGGGATATGGTGTGCTTGAAATAAATAATTACTGCTGTTTTAAAAAAAAGCTAAAAAATATATAATTTCCCACTGAGGAAAACTCCAACCCCCCCTCCCCTGTAAATTTTTTTTTGCCCCTGATGTATCATGCAGCTTTCACTAATTTAAGAAAAGTTTAGGTCAATTCCAATCAAAGCCCATCATCCCATTGTAAGTGATTTTGTGTTTGTCACTGTTCTGCGACTGAAACAACACTGAGTCAGAAGTGGTCAAATACAAAAGAAACATCAAAGCTGTGAAGTGAAGCTGTTTATCTGGGCCTTGACCATATGGTCAATCGTGAATAAACCTCACTGAAAGGAGCGGCCAACAAAACTGCAAACAGTAAACAAAATGCTTGACTTGACAGCTCCCATATCAAATCCAGATTAGATCAGAAGCATGTTGGTGAACAACTGTGATTAATTTCCAGTTATCCTATTAACCATGCTTGGTTGAATTTCAGGGACTTTTAGTATCACCAATTAATAAACAACACCTTAGTTTGCAGTGGCATCATTGGCTCACCTGGCCATGACATAATTGCAAGGCTATGATGAAGTTGTCTACATGAAATGCTATTGGCCAGATTGACCTATGGCATCATAGCTTGCACCAGAGTTGTATAGGTTCCAATGGAGTCTATAGCTTTGACATCATAGGTCCACACTATGAAAAAAATTGATTTCTTCAGAGCAATTGCGAGAGCTGTAAGATACCATGTCGGAATATCCCTCATAAACTTCTAAATACCCTTTGGAGGTATTTGAAGGAACCATTATTGCCTAGTTCAAAAATAATGAAGCCAAAGTGTGACATGACCAACAAACTTTTAAAATGTTTATATCTACCAAATGACCACATAATATTGTAACAAACATGTCTAAGTTCTAGAAACTCTATTTACCATTTGGCTATGCTTTGTGGAAATAACTGATAAAAGCTGAATATTACCAAATTTTATTTATTTTTATTTCCATGGCCATGAAAGAAAAGTAGACAAAATGGTAACTTATCTTCAAATTAAATCGATATTTTTTGCTGGATGACAAAACTCATGTACTCTTAAGTGACCATGGCTGTTTTCATCAAAATTCAACACACATTTTATATTTTTCGAAATTTTGTTGCATTATTAAAGAAAAAACTTACATATTTTCTGCCCAGATGTACATATTTTCCTCTAAAATGATTTCACCCATCCTGTGTTATGCGTCTGTATGTGGGCTTCGAGTTGGTACCAAATAAGTGCCACCAAAGTGAATACGAACAGAGTAAATGATGATAGAAGTGTGTTTTTTAGCCTATTTTTCCAGACAAAAAGGCAATTTTGGGTAATGGCATGACACTAAAGTAAAAAAAGTGTTCTGGTTTTGACCCAAATTGATTTTATATGCATTATCAGTTATAACTGGATGAAGCATAAGAGTAATTACAAAATTAAAGTGAAATTTGAATTGGTTTTTGCATTTTTCAACAAATTGGCCCCAAATTTGGAGAAAAGCTTTACAAAGAGCAAAATTTTGATAATTAAACATTGAAACATACTCCAACTACTGTGATATTGTGTTGAGTATCAGTACAAGTAATACTAGAATGATTGCTCTACTCTTTACAAGAAAACCATGAAAATATGATCAATATTTTCCATAGCGTTACGCTTGCGACAAAGCCTCATTTAAGAAATCTTTGTATTTTACTACCAGAAACCAGCTGCGGACCTGGATCACTTGTGGTTTCTGAAAACTACACAGATTTTGAAATATTACAAGCCAAACCAGATTTAAAACGGAGCTTTTATTGCTCTTTGGTGCTACAAAGTATTCTGGGCGTTACGCTTGCGACGGATTCACCTACCCTGCTATTCAAGGGAATTTTTTAGTGAAATAAATTTTCCACAACCATAAGAAGCTCCGAAATGGGTAAGAAGATATAAGACTAGGTCTCAGAGGCCAAAAGATTCAACCGACACATGTCAAAGGGACACTAGAGCATCCCAGAGCAGTAAGCGTCAAATTTGACTTAATTTTTGGAAGTCAACCTTTGAGTACAAATAGCTCAATAATGTCAACACAGGCATAAGAAAGTACTTGATTTTATGGATTGATGAGGCCTGAGGATGTAGAGATTCCAAAAAGTGTTGGGAAATTGTCTTAGAATACGTACAAATTTGTAAAATTGAAAGAATTCAAGTGGTCAAAAATGTTATGTCACATTTTTTTAGTGAAAAAATGCTTGTTTTTCAATGTAAGTGGACTCTATCTCAATAACTATGAGCCAGAATGTCATGAAATTTTCAGGAAATTTGCACAAGAATGTACTTAAAGCAATGGTGTACCTTTTAGTTGTCACATACAGCCATTCTCATATTTTGAGACCCCTATAGAAAATATGCTGTGTGGCTTCATTATTTTTGAACTAGGCCTTATATATATATATACCTTGTTTTTTTTCTTGGAGTACTTACAGGGTCATGTTGAAATTGTTGTTAATGAAAGGTTATCTGATTATATTATCGGATTTTATTATCTTTGTACCAGCAACATTATAATGTTAATACTGAGCTAGAAAGATTTTCTTTTTACATCTGAGACCTATTCAATTGGTTAAGTTACAGCAAGTAACAGAAATTAATTTTCTCAGATTTTGTGCACATGTCAGTATTCATTCTCAGGCTTGTCTTAACCTTGAATAAAATGTCTTGTATACTATTTATGTAAGTATTATTATAAGTATATTACTGTCAATATGTAACCAGGTCAACTATACTAATAATTCTATGCTATTATACACATTTTAACAAAAGAGGGTTGATAAGATACCCCAATTATATATGCGGGTGGACCAATTGAAGAATCTGAACAAAAGGGGTGGCATGGTGCTGGAGGAGTGGGATACAATTGATTGTTTAGCACAAAATTTCCTTCTACAGATATTGACATAACTCGCAACTTTTGCTGCCAGTAAAACCAATTAATAAATTTATGATATTAAGAAAATGCTCCATTCTTTGTTTTCAGAAATTAATTGCTCGAATCTCAACCACAAAAATTATTGATGGCATGAATAACTATAATTAGTATGTTCAGAATCAATCATTCTAATATGGAATTTGAACACCTATACCACTGAACAATACGGTATTGGAGTGTGCAATCATGATATTCCGAAAGAGTAACTGCAACTGATATAATACCGAATAATATTTTTGACAGCTGCAATTGAATTAAATATTCTGATGATAGTTCCTATAGAATTCACTCACCAATGTGGGATAGGTTCATAATCTTTATCATGCAATAGGCTTACATAACACCCCACCCATGCAGGCGTATCTAGAAATTATCTGGGGGGGGGGGGAGGAGGGTCAACATACTTAATGCAGTTGTGGATCCAGAAAATGTGTGGCATGCAAGTGGCTTTTACAAATGAAATGTGCAAACGATGTAATTTCACCACAGGGCCTGGGGGGGGGGGGGGCAGGTTCAAACCTCTTTGACCCATGCTCTGGATCCGCTACTGTAATTCTGCGGAAATCCACTGCTTTTCATTACTGCCCCCCTTCCCATGTTAATCCCCCCCCCCCCTTATATATGCCACTGACCACCACCTCTACGGTTTTCGCCCTCGACTGCCCATCAAGTTTTTAAATTGTGAAGGTGCAGAAACACAGGATGAATAGCATCCACTCTCACAACCCTATTGATTATTGAGTGTTTTTATGGAAAAATAAAATATGATGCAGCAATAGCCTCAGGTGAATATACATTGTTTACAGAAAAATGAGGTGCAGAAATACAGGAGGTAAAGCATTACATCCATGTGATTTCTCCCCTGGTGTTATTTATGGAAATTAAAATATGATGGGTTGTCGGGTGCATAGGTCTGTTTAGCCAACACATTTGTTTAAAGAATTAAGCCTATTGTTTGCCCATTATATGTACCTTAGCTCAAACGATTCTAATATGATTTCTTTCTAGTGGATGCTGCGAGGCTTCTTCAATATTTTTAAATCAGTCCTTACTAAAGCATTACATGAATAAAAAACCTGCGTCCCTGCTTTTTCACTGGCTCCTGGGCCAGCTATCTACAGCTCCGGTCCAGAAACAGACCTATTTGCTGAAATGAAATGGGCTAAACTCGGAGATATTGTCTGAAAAGTGGCACATTCAGACCTATTGTCTGTATTCAGGGTCATTTGACACTAAGACAATATGTCCGAATTTAGCTGGAGGACAGGCTGATCTATCTATCTATCTATCTACAGTTGAGGTCAAATGTATTCATACAGCAAGGGCAGCTGTTTTCAAAGTTATGCAGCATCGTAAAATCTGTATATCGATGGTGAAAGTGCAAAACCTCGTATGTCAAAATTTTGCTATTTTTAGATTGTTGGTGGAATGACTATTTTAATATCCAATACACGTTGTCAGTTGATTACCTTGCCAGTTTGCTATTTTTGGAAGCTGTATCACACTGGTAACAGAATGATTTCACCAAACCTTGTATGTCGATATGTTTCAAAAAGTGAAAGTGCAAAACCTTGTAACTCAAATCAGAACTTTGAAGCACATATTGTGGGATATTTCAACTTTTTTTGAAAAACAATTACTGTGTTACTTTTTTATGACTCCCAGCAAGTTTCGTGATTAAAAAAAATTTACCTCTCTATATTTGTTTTGGTGATGTAGGCTATTGAAAAAGAGAGTGCACGAAAATTAGAAAAAATTGTCATTTTCCTCATTCTTGCCATTGTAGCCACTCAATAAAATTTGATATTGCAATCTGTCATAGGCAAATTATAATTTTCACTGTATATACATAGATTGAAAGTATATTCAATGCTGCAAGTTGCTTTAAAGTGTGATAAATGATCGAGTTACAAGGTTATGCACGGGTAGAAAGTGAAAGTGCAAAACCTCGTAAGTCGACATTTTCAATCACATCTGATCGTAACATCAATGCAAGGGGTAAACGACCTCTGACAAAAAATTTGCTACAACAGGGTGTCACTTTCTATGTATCTAGTTGGCCATAACTCACTTATTAATAAACATTACCATAAAAAAAGACAATTGACAGTTTTTTTCAATTTCTGAAAAACAGCTTTTTTTGACTTACGAGGTTTTGCACTTTCACCATCGATATATTGGAATGAAAACACTTCAGATTATTTGTTGTGATTGTCTTTCAACTCATGGCAGTGAAAAAACCAGGATCAAATATGATTTGCAGTTGTTAACAGGCTCTGAATTCAAAATGTCCAAAATTCGGTGGGTCAAAAGAAATCATACACTTGGATTTTTCTCCAATATATGCAAAATAAGTATTGGTAAACCAACTAAAGAATGGAAATTGATGTCAGAAATGGATGCCTCGATGCCTGATTATGTTTTGTTAATTTCTGAAATGCAAACTGTTGACTGACCTAATTTTTTCTCAAGGGATGTGATAAGTTACCCAGTTACACATATTATTACAATTTTTCAAAACTTATTTAAAGGAAAAAGCATGTGGCAAATACATGAAAAGTTGAATAATTGAGTTCAAATGGTCAGGAACCAAATTGCATGCAGTATCTGAACAATTTCACACACCAAGGTCTATCACATACACCACCATGAGGAAGTACATGGAAAATTGGTCAACAGAATCACTGCACATGTGGGAAATGGATGGAGGCTGTCTGTCAGACAAGAGTGAATTTCAGTCAGTATGGTAACAAACAACCCAAATTAACAATGAAAGAGCTCTGTGGAGAATTATGGACACAGGGGACATAGTTGTCAACAAGTGCTAACAAATGAACATTTCACCAACATTGCCTCTAAGGGGTCTCAATGCAAGGAAGAGCCAATGCACCAAAAAAAAAGCATCCAATTTCACCTCTAATGACTTCATGAAGTAGGAGAAATATTTTTGGGATAAGTTATGAATCTCGACTGTACTTGAAACCAGATTAAGTGACATTTTTACTGCATTGAAGAGCATCAGCCTGTGTAGAGGCAAAGTGTGTTAAACAATACTTGCTCACAGCACTGTCCACTATGCCTGTAACTCTCCACAGAACTCCATTCTTTGTTATTTTTGGGGTGTGATCCACCTTTCTGACCAAAATGCATTCTTGTTTTGAAGATAGGTCCCATATATTTCCTACTTATGCAATGATTCTGTTGGCAGATAGGCAGCAGAGCCCTCGATGGTCATCTACATGAAGGCATTGGCCTGTTAAATTGTTCACATACCACATGATATCAGCACCCAGACTCTCTGAATTTGATTTCCATTGTTTTGATGTATTTTCTGCATGTTCGTTTTCCCTTCAAAATATTTTGAAATTTTAAATAAAATATGTGAGCAGTAACTTGTCACATCCCGCCAGAAAAACTAGGTCAGTCAATTTGTAGCTGTTCAGAAATTAACAAAACCTCATCAGACACGTAGGCATCACTTTTTGGCATCAATTTACATTGTTAAGTTAGTTTACCAAAGCTTATTTTGCATATATTGGAGAAAAACCCAAGTGTATGATTTCTTTTGACCCACCAAATTTTGGACATTTTGAATTCAGAGCCTCTTAACAACTGCAAATCATATTTGATCCTGGTTTTTTCACTGCCATGAGCTGAAAGACAATCACAACAAATAATCTGAAGTGTTTTCATGCCAATATAGGCAGATTTTACGATGCCACATAACTTTGAAAACAGCTGCCCTTGCTGTATGAATACAAGTCAAGTCAAGTCAAGTCAAATATTTTTTATTTAAGTGACCAATACATTTGACCTCAACTGTATCTATCTATCTATCTATCTATCTATCTATCTATCTATCTATCTATCTATCTATCTATCTATCTATCTATCTGTCTATCTATATATATATGGGTCAAAGCTTGGTAAGTCTGATTTTCTTGTCTTTTTGTCATTTGTCATAGACAAGTATATTAGCAAAACTTGTAACACAAAAAATAGGTGGCAGAATATTTTATCCCATCCAAAAATAGCATTGAAGTGACCAACCCCCCTGTCTCCACCAACATTTTCTTTGAAAGATCGCATCACAAAAACGAGTACGGGATCCTGATTCAATTAATCTCTTCCCCACATGGAAACTTGACTGTCAGTCTTCTAAAATTTAGTTACTAATAGCAGATATAATATTCTGTATAAGAGCAGGAGGTTTTGTGTCAATGTCTCCAATATTGCATCATTAGCATTACACCGTATTTGTTTCTTAATAAAAACTAAAGGTAAACACATTCTGTGCGAAAACCTTATGTCTGACGTTGTCTGAGAACCCAAGAAATTAACTGAACTATCTTTTGCTCTGTGTGTATCATTTATGCAAATCAAAATATAAGAGTATATCTGTTTGCATGTAAGTTACCTATCTCAATTTGTCATTAGCAAACGCCTTGCTACTCTATTTTGACTGCATGTTTCTAGACCAAAATCACTGTGAACATGTTTCTGGTGTTCATAAGGTCATATCATGCACATATTGCCAGACTGCCAGTTTTGCACTGGTCCCTTCAACGATTTTTGTAGTTAGCATCTGAAATCTGTGTTGCAATCTTCATAATGTCAATGACTTCCTATTCAAACTGACTGCTGTTTATTTACAAAGATCACCACATTTGGGCATCCTCATGAGGGAAATCCTTGAATGACATAATTAATATCTGTGTTCCAGAGCATAAGGGCCCTGCATAATGGACTGATTCATAATTACTTGCTGAAAATAATCAGTATAGCAAATATTCTACAGAATACATAATACAGTGTATGCTATTCAACAGAGAATTGCACACTATTTTCTTAAAGTATAATCTGCCAACTACCATGCTGAACACTCATTTTCCTTCAAAATGTCATCCCAGTAATACCCCCATTTTGGGCCTCCTGCCTGTGGTCACTGTGACCTTAGGTAGTATTCTGGAGGATCTATAAATGCAGCTAAGTAGGTCAGCTGTCATGCACCACTGGTTACACATGAGCTCACATACAGCTTAGTTGCTGCATGGATCTATAACTTAACAGATAGAACACTCCATTTGGTCATGATCCATTTGCTTAATTTTATGTTTTACACAGAATTGTGCCAAAATCTTCTAAAGAAAATTCAAAAAATCCTTTGAATTTCGCGGTATTAGCCCCTGTGCTAATGGTCTCTTTATTACCCTCGGTAGCCTTTCATCCAATCAGTGTCTCGCCCGCACTTTTCAAACATTTTACCCCACTTCCAGACCTGCCTGGAAGCCCCTGTCAAGTCCATGCATCAAAATTGAGGGATCCAAAGTTTCTGAATATTGATTGATCCTATAAAATCGGTCTTTTAGAGACCTACAAGTCAGTTTTTTTCCCGAAAAATTAGGACCATTATAACCCATGATTCTTAATTATTGAAGTTAAAAATCAGGAAAAAACTAATGAAAATAGTCTTTATTAAACCTGTCATATCTCGACAGGGACATGTTTGGCGAATTTGACATTTTGGGATATTAATCTTTAAATATTAGTTGATGTGATAGGCCATATTAGAAAAGTGCGCAAGGGTGCGCACATTGTGAATTTTAAGCAAATAATCTACCGATCAGACCAAGAAAGAATCGGATATTCTTTTTAAAAAAGTGTTATTTTAATACAACAAACTGACATTTCTGGATACTAACATTGTCTTTTGCTGATACAGATATTTTTACAACCACATTTTATGTTTTAAATGACATTTGAAGATAAGCAATCGTTATAATCAAAACATATATGTTTTTTTATGATGACATTTAATAAACACCCAGCAGCCCACATATAGAAAGACGATAGATAGATAGATAGATAGATAGATAGATAGATAGATAGTATCTATCTATCTATCTATCTGTCTATCTATCTATCTATCTAGATAGATAGATAGCTAGACAGATAGATATAGATAGGTTGGTTGGTTAGTTGATTGATTGATCGATTGATTGATTGATCGATCGATTCATAGATCTATTGATAGCTTGATAGCTTGATATATACATACAGATAGATAGATATAAACATTTCTTATTTCTTACAATGCTAAACAGAGGAATTGTTGTGATATTTAGCCACTGGAGACCGTTAGGAGGGTCATTAGATCACTAAAATGTCATTAAGAAGGGGTTTTTTAACCTATAGTTGTGATATTTCACACATCGTTATAGTCTCATGAGAGACGCTGAGTGAACCTTTGATGGAGCCGGCCGTGCCCTCTTTCCCTTATAGCTCTATGGTTGCTGAGATAGAATGTGGAGAGAGGATCTATTATTAAAACTTGAAAATAAGGTAAGTAGGATTTATGTAGTATCTGGACTGCATTGTCATTATTTTGTGAACTTGTATAGTATAGAGGTGTTCAATGCAAGTGTGCTTTTTGCAGAAATGACTCTTAACTTTCAATTTTACAATTTTATATTTACATCCCACGCTGTTTTTATCCATTAATTAATTGTTACTATTCAATTGTTTGTTTGGCCTAGTCGGCAAATAGCTTCAAGCTAATGTTTTCGTGTAACCTGTGCGTCGACTTAAAATAAAGTTGTCTATTGTCTATTGTCTATATTGTCTATTGTGAAGGACAGAAAAGTAGTTTTATATTTGGCACTAGAACATTGTGAAAGAAAGTGAATGTTATTGTAGGTAAACAAAGTCATGTGTGGCAAATGTGAGACATAAATGTTTTGATTGAATTAAAATAGAGCATTACATTGTCATTAATAGACATACCATGCAAATACCAGCTGGACTTTTAAGTATACATGTTGAAACTAAAATTAAGGGAAATAATTCTCTGTCTTTTTTAGGCCAAGAAGAAAAGGAAGTTGCTTGACGGTCCTTGAATGTTGAAAAGGTCTCATCCTTGACCACCAACTTGAAGTTTTGACAATTACAGAAATCGCAAAGGTAACTATAGGCACAATAATGTTATACTTGCTCTTCAGTGATTTGGTCCGTGCCAAGCAGATATATCAATGGGCGAAAATATTTCTTTTTAAGTTTGCCTGATTTAGAACTTGTATTCTGATCTTATTTACATAGCAAAAGGAAATTTCATCAAAATCGATTTACACCAAGAGGTACATGTAGCACAAAGCTAAGAATTTTCATGGTAGCTAATTCTGGGCCAATATTGCATGTCTTTATGTGAGTTAGCGAAGTTCACTTCATACTATTTACAGATGTTATTCCTATGGACAGTTTCTGTTCTTTCTTTTTTACCAAAGACATGTTTCACAAAGTTAGAGACATCAATCAGAAATTAGTTCCCCCATTATTTGCAATGTGAATGAAAAAGAAAATTAGGATTTATAAATCTGCAATTTTATGGGAAATGACAATTTTGATTTTGACAGTTTCATGCAACTGAATTGAATGGCCCGAAATGTTGCATACATGTAATTGTTTGTTTGATGTGGTCATTGGTATTCAGTTTAAAGTAGAAAATAGTTTTATAACGATAATATCACTCCTGCATCTATATAATTATGAAACCTATGATTTTCCATAAAGCGACATCAGGGCTAGCTGCTTCCATGATGTCAAGAAATTTTGCCATTGGGCTTATTGGCTTATCCACACATTTTCTTTGAACTAGCATAGTACCCGTGATAATGGGTATAGTGAGAGTAGGAGTCCAGGGAAAACAGAACAAGTACTACTACAACATTAGAGAAGACTGAAAGGCGTGCATAGGCTAAATGATTAATAAGTGTACTGGTAGAATATATGAACAGTTTGAGAAACCAGAACTGCTTGTGGTTGTTGTAAGACGTGAAATAATGTTGCTTGCAAAGTTTTAGGTGTGGGCATTGAGTAGGTTGGGAGGAGTAGCGTAAAGCATCCATGAATTAAGGGTATGATGATATGCCTAACCGAGAATTTGCTTGTAAACATTGTCTTGTTTTTCAAGCAGAAATTTTCCCTGCCGCATGTTTTATAATATTTCATGAGTTCTGAATAATTTATAATTTCAGATTGCCTCTGATCTGGAAGATTCAAGACAGGCATCAAAACGGAACATGTGATTCTGAAGAGTATACATTGTGTATAATTAACAAACTATATTATTTCCTGTTTGTTTTACAATGTTAGTAGTATCTTTGGCGTAGTAAGACCTACCATTATGAATGTTTTGATATTGTAAAGAGAAATAAAAACATTTTAGATTTTAGAACGTCCAGATAAGGATGGTAACCTGTGTTGAAATAGGAACATGGGCACATTGTAGAAATGTTGTGACGTTGTGGCAATTTAAAGTACTTAGTAATGATATAACTACCTGTAACTGCAACTTCACTTATAATGTAAGGAGATTGTTTCGTTGCCCTGAAGAAAAAATATCACCAATGTTTAGCACTTTTTCTTTTTTTCTTTCTAATTCTTAAATCAAGGCTGGGCCAAATTACAGACATTTGTCTAAGCGTGCCCAGCCTCCAACTTTGTAATATCTTATCGTTGGAAATCAAATAAATTACAAAATTACAAATTGTATGCAAACAGTCTGTGCATAGAATACCAATTGCTCTGCATGGGTAATCACTCTGGAGTATTCATCACCAATGAAAATTTTCTATATATATACAATAAAATGTCAGCACCAGCGTTAATTTTTGCATGTGAATTTCATTTAAAGGGTTCATAATATCATAATATTACTGCTTCTCTGTCTTGTTAATAGTGACAACCCCTGGACATGGCCAGAGCTCCCATTACACACAGGGCGGATGTTTTAACCACTATGCTATGGAGCCAAGTGGGTGGCCAAGTGGTTAAGGTTCCCTCCTGCTCCGATGAAGGTTTTTGCCTGCATGGGTTCGAACCCCGGGTGGGGAACCCAAAATTTTCAGTGTACCTTCATGAGCAAAATCCCAGCTGGATGATTCAGATGAGACATTGAATAGGTGGCCCCTTGTATCAGTGTCTGCACTAGGCAAGTAAAAGATCCCTCACATGGGGTAAATGTGTAACATATCGAGAACTCCTGTTCTCTCTTCCATCTCATCTATAAACCCTCGTGAATGCCGGGAACTGGCCTTAGAGGGCTGCACTTACCATATCTATCTATCTGTGGAGCCACACATTTTTATTCATAATATTGTTCTGCATCTATGGTTCTAATCTGAACCTGTCATTTGACAATTTGGTCACTTTTTCATCATTATATGAAATGAAAATGCGATGCACTCTCATTCGCATGTGAGTTTCATTGAAAGTGTGTGTATAATAATGTTTCTGCTGTGTCATTGATTTCTAATCTGAATCCATAATTTGACCATCATTGTAAACTATTCATTATTTCATGAAATGAAAATAAACGGTTCAACATACATAAGTCCCCCTTTACGAAAACTCTAACATCTGAAAAACCTCTTTTCTGGTTTATGTTAAAAGTTATCGTATTTGCAGGCCTATATATTGACATTATTTCTGTGTAACTGTAGCATGATTACTTTAATTTTGTATGAGCCAGCCGACCCTTAGTGCACCTACCCTTCTTTTCAAAAATTGGAAGTTTTGACTTTTCCAAAAAAAAATTCCAAAAGGTGCTCAAATTCCACTCAAATCCTAATGTTACCCAAGGAAACTAAACTGTGAAAAGATTACAAAAGAAGTCCTCAATTGTCCACCAAATATGATTGAGAAACAGATTTTCTCCAGTATCGTGATGAAGTGTGCCCCAGCTGGTGGCTCCGCCGCTTGGTCAAATTGTTCATATCCAAATTGGAAAAGCCACAGATTTGTGAAAACAAGGGTGGGCTCACTCAAAGGCTGCTGGCTAAGCCAGGAATAATGCAACTAATCTAAAAATATACACATTTATCGTCGACATGCAAGCCTACAATTCAATCCACCTTTCATAAAAATCTGAGAATGAATCTTCTAGATATTCAAGTTTATTTAAAGGAGGCCATATTCATAATGGAGGTGTGTACACATTTCCATTTATGCAATCACAGTGGGTCCAATGCCACAAGTTGGTAAAATTTTGAATTTCTGGTCAAATTGGCCAAAAAATCAATAATCACTGGTATGCTTCCTATGTATTAGTAGATTCCAAATTCGAAAATTTGAGGTCGTACATGATGAGTAGGCCACTTTATGACTGTAAATTTAAACATGAATGTGAAGAAAATACTAACTCAAAATGTAGTTTATTCAAAACAAACCTTGTTTTATTCAAATACCTCCACAGCAAAGACTTTTAGAGATATCATTATGAAACTTGCACAAGTTGTGTAAAATAATATGCTTAAAACAAAAAATACAAATTTTTAAATTTTGCTGTATCATACATTCTATGGTGTAGGGGAGACCGGGCACAGTGATACACTTTTCAACCGGACAAACGCCGGTTAATACAGTGCCGCCTGTAAGTAAGTGAAACGCATCACATTGTGCCATTGCATCAATGCTAAACATCCTCAGCCAAACTGCTTGTGGAGGCATGAATTCTCATCGGATGAAAGGGAAACAAAGTGGGTCATAAAGGCCGATGTGTGAGGCAAGTGGGATAAAAATAGCAGCCCATTTTCTTTGCTGTAGTTGGAGTTAGGTATGGGTCAAAGTCTTTGATAAGTAAGTGAACCACCCTTCCCTATGTTTTAACATTGGGCTTGCGTTTCACTTACTTATCAAAGACTTTGACTCATACCTAACTCCAACTACAGCGAAGAAAATGGGCTGCTATTTTTATCCCACATGCCTCACATATCGGCCTTTATGACCCAAAATGTTTACCTCTCATCGGATGAGAATTCGTCCTTCCAGAAGCATTTTGGTTAAGGATGTTTAACATTGATGCAATGGCACAATATCATGCGTTTCACTTACTTACAGGCGGCACTGTAGAGGAGGGCTTAAGCAGATTTTTGGTGAAATGGGACTCTTGTCCACTTGTCCATGTGTCAACTTGTCCACTTGTCCACTTGTCCACTTTCCTTGCCCCTCTGAACACAGTGCTGCAACCCAGTGAGCAATGGGGGCCAATGACAGATATGGACCTGCCCATTATGAATGGGGGATTCAGTTAGCTGTAAGGGGTACAGGTGCACTGAACAGCTGCAGCCAGCAGTGGGCCTGTGAGCCTCATTGGAGAAGGTGCCCCTGTGTTAGGATTGCTTATAATTCCATAGCACTGTTAGAGTCAAACCAATTCAGTACTTTTTTTTTTAAATAATTGTTCATGCCTAGATGAGGCATGGTTGCTCAGTGGATCATTATGTTTGTATAACACTAGGCATTGTCTACTTCTTCACCAACTGTACAGTGCTATGATGTAATTATGTACCATTACCAAATTATTCCAGCAAGCAATGTCTATCAACACTCATCCACTAAACTCCCCCAAGAGACCAGGGCCTTTCTCAGTGCATTTCTCATTCTGACAGTATACTTTGACAAACTTTATCATTAAAACCTGTAAATTTGATATGCATAAAATGAGTATTGCTTCCCACAGATTTTGGCACTCTGTGACTGTGAGTCATAATAACTGATGAAGTGTCATCTTCTCAAATTTAACATCCATCCATCCATCCATCCAAAGAAAGAGAGAGTGTATCTGGGTCAACGACAAACATCCCTTTTCTGAGACACGTAGGTGTCCCACAACTGTCAAAATGGCACTGGGCACCTAAATACTTGTTCTGCCCAAAGTGGGCTAATTTTGGCAGTTCAACACGGCTTAAATTACCTATTTTGATACACTTTTGATGCTCCAGCCTCCGGTAAACAATGTTGACGCTACGTTGTGCAGATTGAGTTGCCTAGCAACCTTAATGAAGCACACGTGGCGTGACGTCACATGTCGTGACGTCATTTCTAAGTAAGCTGCACTGCAGCAAACCCCTGTGCGCCCAGGCTGGCAAATAAGTCTGTGACTTAGTCTGGTTGCCCACGTTAAATAACGTCTACCTTTACCTTTTTTTAATAAATTGGACACAACTGCAATGAATATCATCAGACAGTTTTTATTCCATTTTTTGATGTGTTCATTATTTGATTAAGTTACCGAAGCTGGATCAACCAAACTTGTAGGGCATAGAAGCCAAGTACGAGGGGTGTCCCAAAAGTTCTGACCAATTTTTTTGGCAGATATTTCTTTTTGAAATAGCTAAATGGAATTTTCACAGAATATTTTGAAAAAAACCAAGACTGTAAGAAGTGTTTAAGTTACTGGTCTGTTACCATGGTTACGAGACGACAGTGCACCAGGCGCAGCTCAATTTTCATATGAAATTCAGCAAATCAGCTGTGTTAAAAGTCAGAGAATTTATAGTAAGAAAGCAAATGATTGCCAGAAAATGTATTTCCTGATAAGCTTGCAGTCTTTCAAGATATCTTCCATTAGATTGTAAACATTTATTTATATTTCAACCTGATCAGCTGAGGCAATTACCAAAGGCTTTTTCCGGCAGTTGCCTAACAGCGCTTGAGACGGTTTGGCTGAAACAATCTGCTGTCAAGAGGCAGTGCTTAAGAACCTTAGGTTCAAAACCCAATCTCATCTGCTATAATTACCAGATTTGGCCTTCTGTAACTTTGCGTGATACTAAAATATATATACTAGTTCAAAAATTAAAGAAATAATAGTCATAACGAGAAATTAAGCAGTCGCCACATATACTGAAATTACACAATTTAGGAACAGCCCAGTTTGTACGACTCAGGTGATCGCCTCAGCACATGGGTTAAACTGATTCACAGTGACTTTAAATGTAAATGAAAAACTTTGAGATACTGTTAGGTTTCCAAATAATATTTTTCATGATCATTCATTGCATATTTACAGTAAATTCCTTGGTTATTTACAAGCCTAGACACTTGGATTTGTCCTAAAAAATTGAGCTGCGCTGGGTGCACTGACCTTCTGTTTCCATGGCAACAGAAAAATTATTTAAAATGTTCGAACAGGTACCATATTTTCAAAATGGATAGTGAAATACCTGAAATTGATTCTGTGAAAATTTCATACAGCTGCTTCAAATAGAAAGGTCTGCCAAAAAAATTGGTCAGAACTTTTGGGACACCCCTCGTAATATGTTGACTAAATTATATTACAGTCGAATCAGGTAGTCAAGTCAGATCACTGCACATCAAGTCACCCAGCTCACGGTTGAGGGCTCAGAAAATCACGTGGTTAAGTGGTGAAGATTACCCCCAGAAAATCACGTGGTTAAGTGGTGTCAAAATCATGTGTTTTAACGTGATAACTGACGGGTAATTTCAAGTGATAACCATCAGTTAACCACGACTTTTGTCCGTTGGGCAGTCGCCCCAGCATGACTACAGGGTCTACCAAAACATATATGTGCAACAGTGGGCTTTTCTAGTGGGAAACATAGAGGCTGTTTGATTAGTCATGATGAAGAGAAGGCTATTTGATATGTCATGTGACTGATCTTAGAGTAAAATTATCATGACAAATCATCAATATGATGATTCACGAAGTGCCATTTTCACAGTGCAACAGCCCACTCTGTTTGGATATCAGTTTTACAGACTGTAAACTAAAGTGGTGTTTTAATTGTAGTCTGCAGAAAAGGTTGCAAAAAGACGCTTGACACCACAAATAAAAGAGCCTGGGAAAATTCTGACGGTCCGCTAAACCAGTTTTAACCAGCCCGCATGCCTTGTGAAAGGCCAGAGCGTGTTTTAAAGGCTGTCAGTACTTCACTTGGATTAATGAAATTTGGTATAGGGATTCACTTAGGGGTTTCCCTCAGAAAGGATTGAAAAAATCCAAGATGGCTGCCAAAATGGCCACCATATTTTTAAATACCCACTGTGACTTTGGTATTGCACTTAGATTTATGAACCTTGGTACAGGGATTCACTTAGGGGTTTCCCTCAACATTTTTGAAAAAAATCCAAGGAGGCTGCCAAAATGGCCACCAATGTTCTGAATTGCCCACTGTATTTCACTTAGATTTAAGCAATTTGGTATAGGGATTCGCTTAAGGGTTCTATTCCCCTCAGAAATGTTTGGAAAAATCCAAGATGGCTGCCAAAATGGCCACCATATTTTGAATTGCCCACTGTATTTCACTTAGATTTAAGCAATTTGGTGTAGGGATTCACTTAGGGGTTCCCCTCAGAAATTTTTGGAAAAATCCAAGATGGCTGCCAAAATGGCCACCATATTTTGAATTGCCCACTGCGACTTTATTATTTGGTTTGGGAATTTGCTTAGGGGTTCCCTCATACATTATGAAAAAATTTCCAAGATGCCTGCCAAAATGGACGCCATATTTTGAAGTGCCCACTGTGACTTTTAAAGTAGTTCACTTACAATTCTGAAATATGTTACAATATATAGGCATTTGCTAAGAAGTTCCCCACACAGTTTTTACGGCTTGCAGCAAACACTATCTAATCAGTCTGGCAATCACTGCTCAATACAAAAGAATCCATGTAATAATATATATAAATCCCCCCGTTCATGATTTCAATCCCGAATATATAATCGCCAAAGGCCGGTTTTGAATCCATGGATTCTTGTTTTATTTTCAAGTGTTCCAGAATGTTGGCAGTAACAAGTGGGCTGGGCACAATGAGACAGCAGGAGGGGCACGGTGAGACAGGGTATCAGCTACCATAACTGGCCATCATCCGCACCTGCGGAATTTTCTATTAATTGTTGCTACAGAAACTACTGTACTCTGATAAAAGCAGCTGGCTAGGTGATTTTTCAGGTCCTTTTTTGGGCATGTTTCGAAACTTCATCGCACAGGACACATGCACGACTTATTTAATCTGCCGCACCTGTTACATACTAATCAAAATTCTTTCTGATGCGTCCCTTTGGATATGAGTCACTAAAATCAGTAGTTTATAGCAGGCATTTTGTTTTTAATAGTGATTTGTGAGCTATGCATTACATTCAGGTCGTTTCGAATGTATTTTGTGATGTCTCACTGTGCCCCGCCTCAAACTGTCTCACTGTGCCCCACGCAGCTTTCTTTATAAAATTTTTTGAATCCTGCGCACCGGATGCCTGTATTTTGGTTACATGCAATCACATATCATTTAATATACCAAGACCAGTGGGAAATGTCGACATTTTCTGCTATTTGCATGAAAGAGGACACCATTGCCTCTCATATGATCCATAATATGTGTATAAATTCCTTAGAAGGCTGAGATATGACCAAAAATGTATTAGTCCAGGAGCCAAGGGCCTCCAGCACAAGTTTTGATTACAAAAAATATATACAGGCTGAATTTGGTCTTATTTGATAGAGGAGACCCAGACGCTTCCAATTCTGGAGAAATTTTACCACCTTCAAAGTCAAGTTTTTTTGCTATTTTCGTTTCCGTGGCAACCATCTCACAAAAAGCCTGGTCAAAAGTTACCAACATTTACCACTGTAAGTTTTTCCCTATTTTAAGGAATAATTTCATTTTTTCAGGATATTGTCATCACCAATAAGCCTTTCAGAAAAAGTCATAATCAAGATCAATACTTTTATTTTCTTGTTGCTATGGAAACAAAACAAGCAAAAAATGCATTTTTTTATAGAAATGACTTCAAGAAGTTTCTTATGCCTGCAAATCAAAGGTATAAAAACACACACTTGGGCAGTCTTGTGAAAGAGCAACTTTATACCAATCAATTTCAATATAGTTTTCAGAAATATATGTGGAAGTTTAACAGGAGGACTAACAGATTTAGTTTTTTCTGAAAATTTTAAAATGACGCAGAAAATCGGAAAAAACAACAGATTGAAATGGAACACGGTGTTTTTGGGTATATCTCAAATGTTTGTTTATTCTTACAATGTTACAGTTGTCACAGGGGATATTGTTGATTTATAGAGTTGATGTCGCTATGGAAACAAACAATATATTCTCACCCCAGCAACCAGACTTACCGAGTCAATATTCTCTACATTATTTCAACAAAATACAATTTTCGGTTATCTATTCACCCAATAAAAGCTCATGGTAGGTTGGCAAATATAATTGAGAGTACAATAATTATGTTAAAGAGACTGTTGCCATGGCAACAGAGCAAACAAATTATATTTAAAACAATAGTTGGCAAAGTATCAACACTTGAACCCAAGTACTTGCGACTGGACAGAAGAACATGAAATCTTCTAGTGATTTTCCTGCGCACATGACATCATACAATACATCAATTAAAACCATTGTTTCTAAAGGGGTTAATTTGTACAAGTTGTTGCCATGGTAATGAGAGGAACATGATAAACATGAAGGTGGCATTCGGTTGCTTGAAATCAATCTTAGAATTGCAAGCAGGTGTCATATTCATTGATGCTTAAAATAAATAAGAAGCATATTGTTACTTTTGAACCAGACAAGGATTGGGTATTAATAGTAACCATGGTTAGAAATTCAAAGAGGGTGCAGTTTAAATGTTTTAAATAACACTAACTCCTAATTGTATTGCACAGCATGGTTTTATGGGACCATAGGCTTGTGCAATGTCGCCTGCTTCTTTTGCTTTTTAAAAAGTCGTGTGACTGACTACATGTATTAGTCCATGATACAGACCAGGTATCGTTACCCCATGGGGTGGAAAAATGTCACTGCGTTTTTCTGAAATACATATAGCCATAGACTATTAAAAAAACTTTTAACCCAAGATTGAGGCAACAGCTTAGTGCTATTAATTGGCCCTTAAATATGGAAGACCGAGTCGGATTTGATCACAAAAATTATGGGGTGGCAGAAACAAAAATTGCTCTAGCTCCCAAACCACTGGACTAACAAATTACCACTCAAAATGATATGAATTGTGAGTTCTGCAAATGTAGGTCAGGTATGACCAATATACAAGTTGGTCAAAAGGTCACAAAATGATCTAAAATCACATTGCTTCATTTTTGTCTAATTTGCCCGAGTGGGGGAGAGCGGGGCACCATGAGCGGCTTTTCCGAAATTTCAAAGCTCCTAAGCGTGAAGTTTTAATGGTAAATAGCTGGTTGCTTTATATAATCATAGCAAGACCTCTTGGCTACAATATCCAGTGTTGTTACATTATATTCTTAATTCTTAAATAGTCTTAACATTGTCTTTTAAAAATCTAATCTAGCGGCTCATCGTGCCCCGACGCTGGGGCACCATGAGTCATGGCATGGGGGGCTGTTTAAATACATGTACTATCCTTCTCATTCAACTGCAAAGAACTGATACCTCATAAACCAGATGTTTTACTTGAAATTTTCCCTTGGCATACACCACAATATGGATCAGATGGATTTTACATATTTTTCTATGAAATAGCACAAATGTGTCCTAAACAGCTGCTGATTTCTTGCATAATAGTTCTGGACTTACAACAGTAAAGTTGTGTTACAATTCAGCTTTAATTGTAGATTAAAACTTTATAGAAGACGGCTCATGGTGCCCTATCTCCAAGTGGCTCATGGTGCCCATTTGTAAATTTCATTTATTAGTGCATATCACCATTTTCCAGTTTATCATAGTATCAATGTTATGACATCATCCTAGCACATGCCTTACCTTCTCTAAGAAGACTAAGTTTTATGATGATGCCGGAAATAGTAAAAGTACAAGAAGTTAAAGTTCCACCTCCCAATATGTTTACCTTTCACTCAAATTGTCTGGTCAAAAGTTGTTTTTTTTCAATTCTTGGTCCTACATTGAAAAGAAAGATTATGATTGCTACCCTAGCCAGTTCTACACTAATAAAGGAATATATGGTCTTCCTATCTAGCAGTTCTATCTCGCCGTTTTTTTTGTAGGGGCCATGGTTCATGGTGCCCCGTGGCTCATGGTGCCCCGCTCTCCTCTATTCCAGGGTTACAGCACTTTTTTGATAAGAAAACGACAGGAAACCTAATAATCCACTAATTATGTCATAATGGATTTTAGTTTCCCAGTGATAACTTCCAGTAATGTATTACCATAAGAAACCATATGTAAGCAGTCATTGAGAGGATGAAGTTCTCACAATTTTGTGACATTCTCGTAACTATAAACTTCACTATAACACTTTGGATGCCAAAACAACTTGCAATTTGAAATAACTTGGGTGGGGCACCCCCGGGGATAACCAAAGGTTGAGCGCTCTCCTGGGGATACAAAAAGGGTGGGGGCACCCCAGAGGATACCCAAACGATGGGGCACCCCAGGGGATACCCAAAGGGTTGGGACACTCCCGGGATACCCAAAGGGTTGGAGCACCCCAGGGGGATACCTCAAGGTTTGGGGCACTCCCGGGGATACCCAAAGGGTTGGGGCACCCCTGGGGGATATCCCAAAGGGTGGGGCACCCCCAGGGGATACCCCAAGGTTGGGGCACCCCGGGGGATACCCAAAGGATGGGGGCAAGCCTGGCGTTACCCCAAGGCTGGCAGCACTCCTTGGGGATACCCCAAGGCTGGCAGCACCCCTTGGGGATACCCCAAGGGTGGGGCACCCCTGGGGATACCCAAGGATGGGGCACCCCCAGGTGATACCCTCAAGGATTGGCACCCTGGAGGATACCCAAGGGTGGGGGCACCCCCAGGGATACTCCAAGGGTGGGGGCATCCCCCATGAGATTCCCCACAGTTCTGGGCACCCCTGGGGCTACCCCCAAGGATAGGCACCCTTGGGATACCCCCAAGGATTGGCACCCTGGGGGATACCCCTCAAGGGTGGGCACCCTGGGGGATGCCCAAAATGGTAGTACAACCAAGGGGAGATTACCCAGCACTCCTCTGGGAAACCCCAGCACCCCGCGGGATACCCAAAGGGTGGGGGCACCCTGGGGAATACCCCATGAGTGGGGGTACATCAAGAGGATACCCCAAGGATGGGGACAACCCGGGAATTTTCGCAAGGTGTGGGACACCCGGGGGCACCCCCACAGGATACCCAGGTGGGGCCACCCCACGGGATACCGCAAGATTGGCGATATCCAAGGTTGGGGGCATGGGGGTTACCCCAAAGGTAGGGCATCCCCGGGGATACACCAAGGGTGGGGAACCCCAGATATTCAAATTAATTTGACAAGACAATTTCAGATATTCAAATGCTTTTGATGTACTTGCGAGTGTTTATAAAAGCTAATATCATATTTCTTGTGTCAATTATTGTCAATCTGACTGATACAAGTGATAGAGCAAGGTCTCTCTCAGCCACAATTTATGTCTTTCCTGCTCTCCGTATTACCTGCGCCACCCAGCTGAACTTTCTGTTTCCATGGCAACCACAGAATGACTTGAAATTGTCAAATTGTCCAAAATTTTGGAAATCTATTCCAAAATTGCTGAATTTTGCCCTCTAAAACTTTCATAGTTCTAGATTGAATATAAGTGTCCATGTAGAAAAAAGCCGTGAACTTTCTGAACGCCCCTCGTATATACTGGATATACATGCGATGCCAAATAATTGCCAATGTCAATGCTTTCAAGACAACTGACTTAAAGTTAGTCCGATGCCAGACCGAACAGCTTGTCTTTGAAAAGACACGATCAGTTTATACACAAAACAAAAATGTCAAATCAAGACAATTCAAGTCATGTTAATGCTTCAGTACAACCAATCCTCATGTAAGTCCAATATCAGACATGACAAAATAGACTTTTCTTTAAAAAGACAGAACCCATCCAGTATTTTCAGAATACACAAAAACAATTAAATGTCATATCAAGACAATTTAAAAGTCAAGTCAATGATTTAGTACAGCAAACCCGCATGTTAGTCCAATGCCAGACTAAACATATATACTAGAGTTGTCTTTAAAAAGCCAAAATCTAGCCAGTGTATATTCATACAAGACACAGATGACCATTATTATAATATGTCATCAAGACAATTCGCTAGTCACATTAATGCTTCAATGCAAATCTCTGGTGTTAGTCACTTTCGTACTTCACACAACAGCAATAAATTGGTCAAAGAAAAGACACAATCTATCAAAATCACCTCAGATCAATTGTGGACTGACTTTCAGAATGGTCCCATAATTATCAGGGCGCCTATCTGTAATGGTTCTTGCTCAGTATATTGCCAAGTTCACCATAGATTAAAAGGTTCTGAGACCATTAGTCTAGTTCAACAAAAGATCAACAACAGACTGTAATTCAAATGGTTTATTCACCAACAGAATAAGACCCCAAGGTTGTACCAAACATAATATATACACAACGTCAAACAATGTGATATCCAGAGAGTGCTCCATGAGAAGCTATACTCCCTCAGTGGCAACTGAAACTGCCTCAATACAGCAGGTCTCAAAAGTAGCCCCAAAGACTGTTCCAAGAGAAACTATAGCCTTCAAACAATAGCAACAGAGACTGTAAGGAGATCAAGCCTCAACCAATAGCTACAAGCTCTCAAACCACCCACCTCCAGGACTAAGACCAACAAGAGATGTATCATTCAAAAGGCCAGGTGAAGTGCATCCAGAACTCCCATGCATGAGCACTGGAGACCAGGGTCAGAGAGAGACAGATCAGGGGGTGCAGGCCCTCTTATGGACTTGACCCTCACTAGGGACAGTGGCATTGGCCACACTGGCCAGTAGAGGGGAGGGGGCACTCCAAGGGATGCCACTCCCAACAATAACTGGATCATAGGACCTGTTAGAGTCCAATACCCAGCAACACTACACTTTTCATACATAGTCACCTATATTGCATATATGGCAATATGCATCAATGTTACCTAGACTGAGGAAATGGAATGGAATTAATTGTTGCCATGACAACTATTACTTTTTTGTGACAACCAATCTATGAGAGTGGGTCATGATGAAAAACGTGATGTTTTTTGGTTTTTGTTATTTTTTCCATCATCCAACGGAATTTTGGAAGTTGTTAAGCAAATCAAAGCTACCATTATATGTTTATCTTGCTCCTCTCATTACTATAGCAACCAAATGTTCACATTAACCCCTTTAGAAACAATTGTTTTACTTGATGTATTGCATGCTGTCATATGTGTACAGGAAAATAACTTGAAGATTTCATGTTCTTCTGTCCAGTTGCAGGCACTTGGGTTCAAGTGTTGATAGTTTGCCAAATATTGCTTTAAATGTAATTTGTTTGCTCTGTTGCCATGACAACAGTCTCTTTAACATAATTATTGTACTCTCAATTATATTTGCCAACCTACCATGAGCTTTTATTGGGTGAATGGATAACCGAAAATTTAATTTTGTTGAAATAATATAGAGAATATTCATTTGGTAAGTCTAGTTGCTAAGGTGAGAATATATTGTTTATTTCCATAGCGACGTCAGCTCTATAAATCGCTATATCCCCTGTGACAACTGTAACATTGTAAGAATAAACAAACATTTGAGATATATCCAAAAACACTGTGTTCCATTTCAATCTGTTGTTTTTTCCGATTTTCTGCGTTATTTTAAAATTTTCAGAAAAAACTAAATCTGTTAGTCCTCCTGTTAAACTTCCACATATATTTCTGAAAACTATATTGAAATTGATTGGTATAAAGTTGCTCTTTCACAAGACTGCCCAAGTGTGTGTTTTTATACCTTTGATTTGCAGGCATAAGAAACTTCTTAAAGTCATTTCTATAAAAAATGCATTTTTTGCTTGTTTTGTTTCCATAGCAACAAGAAAATAAAAGTATTGATCTTGATTATGACTTTTTCTGAAAGGCTTATTGGTGATGACAATATCCTGAAAAAATTAAATGATTCCTTAAAATAGGGAAAAACTTACAGAGGTAAATGTTGGTAACTTTCGTACCTGGATTTTTGTGAGATGGTTGCCACGGAAACGAAAATAGCAAAAAAACTTGACGTTGAAGGTGGTAAAATTTCTCCAGGTTTGGAAGCGTCTGGGTCTCCTCTATCAAATAAGACCAAATTCAGCCTGTATATATTTTTTTGTAATCAAACTCCTCAAATATGCAAGTTATTTGGGCTTGGCTCCTGGACTATATCTGCATGTTGTGCCAAAACTGAAATTTTGCCAGCTCACGACATTGGACCAGTGACAAAATGGACCATTTTGGCGGGAAATTTGAGCATTTTCAGAATGTTTTATGGTCCCTGTCTTGGCTATTTTGTTTGGAGATGTTTGGGTCAAGAGATGTGGATAACTTTATTATAGAGCATGCATCACTTCAAGGCTGATAGTCCCGAACGACAAAAATCCCCAAACGCGAGCTGGCAGCAGTAGGCGGTTATCCTGCTAGCCTGCAACGGCCTTTGAATCTCCAGCCTCTGATCCGCCCGCCAACAAGACACTTTCTACGGATGATCAGAATGCTTTTCAGTTACGATCGGCATCTGGTGAGAAGATATCTTGCGGTTAGACCATGACGGTACCGGCTGCTATAAGAGCGGTCCGAGTATCTGCTGTGATTGATACGGAGTCCCAAGCAACAGTCATTAGTAATGATCTGTGTTTGCAGGCAGAAATATCATTAACTAAATCCAATTGTATCAACATCCAAGGAGTAGGTAGTGAGATGGGCATGACATCACACGTTGCAGTAGGAGAACCAATCGTCTTGGGTAATGCTCAATACATTTGGACAGTTATAGTAGGGGACTTCCGGGATCCAATGATTATCAGTCTTGATTTGCTCAGAGAACTGGGGGCGAGTTTAGACTTCCAGCAGGGATATCTGCAGATTGCAGATTTTTTTATTATAGCTGACTTTATCACTACCGATACGGGAAGCCAGATGACAGTGGGTCCTGTGTTGGTAAATGAAAAGATAACCATACTCGGATTGTTTGAAACTTCGATTGCTTGTCAAGTCCCTGAGAATTTTGGTAATGTCCCACATCTCATCCTTGAGCCCTGCCCATCCTTTTATGCATGTAGCCAATTTGTCTGAACTGGTCAAGCACCTGCCTGTTGATACTTTGGTAGGCACAGTTCAAGCTCTGCCCTACTTTGACAAAAGGCATTTTCTCCAAAATAGCCACTTTTCAGGAGAGCCCCAAAACGCTGCTGTATTTTCAATGAATGACCCCATAGAGAGTATTGAACTTAAGTATCCTGTTGCATTGTCAAATTATGGCAGGTTTATCAGAATTTTTCCGAAATATTTATTTTGTTGTTTTTTGCTGAATTCATACTTCTAATAGAAGTTAATGCCTTTTGTCACAGTTTCAAAATTGGAGCAAGGACGACAAAAGGCATTAACTTCTATTATGACAAGATATAATACATGAATAGTGCCAAAATGGTAAAAATATTTGACATTTTGTAAATTCCTTTTGTATGGCTTACATGGTAGACAGATTCATGAGGTGTAATTGAATTGATAGCAGGTAACAAAAATACTGAACATAATGCCTTTTGTCAGAGTAATGCTGATTTAATCCCTTTTGTCATCTGATAGTGGCCAGATAATGCCTTTCTCCATATGATAGTTACCTTTCATCATCAGATAATGCCTTTTGTCAAAGTATTTTTGTAAAGTTAATGCCTTTTTAAAATCTGACTACAACAAATATGTATGTGATGACCAAGAAATTTTATAAGCATATAGATCTTGGTAAATAGAACATTCTGAGCCAAAAAAGAAGTTAATGCCTTTTGTCATCCAATGCCTTTTGTCAAAGTAGGGCAGAGCTGTGGAACCGGAATCTGTCACAACTCTGAATGAGTTACAGGAACGTTATATTGACACGGAATCTGATATTATCCTCGTTGGGAGTGCAGGGTTGGCGAATAGTGGCATACCATCCTCCGGGGAGCCGGATGCGTCATCGTCCAGGCTCCCGGAGGCTCTGCAGAAGTTGTACGACAAGAGCCTTGAAAATTTGGCTGAGTGGGTAGCGAGAGAGCAACTGTGGGATTTATTGCATCGATATCGGTCGGTGTTCGCGGAACACGATTTTGATTCAGGAGAGTTCTCCGGAATTATGCATTGTATTGATATGTGTGATGCCTCTCCAGTGCGGCATGGACTGCGGCGCACACAGCTGGGATTCCAGGACGAGGAGGAATGTCATCTACAATGCATGCTGGATAACGGCATCGTTCAGCCGTCCTCCTTGGCCTGGGCCGCAGCCCCGGTGAAAAGAAAGATGGCAAGTACCGCTATTGCGTGGATTATCATAGCCTTAACAAGGTCACCCGCCGGGACGGGTTCCCGTTACCTTTAATCGAGGAATGTCTAGATGCGCTGGATGACAATATTTACTTTAGCACGCTTGATATGGCCAGTGGATACTGGCAAGTGCTTATCCATCCCGAAGACTGTCATAAAACGGCCTTCATTACTAATTACGGCCTGTTTGAGCATGTGCATCTGGCCATGGGGTTATGTAATTCTCCCGCCATGTACCAGCGCATCATGACGTAATACTACGTGCTCAAAAATCTGTTGTGGCAAGAACTGCTAGTTTATCTGGATGATTTGATCATTCTGGGGAGATCCTATGAGGCGCACCTCCGAACCTTGAAGGAGGTGTTTCTGCGATTTCAGATCCACAACCTGAAATTCAAACCCAGGAAATGCGATTTGTTCACCACCGCGGTAGATTTCCTGGGACGCAAGGTGGGCCACCGTGGCATTAGTATAGCAGAGGCAAAGGCAAAAGTGTGATAGACTGGCCAACACCGGTGACTCGTACCGATTTGGAGGCGATTTTGGGTTTTGTTAATTATCATCGGGAATTTATCCCACAGATGGCCGTAATTTGCGGTCCCTTGTATAAATTGGTAAAGAATGCGCTTACCGGGGAGTGAGTGAGTGAGTGAGTTTGTGTTTTACGCGCCATCAGCACCAGCGTGGGCTATTTAGAGGCAAACGCGCTTACCGGGGAACGGTCGATTGCAGATTGGAGCATCAGGATGCTATGGATGCTCTTCGAGCAGCCATGGTCGAGGCTCCCGTGTTGGCTTATCCTACCCCCACGGGGAGATTCATATTAGAGGTGGACGCTAGTCACGCGGCCATTAGGGCCGAGTTATCTCAGGTACAGAATGGAAAGGAACGCACCATTGCCTATAGTAGTCAAGCTCTGTCAGCGGCCCAACGTCGCTATTGTACCACACGAAAAGAGTTGTTAGCATTAGTTACATTCTTGAACCAGTTCAGGTTCTACTTGCTGGGGCGGTCCTTCATCTGTCGGACAGACCACAACAGTTTAGTGTGGTTAATGAGGTTTAAGAATCTTGTAGGCCAACCGGCCAGGTGGCTTGAGGCAATTGCACAATTTGACTTTCAACTCACGCACTGCCCTGGCAAACAGCACGGAAATGACGATGGGTTGAGCCGGTCCATGACCCCGGAGTGTCTGCATTATGAGGCAGGAGCTGAGCTTCACGCTCTGCCCTGCGGAGGGTGCGAATATTTTCGCAAAATGCATGAAAAATGGGCTCGTTTTGAAGATCGAGTGGATGATGTTGTCCCACTAACGTTAGCGGTGCAGGCGGTGGAAGTAGTAGATTCCGGGGGAAATCTTCCAGCGCCAACTTGCCCCGATGTTCTGGGGATCACGCCAACTCCCATTCCGTGGGCAGATGCCCAGGCCGGTGATCCGGATTTGTCAGTCGTAATGGCTCAAGGGCAAACCTCCTGACGAGGCCGCTTTGTTCCGGCAAAATGCAGCCGCTATACATCTGTGGCGAAGGAGGGAGCAGCTGCAAATAACGGACCAAGGGGTATTGCTATACAATTGGGTGGGGCCCGTACCGTCCACTAGTCATCCTCTACTGGTTGTGCCACGGAACCTCCGACAGTCTATTATGTAAGAGGGGCACAGTAATGTATGCGACGGACATCCCGGACCTGAGAAAACGTATTGAGCTTTGCTACGCCGCTACTTTTGGGCAGGGGCTTCTACAGAGGGGTTTGACGAAGCGGATCGCTTCCATGAAAAGCCAGAAATCCCCCCCTGAAATTCCACTGATTAATGCAACAACTGATGAATATGGAAGATATTTTAGTTAAAAAACACTGAGTGGAGTGAGAAAGCAATCCACCCTTGACATTTTACACAGGTCTATAACTGGGGAAAATGAAATCCCCCCTCCCAGAAATTCCAACAATAAACAGGGTGGGAAGAAATCCCCTCCTGAAATTCTACAACTAAATGGGAGAAGAAAAAAATCTCCCCCCCTTGAAGTTCCAGAACTAAACTGAATAAAATCCCCCCGAGACAATTTCTTTCCCCCCTGAAATTCCAGGACTAAATGGAGTGAAAGCAATCCCCCCCCCCAAAATTACACAAATAAATGGGGGGAGATAGCAATCCCCCTTGACATTTTACAACTAAACCGGGAGAGAATAAATTTGCCGATATTCCAACCAAAGACAGGGAGGGAAAGAAATCCCCAGCTGAAATTATACAACTAAATGATAAGAGAAAGAAACCCCCCCCCCCAATTTCCAGGACTGAATCCAGAAAATTCCAATCATGAACAGGGGGAAAGAAATCCCCCTGAAATTCCAGGACTAAATGGGGAGAAAGCAATCCCCCCCTCAAAACTCCACAAATAAATGGGGGAGATAGAAATCCCCCCTTGATATTTTACAACTAAACCGGGGGAGAATGAATTCGTTGAAATTCCAACCAAACACAGGATGGGAAAGAAATACCCCTCCCACCGAAATTCTACAACTAAATGGGGAGAGAAACGAATCCCCCCCCTGAAACTCCAGGGCTAATGGAAGAGAAAGCATTCCCCCCCAAAAAAGTTAACTATATGGGGGGGGGACATAATCCCCCCCATTTAGTTGTATAATTTGGGGGGGGGGGTTGCTACAACTTCATGGGGGGAGAAAGGAATCCCCCCCCTCCTTGAAATTCCAGACTATATGGGGGGAGACAGAAATATGTTAAATACACTGAACAAGAAATCCTTGCATTGAGGTGCAAGATATTTATGTTAAAGCAACTAAATCCATCTTCCTGACACTCCACTGATACATCGTTGCTTAAATAAATAAATACGGAATACTTCAACATTTTCCATTGAAATTGATAACTTTAGCAACTTCTGTAGGAGCACATGACGGTCTGATTCAATCGTAAGTTTGTAACTACATCCAATGCCCACTAAAGGGAAGTACATGCTGCCATTTAAAACGCATGCTGAAACATTAACCCCAGGAAAAATTACAACAGCACAAAATATGGAAATTCAGGGGGGGTGTTCAAAGTGAGGTGCATTCGACCAAAAATTTACAATTCAAGCAAAAATGTAGTTGGGGCTTTCAAAGAGTGATTAGAGAAGATGACTTGACCTGCACCATGGAGCTTGCTTACATTCACACTCTGAAAGGTACTTTTGTCGGACACTTTTTTCCAAAAAAGTATTCTGTATTCATGAGCAGGAGCGTAAATGCAATGAACAAAATTCAAGCTTTGTTGCGAAACTGGACGATTTATACCCTACTTTTGCTATGGCTGGTTGGGAGGTAGTTACTTTCCAACTCTTGGGGGGGTTGGGGCTTATCTTCTAATTCAATTCTCAGTAATCCTGTGCAAAAGTAGGGCTGCACGATATTTGGAAAATGCGATACTGATATCTTTGGTAGCTTCTGTTGGAGCACATGGTGCTCCAATGCAGTTATAACAGCTTCCAATGACCAGGTAGGGAGAAACATGTCACTATTGAAAACCCATGTTACAGTGTTAACACCAGGTTGAACTACAGCCGAACAAAATATTGAAATTCAGGGGGTTTATGAAGGGCGCATCCAACTAAAAATTCAAGATTCTTGCAAAAATAATGAAAGTGCCTTCAAATAATTATAAGGGACCATAACCAGGTCATTAAAATATGTCTGCACAGGGTGGCAAAACTGACGATATGATGGAAGTGCCTGGGGGGGGGGGGGAACTGGGTTACAATTTGGTAAGGGGGAGATATGCTTTTTTACCTGGAGGGGAATAGAAGCCCCTGCTTTTGGCTGGGAATGAGGTTAGATATACGATTGTATGTGGGATCCTGTGACAAATGTGTACGGCATAAGAAGGGAAATAGGCATCCACGATTTCTGCTCACCCGATACCTGGCTGGGGGAGCCCATGGAACGCGTACATATTGATATTCTGGGGCCCTTGGAGGAAACGGAACACGGTAAGAAATATATATTGGTCATGATCGATCAATACATAAAATAGGTGGAGCTTAAAGTGCTACCGGATCAAACCACCGACCGTGTGGCAAAGGCGTTCATTGAAGAATTTGTTTGTCGAATGGGTTGCGCCCTTGAGGTGTTTAGTGACCAGGGTCACAACTTCGAAAGTCAACTGTTCCATGAAGTATGCCAACTACTCCAAATGGCCAAGCAGCGAACCACTCTATACAGGCCCAGTTCAACAGGTGGATACCTATCTTCCCTTTGTTGTGATGGCTCTGCGCCACCATTAACAGGTCCACCGGGTTTACAGCCAATATGATGATGTTGGGGCGTGAGATCACATTACCTGTAGACCTGTTTGCCAATATTCCCGGTAACGAAGTCCAACCGGAAATGGATTCCTCGAGCTACGTGTCGCAAATACTGGACCGGTTGGTTGATGTGCACACCTGCGCTCGTGACAAGTTACAGTCCGCCTTGCAAGAGCGGAAAAGATTTCATGTTGAATGCTGTCTCGAACAAGGGCAAGACGCGTAAGATGCAGTTGATTTACGTAGGATCACTGGTGATACTGTGTAAAGTATCCCATTCTCTATTCGTAGTCATTAATTCCCGACGGCGTCGTCAAGTGGTACATCATGACCGCCAGGGCCATAGCCTGAGCTGAATCCTAGGGGGGCAGTGACAGGTTCAGAGGCATGCGAACCGCGTAAACCCGCAGACAATTTGAAATTTTTGTATGTTAAAAAAAAATTTCAGTCAAATACTAGGGGGGGCAGCTGCCTATGGCGTTATCCAGATAGTAATGTTCCCATGTGGGCTCGGCGGGAGTGAAGACGCTTGGAGGCCATGGAAGATGAAGACGTTGTCCCCGTAGAGGATGAGGCTATTGAAGATGTCAGTAGCCTGTTTGAGAATCCTACAAACCCCACGGTGTCTCCGCCGATAGAGCCAGTACCAATGGTGATACGTCTGGATGCTCCGGACGCGAATGCGGAGATGGCCGTGGATGAAGTCGCGTCAGATGAGGCCTCCAGTGAGGTCAATGAGTCTCTTTCTCTTCTTTCCAGTAGCCGAGGGAGATGTCGAAGACTTCCCTCACATTTACGAGACTACGTTCTGAATCAGTGGAGGTAAACGGACGAATTGTCCTGCCCCAATTATGGGCAGATTGATAACGAAGCCACGTGGGAATTGCAAATATAAACGGGGTTGCACACATTACTCGGGCTGCACATATGTTACTGTGGTAAATGGGTTGCGTTTAAAGGCAATGGATTGACTGACGTCAGATTCCCTTTCCAAGGCTGTGGTGATTCAGTTATCGCCCGCCTCAGTTACCAGCCTTTCTGTCGATTGGCTGAGCAATAATAAGTTTCATCTTTTTTGTTAATCATCATGTATATATGATAGGGTGGTTATGGCCAAACCAGGATTTGGTATAAATTGTTACTATGTCTCGAGAGTATGTTCCTGTCAACCTTGTAAATGGTGATGCATGACTGTGGGACACTTTGAGGGTTCCCCTGGCGACCTTTTGCGAGGCGTTAACAATTCTAAAACCTTTGTCTGCATCCAGTGCCTGGTCAGAAAAGTCGAACGGCTTGCCTCGGTACCTGAAATAGATTGGCTTGTAATGGAGGGTTGGATGCCTCTGTACAGCTTTCACATAAAATAAATGAAAAAAAAAAAACACTAGCTCCAATACCTTCAAAACGTGTTTGTAATTTGATATGGAGGAATTAACGCCCATGTCATTCACTTCGAACTGGCTTAGCACACGAAATACAAGCTCCCACATCTTCTTCAAATACTGCGGCCTGCAGCGTAGTCGTCAGGCGGCCATCGGTCATTAACACTGCTTGTATGACCCCCTTCCACCTGACTATTTCAATCAGCATTCCAGAAATACCTCGTTAAATACTGAAATACAAGAGTCCAAATACAGTACAGTCTTGTCACGTTCGTGTCTCCATTGCTTCAGCCGTCGCCATTGCAAATGTATTTGCTCCCAAAATATACATAAAATAATACAAGAGTCCAAATCACATCTGTTCAAGTCTGTGTCTCCATTGCTTCTCCATCGCCATTGCTTCTGCCATCGCTGGTACAATAAAGCAATTATTTATTGCTTCAAAAACATACAGTATAATACCACACAATATCATTCTTGTCAGTGTCTTCCTTGCTTCTGCAAACAGTCGATGGAATTTAATATCCCGAAATATACTGCAATAATACAAGTCCAAATACACACAGTCTATTCACGTCAAGGTCTCCATTGCTTCTGCAAACAGTCGATGGCCTTTATCACATAAATAAAGCAATTTAATGGACCGAAATATACACGAAATACCAAGAGTCCAAATTCACATGTTCATCGTCCAGTGTCTCCATTGCTTCTGCAAACAGTCGATGGCCTTTATCACTTTCTAAATGACGCTCATGTCTCTAATCGAATTCCCGTGCCAGACCAGTCACATGTTGACAAGCAGAAACAGAGCCAACATTTCCCGGAAGCCTTGAATTTTGCATGGTCATGCCCCCACGAGGATGGCTTAAAATTTTTGCACGGGGGAGGTACTATAGATAGATTTTTCTGGTTACAGTGTTCAAGAGTTTTGTCGAAGTGTCGAAGAAATTGATAAGCAAGCTAAGCCAGATGATCCGCGATCCTACAGTTTTGGATACCGGCACCGAAGCACTGTGACTCAGTTCTGCCGAAGAACCAATGTGGTTACGGAAACGACCACTTGGTGGGACGAGGAGTTGCAGAAATGGACGAGGGTCGTGTCCTATCGGGACCCTACTCTGATTGATCTTGCGGTTGTCGGGACTGCCCCTAGGGGTCCGACGGCTGCCGGCCGGATTGATGCTATTCCAGCGCCAAGTACGGTTGGCTCGCGACCGGCTGGTGTGGCTCAGCCACCTGTGGCGACACAGGAGCTGACCGTGCCGACGAGTAGAGGCGAAGAGCGCAAGGTGGTAAGAAGTGGGGTGGAAACGGAGATGCCTAAGTGGAAGAACAAGAGGAATCCAAAGCAAAGAAGAAGGCTGAAGTGACAAGCTGCCCGGAGGAAAGCGGCCTTCAAGGAATTGAACCGGACCAGAGAACAAGGAGTCGCGGTCGAGACCCGCCAGGATACAACAGCAGACGACAAATGTGAGTCTCCCGTTCCATCCTTAGGCTCCGAGCCGTGTATTTTGTTGTTCCCGGATCTCTCTGACGACCTGGATGACAACCCTTCTCCCGTCTGTGCTTCTGCAACTCCTGGGTTGGTGGAGGTAGAGGCCAGGGATGCTGTGTTGCCACCCTCGTCTTTTGGAGAGCGGGATTTGGATGTTGAGATGGAGGACTCGTCCACCACTGCCTCTGCCACTCTTGGGTCGGCGGAGGTGGATACCATGGAGGTTGGGCCTCCGTCTGCGACTGTCCGAGATTATGAGGCTTTTACCGGAGTTCGGACTGCAGTCACCCCCAATGCGTTCTACCCCTGGGGGATCCGTCGCCATGGGGGAAAGGCCTTTAGACGATTGCCCAGTTTGCCAGTCTCCATTGATGTCAATGTCGTTTCCTGCCCATATGTGGCAGGTTCATCTGCCATGGTGGTTAGACCCTCTCTTTGCATGTTGGCCGTGTCGTGATCCAGTGGGGAATAATCATGCCCAACATCGCTCATGTTATCAGGAATCCAGAGAGGGTGCCTTCCGTGACTGGGCTAGCTGGGGCCGAGGGTTGCTTGTGTTGCTGCAGGACACCCTTGGCTGCCAGTCATTCCAAGAACTGCTAGCCTACGTCATGGAAGCATCATGGTACCCACGGGCCATGCCGGGTAGGTTGCATCTAACCCCCTTACATTGTTGGATAACCTCTGACTTTTTTTGGGGGGTGAGGTTTGTTGTTCTGAATAAAACCCTCAAATTTCGTTGAAATCCATTAAGGTCTAGGGGTGGCTGATTGCAATTGAAATTTACGCAATATTTATGTTTTTCGATCATTAAGATAATCGGCTGTTCTCCGTAACTCAGTCAATATTAAAGATACAACAAAGATAATGATTTCTCCAGAATGTCCTGATCAAGAGCTTCAAAATGAATACCTACATTTTAAGCTGTGGTAGTTATCATTTTCAAACAAGAAATGAGGCTCTTTCTCTTGACACCATACTGGTTCAGGCATGTTGGAGCGAAATGGGCAACCAACTAGTATAAACTAATTGAGGCAAACTTATTTCAGATTTAAATGTTGCTGCTTCCCATCTCTATTGTTATACTATGAAAACTGGTTTTGAGGAACTATGGATTTCTTTTAAATCCCACTCTGGGAAGTAATGTGAAGTCCTAATCCTGATGCCACAACAAGAAACACTAAGAACTATTCCATTGCATCTCTCACTTTGCATGCAGGCTAAATGTGTCCATTGGTAATATATTTGGAATTCAAAAAGTCATTGAAATCATCCAATTGATAAAAGATGTCAGAGCATTATTTGATAATAGCCTAGATTGTGCATCCTTTGCCAGAAAGGATCGATGATTAACAGGTTTGACATGACCTGCCATGGTTTGAGCACTTGGAAGGTCTGGTAATAATTCCATAGCTGTTGAAAACTTTCAAACAAAGAAAATGTTCATCTGACAGCTGTAATTAGTTGAGTCTTTTCTCCATTTAAATATCCACACACAGCATAAAAAAGATAATAAATGTATTCTGCATGTCTATTCACTGAATTCCAGAGTGTCTTCATAAATTTATCATTATGAATCAGGCACAACATTATCATTATAATCAATTTCTTGCATATGTATATGCACAAAGGCATTGTCCACTCGTGGCTGGATATGGCTTTATCGCATCAGTTTCTCAGCAATATATGTCTATATTTGCATGCTTTTGTTGAGGAAAGATGGTCATGGTGCACCTTCAAATAGAATAGTCCTGAGTGTTAGATGGATCATCATTTTCACAATGGCATTATCAGTTTGATGGATTCCCAATGTAGTGTGGAATATGACCATTTCAATCACCTCTTTCTAAGTTGATAGCTTTTCTTCAATTAACAGTCTCGAACTTGGATACAGTTCCCGGAAATCAAGCTCTCCACATTTTTCTTTACCTCTCGCTGACCATATGTCCCTTTTAGCTTTAGCTTTAGCGTTACTGGAAGCAGGCTCTTCTGCCTCTATTTCCAGATCTTGCAGTGTTTGTAGCCACATATAAAATCCAAAACGCATATTTTTCTATTTCCATTGAATTAAAAAAAAATTTAGGGTTTTATAATGCATTTAAATCCGTTTGAGTGAATGTTTTAAAAACGTGTCATAACCTCAAAGATAAAATCCAGAGTGCACACGAATTGGAGTTTCTTTGTCAGTATACATATAAAATCCTCCACTGTGATAAAGATTTTTTTTTGGAATGGTCCATGATTACATAACAAGATTTAAGTGCCATTGACTCCCAGCTTTCACCAAAGATTTCATGGAATTTCTGCTTCTAACAGCTAACAAAAAGTGGTAGGGACACTGATAGTCTTGTGCAGAAGAGCATTATCTTCTCTCTGATCGACAATGTCTTCACCCTTGTATTTGCTCCAACTTGCCAGTCCAATCCGTGAGCCCTTGCAGTCTTTAAACGTACCAGTTGCTGAATGAAGTGGCACTCACTTATAAAGCAATAGAACATCTTTCCACTTCTTTAAAATGATGCCTTTGTATTTCCAGGACTGTCCCAGATTATTGTCTCGTAACATAAAATTCTTTTAAATCTCAGTCTCAAGAAATGAGTTTATTTCAAATTTTTCAATGAATATTCACCCAAAAGGCCATATCTCAACAACCATTGAACCTGCAAAGACGGAATTGATGTTCAGAATACCTATTTTTGTATTCAATGTCAATACATTTACGTGACCTAAAGTCAGTAGTTTTCATATTTGGGAGGAAAATGCAATTTTTGACATTTTTAATGGACACATTTTGACATTTAAGCCAGTTGCAGCTGGAATAAGCCTTGAAATTCAGTTTGGTAACATTTTCCTTGTTTCTGAAGACAATGAGCGTGCTTTATGAGGGTCCCCACAAATTTCCATTATGATAATCCCTCTACTGGTTAACAAAATATAAAGATTTTCGGCGTTTTCGTTGCTTTTTAGAGTTTGCACTCTTCAATTGAAATCAGCCACCCCTAGGTAACCTTCAAAGTGGATGAAATTTGGCAGAATTACTCCTTTCTATGAACCTCACCACCAAAAAAGAGTCAGATGGGATGTGACAAAATTTTGCATTTTGAGGGGGATCAGATACTCCCTAGCGTCGGGGCAAGAGGCTCACTTGCTGGCCATTACCACTTGAGAGCATGGGAAAGGTACAATGGGTTGGAGGAAACTCCTCGCCTCCATGATGATCCCCCTAACAGTGTTGCAGCTCTCTTGACACGCTGGCCGCTTGCGTACATCTTGGCCAACGTCCCACCGCACGTGTTAAGGCAAGCCACCAATGTCCATCATCCTCCCATGGTGCCTCTTCTGAGTCTCATAAGGTTGCCGGTGGCTGATGCCCATATACACTGGGAGGCTATGCTCAGGGACAGTGCCGAGACCCTACCGCAGGGTCACATGGTGTATGAGTATGGTGCCTGCATGCCTCTCAGTGTACGCGTTTCCGACAAGATGGTATCGGTGGGACAAGGAGTGTCGGATGAATCGGTACGCGACCAGTGCGTTCAGGATCCATCCCCGAGTCCGGGAGTCGTCTCCCAATGGGCCCGGTAGTTAGTCGAGCGTCTGGCCTCTTCCGGGTGTCTTGCCCTGGGGGAGGTCGGCCTTGATTATCATTCTCCTCAGGCTGACCATGAGCTCCAATAGGATGGTTTGATAATGATGCTGAGGGCGGCTCCTCGCCGTCGTCGAATCCTACGCTCCCTATCTAAATCGGTGTAGTAAAAATGCTCTGGGGGATGTTGTAGACACCGCTCGGTGGCTCGCGTCGATCGGGGGGAAGTTTCCTGCGTTGGTGCTCCTCCAGGCTTGAGCCAATCTGGTCCGCGCTTTCTTCCTCCCTCTTCCAGGGGGTGAATAATTCCATATTCCCCTCCTTCCAGAGACCTCCGCATACGGCGAGCCCATCATTCCCCGCTGGTCTGGCCCTCTAGTTCTTCCCGGGCATCTATCACTCAGTTCAATTCCATAGCGACTCATGGGGCCATGCGCGGACCCATGGCAAGTAACTCCATAGGGATTCATCCCCTCCTCTTAGCCTAATTCTTGAGTAATAATCACATCTCATGTATCATCCACTCACTCGAGCCCAAGACAATTATTGGATATCAATTCAGTCAGTTAACACTTCTTTTTTGTTCAACAACTTACATTCTACTCTATCTGGGGAGATTAAATTAAAGCTTGTGATAAGGGACATTACATGTAGATGAGACAATTCTTTGGCATCCTGGGGGAATTGGAATATTAGTGACAGTGACCTTACTGATCTCACAGCTGCTTTTCCCTATTAATTGTCAGCTTGGCCGACAGTGGTAGTACGGAGCAGTCATTACCATAGAGGGCTGCACTTACCATATCTATCTATCTATCTATCTATCCCAGATTTCCGGTATTTCTATTTATGATAGTTCAACAAATTTATAGAAATCACTCAAGTAACCAATGCTAATTTACAGTTACCAAGTCCGGTTACGGTTGCAGTGAATGGCTGCCAAATTGATGCAGTCGTTCCCAGTCGATTCTGCCCTTTGTGAACCGAGTTAATTTTACTTGGTAAATCGACGCTGTGTCCGATAATTCGGGAGAGCTTGGTCTTTCTTTCTCCATGTCCGTTTTGTGTACTGCATATCTCCAGTGTGGGTGCAATCCCTAGCTGCCAAACGAATACAGTGGTTCCCATTTGATTTTGCACTGTATGAGCAAAGTTAACTCGATCTGGTAAATCAATGCCGTGTCAGATAAGTCAAGAGAACTATGCCTTCCCGATATCGGGATTCTTGGTCTTTCCTTCTCCATATCGGTTTTATGTACTGCATATCGCCAGTACAGCGTTGAATTTCGGATGCTCTGGCTCAGATTGTAGGGTAGCGACATTTGGCGTACATTCAGAGGAGCCTAAATCATTGGTGGAGACGCAGCCGCCTCCAAATAGCCCTCATAGGTGCTGAGGGGGCTTGAAACACCAATTGGATTACTAAACCCATAAAGCAAGGTTATGGATAAGGGTTACCCCGGGTTATTAAGGTGCTGTTTCACTATTTATGGGTAATGTTCAATACTGCTTCCTGTTTCTACTAGTGAGAGTTATCTCAGGGATACTTTGCACGTCCCCCGAGATTTACCTTTGTACACGCGTCATCCCGTGTCAACGACCCTGCGGGAATTCTGGTGGGTCGGACAGGCATAGACCAGTAATTTGCCTAAAATTGGGGAATGATGGCCATTGAAGGAACCTTTCAAGCTCTGAATCTTAAATGTGTGGTCATCCATCCAAGCCTGGATAGGAAGATGATGTCTATTGAGTTTATTGAGTTTATTGAGTTGCGAACTTTTCCCGAAGGCATGATTTATGCCGCTAATGGGAAAAGGTACAATGAAATATAATGTAGTAGGGCTACAAAGTAAATTTATAGACATTGGTGTGTATTTTGATTTACAAAATTTTCATAAATAGACATCTATAGATAAATTATATATAAAATTCTGATTGATATTGGCAGATGTAGCAGTTTTTCATATTACATTCACAGTCCGAAGTGTTTATTTTAATAGTTTTTATATATTTCTTAAAGCCATTGAAACTGTGTGTAGCAATTTTACTCTTAAAATTGTCTGGCATATTATTATAGATGATGGGTAATTTATTTGTTATGCAGTGTTTTGCAAAAGCCTGACTCAGAAGAGGTAATCTCATTTTATTTGATTGTCTTGTTGTATATGAATTGTTTGTGCAATGGTAAGGTTTTAAATTATGTAAAAATTAGTGTGGCAATTCAGAGTGATGAAGCTTAAAGTAAAACTTATAATCTTGCACTGCATAAAGGTCATGAATTTTCATTATTTGTAATTGATAGAAAAGTTTAGTGGTATGAGCTTTATAGTGACTTTTAGTACTGATTCTTACTGCTCTTTTTTGAAGCAGGAGTAGTCTCTGGGATTTATGACCCCATACTATAAGTCCATAATTTAGATGTGGTTGAATCAAAGAATTATATATAATAGTGTCAACACGCTAGAGCGGAAAGTGTATTTTAATTTAGACATCATCCCAAGAGTTCTGCAAATTTTCTTTGATATTCCTTCTATATATAATGATATGTCCATTTCAAGTGTGCATCTATAATTACTCCCAAGAATGTGTTTTTTTTCTCAAATTTAATTTTTACACTATCTATGAAGATATTTGGATAGTTGACTTCCTTTTGTGGGGTGTGGAACATAATAGCGTTTGTTTTATCAATGTTTAATGAGAGTTTATTTAGTTTGAGCCATAGTGATATTGAGAGCAGTTCCTTATTCAATGTCGGTACATGTACATTATCTGACAAATTTGGGCTGAGAATTGTCGATAGTGTGGTGTCATCAGCAAAGAGAATTAGGACAGGAAGATGATCTGTGACCCATGCTAAATCATTCATGTATATAATAAACGGCAAGGGGCCAAGAATAGACCCCTGTGGCACTCCACATTTTATTGCCAGTTTGTTTGAAGAGCATTCTTTATACATTACAAATTGTTTTCTGCTACTTAAATAACTTTTTAATAGATTGAGGGCTTTGTCATTTATGCCATAGAAGTGGAGCTTTTTGATCAGTATATCATGGTCTAAAGTATCAAATGCTTTAGAAAGATCCATGAATATGTTTATTGGCTGTTTATTTTTATCCATTTCTAATATTGTTTTATCTAATAGTTCTAGGGTTGCATACTCGGTGGAGTGTTGTTTTCGGAATCCATATTGGCTACTAAAGAATAAATTTGATGAAGTGAAGCAATGATAAATCTGGTTATGCATAATTCGTTCGAGATTCCAGAGATTCTATTAGGGAACCATCCAAGCCTGGATAGGAAGATGATGTCTATTGGAGAACCATCCAAGCCTGGGTAGAAAGATGATGTCTATTGGAGAACCATCCAAGCCTGGATAGGAAGATGATGTCTTTTGGGGAACCATCCAAGCCTGGATAGGAAGATGATGTCTATTGGCGAACCATCCAAGCCTGGATAGGAAGATGATGTCTATTGAAGAACCATCCAAGCCTAGATAGGAAGATGATATCTATTGGGGAACCATCCAAGCCTGGATAGGAAGATGATGTCTGTTTGGGGATCTCTCAAGCTCCGGACGCGAAGATGTTGTTCAGTGTTGAAGCATGCAAGCTGGGGTTGGGAAGCTGATGTCGGATGGTGAATCCTCCAAGCTCCACTGATGGCCCGGCCATCGAAAGATCAAGGGGAAGAGTGTGGGATCCACCGCCAGAGGCGCTGCAGCGGTGACGTCACGGGAATGCACCGTGGGACTTCCAGCCTGGCAACCGGCGCTTTTGAAGACGATCTACGGTAAGATCCACACGTACCTTTTTTGCACTCTATATATCGATATTGCCCTATCCTATGCTACCATGTTAGAATAACACATTAAATGTACCAAAAATAGAAATGTGAGATTTCTGACACAATAATTGTATATGTGGCATGACTTTGTTGAAAGCCTTTTTCGTAAAACTCAAAATATGCAAAAACATAGTGGGCACCACCTTTGTTTGTATTTCAATATATGGTTCCACCATGGTTTTATTATTGACTGATTTACAGGAAAGGTCAATTCCATAATGAGTACCTTTTGTTTCCACCAGCTAATACCTCCATAGAAGATATGAGCTCCTAAAAATTCTAAAAAATGTGAAATTTTTTGCGATTTTTTTGCTCTCAAACATAGATTTCTTGGGCCCTTCCTGCACAGACCCCATTAATCTAAGAATTCAAATTACAATAAAATTTTGTAATTAAAGAGTGTCCAGTCCAGGCGCCATATATTACCATTACCCAGGTAACAGTGGCTTAAAAATTGCTGATTTTCATAAAAAAGTGACATTTTTGAGGAAATTGGCAAACATTCTCACTTGGGGGCATTGCTGCTAACTCAGCAATGTTGCCATGGCAACAATGATTAACTGCCATGTTAGGGATACAATTGAAATGTACCAGAAAGAAATCTGAGATTTCTGACACAATAATTGTATAAGTGGCACAAGTTGACTGAAAAGCTTTTTTGCTAAATCTCAAAATATCCGAAAACATAGGTGGTGCCACCTTTGTTCATAAGCTCAATCTATGGTGCCATCCTGATTTTATTATTGATTCTTGTAGAGGAAAGGTCAGTTTCATCATGTGTATCCTTGGCTTTGCTCAACTAGTACCTTCATAGAAGATATGAGGCCCTTAAATATGGGAAATTTTTATTAATTCTCCGTAGCCTCGAAGATACATTTTTTTGGCCGTAATTACACAGACCCGATTGACCCCAGATTTAACATACAATGCCATTACTCAGTTCAAGAGTGACATTTCCGGACACAATGGGTAGTGCAGTAATATATCACCATTTTTTTGTTTTTTGCAAATTGCTGATTTGGCCTAAAATAATGAAGCCATCATTAACATGGCAACCAATAATCTGACCCGACCAACAACATTTTTCTGGTGTCTCATGCCATAGTACTTCCATCCCACAAAATATGAAATGATTCCATGACGGACCACATTCCGGTTGATTTTCTCAGATAATTGCTCTTTTAAAGTCTCCATGGCAGTTTTCACCCAAATGCATCGAATATTTTATGGGGAAACAGTATTTTTCGAAATTTTGCGGCAATATTTAAAAAAGAAACGAACATATTTTCTCTCAAGATGTACATATTTTTCTATAAGATGATTTCACCTGTCCTATGTTGTGCGTCTGTATGAGGGCTTCGAATTGGTACCAAATAAGTGCCACTACAGTGAATAGACAAAAAGCCAATTTTGGGTAATGGCGTGACACGAAACTAAAAAAAAAATTTTCTGGTTTTGACCCAAAATCAGTTTTATGTGCGGTATCAGTAATAACTGGATGAAGCAAACGAGTAATTACAAAACTAAAGTAAAATTTGTATTGGTTATTGCCTTTTTCGAAAAGAATTAGCCTAATATTTTGGGAAAATCTTTTCAATTATGGCTTAGTTTAAAACTAAGAGCGATTGAGTGAACCCAACCTGGCCAGTGCTATTCTTTTTTGTCTATTCTAGATTCTAGTTCTATTCATTTCTGACCCGTGTTTCCGCCACGTTTTCTGACTTTCCTGTTTGTGTCGGTTTAGCATTCACACTTAACTCGTGCAAATGCTTCCCCTATAAATACACAGCGCGCTAATCTAGTGCATCACATTTAGACGAACGGTGCACTGAGAAGAGCTCGTTTATAGTACACCTGCACTACACGAGGCCATGCTGCCTGGCCACTTCATCTCATCTTTAACATATCCATGATCGTTGGTAAGCCTAGTCGGGCCACTGTGAATATTTGCATGACTACTGTATAGCTCTTGTTACATGGTCTATTAAAGTAGTGTCGGTCACGTTGGCAAGCGGCACACGTGAACAGTCCAGCCAGTCTGGGCCCGTGTCAAGTTACCGGGTCAGGGCAAAGTTGCTCTAAGTTATATCTTCGGTGAACATATGGCCTAAAGTTTGAATGACAGCGCTTTATAAACAGAGGCTAGGAGTTTAATTGTAAGCCAGTGGTCTGGTTGGGCGTCAGTTTTGAATCTATCTCCAGTAGTGTTCCGCAGGTCAGTTACTGATTGAATTGAGTTCTGCGTTCGAGCTCTATTCAAGGCGACAGGCAGCACCGCTGCTCAACTTATCACAAGCCAGTGAAAGGCCGCGATGGTAACACTGGGCGAGGCTGCAAGTACTACAAGCCAATGGACGACCTCCAGGCTTCAAAGAGCCAGCAACGTCAGCGCCAGGCTCCAGATTTTGCTTGATACAGATTAGCAGGCTTAAGTGGATGACAACTGGCTTAAGAAATTTTAATACAGATTTCGTATAAGTGTGCCATGTTCTTTTCAACTGCCATAGTGCTCTTGTGATGTCAGTATCAGCATAATGATTTCACAGTTGGTATATTTGCAGTTTCAGCTGTGTCACTTGGAACCCATACTGATCACACCATTACAAATTCACACATAAGCTGTTAGATTGTTGCTCAACATTTATTATTCAGTTTGATGTTTTGAATAAATCCAAAAGTTACAATATCCAGCTATATATAATGCATGGATTTTGTGTATAACTGCTATCAGTTTTAGCACTTTTACAACAAAAAAAATTCATTCACTCTCACATTCATTAGTTGGTCTGAGAGGTTATCATGTGCTGCTCCGTCTTGGCAAAAATAATATACTCAGGATCCATTCAGAATTAAAGACTTAAGGGGGGGGGAGTTTTGTTCGGGGCATCCTTATCACTGATTTCCAATAATGTTTATTTGATGATCGAATTCTTAGCCTCCTTGTCTGGCCCCCCCCCCATTTCTCGTCCTCTGGTATGCCCATGCAACACCGCCACGTTCACTTCCGAAAAATCTCCCCATCATCCCCATTCCAGTCATCAATTCTGAACAGTTTCTTTGGCGCAGATCTCACCAAAAAGGCTGAAAAGCCACAAGGTGCTGCCCTCAATGAGAAATTTCACAACAGGACACCATGAATGTCCATGATGGATCAAGCAAGTGGCTCAAACATATCAGTTTCACCTGCTCCAACTGAATCAAACAACCATACCAATGAATGCAGATTAATCAATTGTCATTCACACTTAGACAGCCCATAAGCCTGACTTGTTGGTAGCAGTTGGAATCAACACTCAAGCTTGGAGTGCCAATAGTGATGTCAGTATTGCAATACTGACATCATCTGGGCATATATTCACATGGAACATGGCACACTTATACGAAATCTGTAATAACAACTAACTGCCAATGTCAAACAATTAGAGCTGTTTGCGGATCAGCGGTCCAAACTGTTTCAAAATGAATATTCAGCCTGGTCATGTGATGTCACTGGCTTAAAACAGTTTTGTTTTTGTCAGTTATGGTTAATCAGTTGATTCAGTGCTTATCATATATAGCAGCATATGTGACAATAAAAAAGCTAATGAAATGACTTTTAAAAGTACTTCATCAAACAAGAAGATGGGGGACCAATAAAAAACTGTTGATGATGCAGCAAAGCCAGTTAGCAAATTGAAATTTGAAAATAAGAATATTAATTTTTTCAGAGGACCGCCAATTCGCAAAGAGTTATAAGGTGGACTGAATGCATTACCTTTAGTGACATTCGTTTTAAATGCCAATATATATTTTGTGATTGATGAGGGTACTATTAAATATTAATTATTTTTCTTTACCAAAGCAGCAATTTCGGTCATGGCTTTAAGACTTATAAAAACTTAATAATAATAAATACCAAACCATTAAAGAGCAACCATTGTTTTTAGATGAATAATATATTTCCCCGTTTTGGTGAAAAAAAATCTTTCCCGACACTCTTGAAATGAATATATTTGGTTTTGTGTACTTCTAAACACGATGGTGTGGCCTCATGCTTGAATGATTAATTTAATTATCATTATGTGTTTCCGTGAAATTACTAAATTGCCCAAATTTCTTTTGGCTGTCATCTTAGCCATTAAAATGGATTCTGTTGCAGATAAGCCTGATAATGTATCAAAAAGCCTCTTTTTGTGTGCAAATTCTCTATATGGCAATTACCATTAATATCTCTCAGCATTCATTATTGTAAGCAACAAAGCCACTTTCTGAACTTCCAGGTAGCTTGGTGGCTGAGAGGTTATCGTTCGGACCTGCTCCGTTGTTCAAAGGTCTTTCACAGATTTGAACTCCTGACAGATGGGGGTAAATGCCTAACATTTTGAGGACTCCTACTCTCTTCTTGACTCCCCAGGCTGCACTTACCATATATATCTAATATCTATCTATCTATCTATCTCATAGATTAGAATTACTGATACAAATTTAATTTTGGACACATTTCAACAAGAATGGCCTTTCACTGAGTAGTTATAACTTGTCACTGCTTCTCAATCAAAGAGATATAAGTACAATTTCATGGTACATTATTATCAAAATACCAAGTCATGTCATGTCAAGTCACTGTTAGATGCTAATCACAAACTAACACATACGCCAAAGCTGGTTTGTAGCTCAATGGATGATAATCGTATTCCGCAAGTTTGTTATTATTCACAGTATTGAATTTCAAAATCACTTCAAACTAATCCTCTTGTTTGTTTGTTATTCACAGTCCCCTAATACCTATGTTTTTCTTCAGCAATTGGTCTGATGTTGGGGGATTTGGTGGTATTAGCTCTGTCAGAGTCATTTTAAAAGGTGGGCTTACAGTTTGTCTCACAACATGCGAACTGGTGTTTGGCCCGATTCACAGTAGGAAAGGGTGGCAGCACTGTACATGCAAAATGTGGCTGTCTGCTTGTGTGAGGGTTCCACAAAAAATCACTTTTTGACATTTTAACAAAGTGTCATCCACTGCTTGCATAACAAATAAATAGAATTAGACTTATCCAACCCAGTTTACAGATTAAAATGTCATTAATAAGAGAGTAATAATCCCATTTAGCCTTCTGTTTACTACAGCTGGCTGTTCCAAAACATGGTTTGCCTCCCTCTGGGGCAAATTTCCATGGGCTTCAAACAGGAATTAAATCCTTCAAATGCCACTATACAATTCACCATCAGCTCCCTAAATTACTTCTGTATACTTCTCTGCGACAGAAATTTCAGCACAAAGCATGAGGAATAAATCTATAAAACTTTTGTGATCACTTCCTGTGAAAGTATGTTTGCAAAATTAGCAGAACATAGGGGCCCAGCCTCCATGGGTTGCAAATGATTATAGCTGTGATAACTATTCTATTCACTGATCCCCTTAATTGCTGGTTTTCAGTGGCTTTAATACACATGTTTCCAAACACCAAGGAAAATAGCAAAACAATACTTTGAACACAACCTTAAGCTGAAAACAACAAAACTTAAATACACTAGTATTTGAGATAACTGTTGTCAATGATGATGGGTTAATGCACATATAATCCTAAATGGTTTGCTAATCAATGTCAACTTGGTCACAGTTGTTCCGTGTTACATCAGTGATTGTTTCAGTTTTCTTCACTGAACAAGTGAAGCACTTCAAGTGACAAATCCCTATAGAACCTCCCAGGAATTCACGTCAAAGCATATGAATATGTATATATCCCTTGCTTTGTAGGCATGCTGATTGCTCCTCACCTACAGGTCACACAGCAGATATAAACTAAGTCACTGGTAGATGAGCTAGTTAGCAATTTTTCTGTCACATTTTTGTGAAGTTTTGCTGCTGTTTTTGTCAGATATTTGACAATGACCAACTGTTCCAGAAATGAGACAGACTGTAAGTCCCCGGTCTATATATGGTCTGTTTGTCCGGAGTCCTTAACTGAAAAGCCCTACTAAGTTAAGCTTCATGAGACTTTCATACTACGTCACAATGTTGTCACATACCATCTATGGCTATTCTCTACATGTACACTACATCATAAGCCAACACCAACTCGTAATCCACACCACAGCCAGTCACTATGCCGCAACAGTGAGAGTTCACATGTCAATTTTGCCAGATTTTTCAAATTCTACATACTTTCTGGAAGGATAGTAACATGTAATCAAGTATACCTATAAGATTACTTCTAATTTCTATGAATGTTTTCCATTGCTTCAGTAATTGTGTTGAGTCATCACAAAATGTAACTGTGGCATGGAGGGACGTCTGGGCACCAGGGGCGGACTGGCCTATGTGGCAAAGTGGCAGTTGCCACGGGCCCAACCACTCAGGGGGGCTCATGCAAGTTGCCAAAAAATTTAAATTTCAAGTAAAGAAAGAAATGTTGCTCTAAGGTTCATGATTGTGTGCTAAAGTCATGTTAACTTGAAATGGCAGCACCCTCTCATGTGGGGGTCCCATCCCTAATTTTAACACTTTGCCAAATTTATGTTATAGTCCTGTTATATTTTGGTTTTCTATTTTTAAATATCACCGATGGTATGGACCTAGGGGCCCGTTGACTTAAATTGCCACGGGCCCGAAATGCTGCCAGTCCGCCCCTGCCGGGCACAGTGAATAATTTCTTTGTCTTACCTTTTTTCGGCCTACACATAATTTATGAGCAATCTTAATCAGTGAAGTTATCTAGATACCTATTATCTTTCTTCAAAACCATTCATAAAGAAAACAATCCTGTTACTGTATAAGTTTCCCCTTTTTTCTCGATGCTACTTCTGGTAATAAAGACAAGACACAGCTTGACAATGCTCATCAAATTTCATTGTTCTTTCTACTTTCTTTTATCATCTCACACCATCACACATCTTCAATTATCTGATAGCTGCTTGGACCATGTGTGTTGATGTGATCCAGCTTAGTCCGAGCATTGCTTCTGATCCCGGAAACGGCCAAGGCCAACTGGCCTGTTTCTGGGTCAGAGACACTTTCCTATTGTGAACTCGATCTGCAAATATCTCAGCTGTCACTAAACACATCACAACCAAACTTTGTACCATCTTCAAACTCAATGACTATACACGATTCTATAGATATTTCAACTTGCCCACTGTTCGCAGGACCGTTTATGAAGTGAATCAAGTTGTTCAAACGCTGCTTTTACGTCCACAGCCATTGCCAACCTCAGGAATGTGACTATGACATCATATGATTGTTGATATGATGTCATAGCCAGTGGATATGAAGTCACAGAAATTTGACGTCGCAAATTGAAAACAGATATGTGATATTGTTGAAAAAGTGGCAATTTCCATGGAAATATTAACTGGAAACCCTTCAAACTTGGTATACAGTCAATCTAGACCAAGTGACAGCCATTTGCATGAGCAGAGTTGCCAGGCAGACAGCAGGTAGGCCAGGGGAGGTATATATATTTTTCACTATTTGGCATGTTCACAAATTTGTATACCTGCAAAAACAAACATATACACGAATTTGGCATTCTTGTAAGTGTGAAATATTTCAATTCACGAATTTGTGTAGGTGCAAAAAGAGAACATTGCAACCTTAAACGTGTCTAAAACTAACTCTAAACCTAATTTGGACCCTAAAACCTAAAGATATAACACCTCCACAAATGCTAGTAAAGGCAAGTACACAAAATGAATAATAAAGCACATACACAAGTGCTAGTTATTACACATACACGAGCACCTGTGCTCGTTTTTTCATATCCACAAATTCGTACATGCTTGTTTTTACGCCTCCACAAATTCGTGTACATGTCAAATAATGAAAAATATATACATGGCTAGGAACACTGATTTTCACAGGTGATCGAGCTCAGTCAATGCAATGGACCCAAATTAAGAATAGCTGGACCCAGTTTCTGGTTTAACGAATGGTAAATTTGAAAACATCAATATCTGCCAGCAGACACAGATGTGGCAGGTCATCAACAATCCTAAGTGAATATAGCAAGTAAGTGTACGGAACAATAACTTTATGATTTGAAACAATGGAGGTGGAAATAATCGATGTGACAGACAAAGTAAACAACGGAGCTGCTCCTAAAAACCTGAATGATAAAGATAAAGACCAGGACGAAACAGTAGATAATGACGACGTTGGGGGAGGGACCTTGATAACGGTGTAACAAACCATCCAGCCACGTAGAGGCTCACCTACACAAGAATACAGAACAAGGACAAGAGCCCCTGCATGCAATGGAGGATGCTGGTAACCAAGACAGAGGGCCATGAAGCTTTGGTCCAAATATTTCTAGGCCGTAGCTATTCGGAAAACGATTGACAAGGGAAAAAGGGGCAAGCAAGGAAAATAGGAGGGACCAAAAATAACCCCAAAAGAAGGAAGTCAAAACTAAAGACGGAAAGGCTCCGAAGACCCAGACTGAAAGAAGAAAAACGAGAAGGGAGCCAGCCAAATGGACCCTGGACACAAGGAAAGCACCTCGACCAGTGACAGGGTTGGCAAAAAGGCAGCCGTAAACTGTTTTAGGCACGGCATATGCCTTAAACTGCCGTAAACTGCCTTCTTTAAGTGGTAAAAGCCGCCTTTTACTGCCTTGAATGCCTTTTACTTCAAATAGGCCATAATTTGGTCAGTCCAAAAGTAGGAAGATACGCCTTGTAATGATTGAAATGCAGATTATTTATCATTAGAAATATTATCACTCAATACTAGTAGAGGAACGTGCAATAGGATCCGTGACCAATTTCTCCGACTCAATTTTTCGATGCAAATTCTGTTAGATGGGTTCAAAATAAGAAAATTTAGCGAGGGTACCCCTCTCAAAAGTTCGGGCTAACTCCACCAGCGGCCATTTTTGTAAAATGGCCACCAAAATTTAAAATTTACCAGAAGTCCACTTCTATTTGATCCACAAAATAAAATCTTGGGTAAAAATATAGGTTTTAAGGGATAGGAAACCCAATGAACATATTACCAAAGGTGTCTGCTAAACCTTAGTGTTCATAATCCAATATGGCAGCCAAAATGGCTGACGAAAATGGGTAACTCACAATTCCTGTATCATAAGCTCAAAATATGGAGTTGGACCTTCATACAATATGTTCACATACCTCTGAGAAGTCAAATATTGTGATTGATGATTTGTGTATTCAACCCCTATGGTGCCATGTCCAATATGGCCACCAAAATGGCCATTCAAAATGCCCTAAATCTCACTTTTATCACAACGAAGCCAATATTTGGTCTTTTATTTGGTGAAAACATCAATATATGTACTTTAATTGTCCAAAACAACTGACTAATAACAATTCATAAGATTTACACATAAATCTGTTCTAATAATCCAATATGACTGCCAAAATGGCTGCCAAAATTACTGAAAATATATCACAATTTTACATAAATAATTGGTCTACATTGGTAATCTTGGCATTAATATAAATATTTTTAATTGCCAAACAGTTCTGTTATCAGTATTTGACAAATGAACACACTACCCTATGGTTAGAGATCCAATTATGCTGCCAAAAGACCTCCCAAGAAGGTTCAAATGTGAATTTTTATCACAATTTATTATTGTCATGTTTACTAAATATCAATGTGACATGGTCTATGAATTTCATTTAAATTGTTAATGTAGATTGTTTGCTCCCAATTGATTGGCAAAATTTAAAGCTTCTGTCATTGTTAAATGCAACTGGACTGCCCATTTGCACTAAAGATTACTTTTTTTTAATAGCAATTCAAAGGCTCATTTCATCGGTTGAATAACATCTACCTTTGCGGTCCCAGAATGCATCCCTGAAGCACTGCTGATCAGCTACTGACCTCTGTGTCATCTGTCAGGTAGTAGTCTGCCTGTACTTAACATAGGCTGTATTATTGTATTTATAACAATTTGTGGTATTTTTGGTCCTTGGGTGCTAGGCTATGAAGTGTCTTGTAGTAAAGTCACTGTAAAACTATTAAGTAACAGTAATATCACTCATAGGGAATTGGAGAATGTAATATCAACCTTACTGCATGATGAGAACTGAATATGTCCTCCACATAAACCAACAAAGAATGAAGAGATTCCTGAAGGCCTAATTCTGTCACCGCATACAAACAAATCATCAATTTGTGGGTTGTAAAAACATCTTTTAATCATTGACAATTTAAAGTGAAAGATTATAACAAATTATTGAGGCTTCTACTGTCAAAGAATGGTAATGCCAAAGTTTCAAATCACAATACACTCCAACTTGATATGTGAGGCAAATACCGCAGTTAAAAAGTTCAAGTTTGGGAGGAAGATCACTTTTCTGGACATGTGACTGCTATACCAATTTGAGAGACAAAACAGTTGAAATTAACATCACATTCAAATTCTCTGATTTGGCTCCCAGTTAATAATAGCTGTTTGTAAATCATTGTAAAACAGGAAAAATTTAATGATATTGTGAACATGATTCTTTCAATGACCTTCAGCAACAGTTACATCTGAAACCTGATTGGATAAGAGACTGTAGCTTGTCGTCATTGGAAATGGTATAGGTTGTTGGCTTTGCTGTAGCTACAGCCCCTTAATAATATATTTAAGTAGCCAATTATATCCTTGTAAAAGATGCATGTAATATGCCGTCAGTAGAGGATGGTTGCAATGTGTGTAGCAACATCTTATGAGACTTAAACATATGTGCAAAATTTAAGTCTAAATTTCTGGAAGGGCTTGCTGACTGGGAGACTGGGGAGTAGTTACAGAAATTCTTGCACAATCTGAAAATGCATGTCATATGTTGCTAGCAACATTGCAGGACTTACAACCATCCTGTACTCAGTGACTGCAAGGATAGTGGTTGCTTATAATATATCAGGTGGCTATCATGTTTCAGATGTATGACCATAGCTGAAGAGTCCTCAAAAGAATCTGTTCTTGTTAACATGTCCTAATGTCCTGTTTTATTTTCCTGTTTTACAATGCTTTTACACTAACAGGCTCCGAGTAGCCGGAAGTCAAGTCTGGGAATTTATATATTTTGATTATTTACAGATTTTTCTCTCAGTTTGGTACAAGATTGTACATAAAAGAGATTTTCCTTCCATAATTTGAACTTTTGAACTTTTGTATTTGAATTAATATATCAATATTTTGATTTAATTTGCGATTAAAATATTCAGGTAGGAGTGTGTTTGAAACTACTATGTTATTCCAATTTTTAGGGCAGCTTGCTAATAAGAATTTAACTTCAAATTGGCCATTAGCAGCAATAATTAAAAGAGGATTCGTGGCATGCAGGTTGGCTAATATATATTTTAGTGAAGTTTTTGTTTGTATGTGGTGACTTGGATTCCAAGATACCTGACATGTCTATTCATAACAGAACTATAGGAATCTCATTCTTGTTGGTTTATGTGGACGACATATTCGGTTCTCATCATGCAGTGTGGTTGATATTACATTCTCCAATTCCCCATGAGTGAAATTAGTATACTCCGTAATAGTTTTGCAGTAAACTTTTACTACAAGACACTTCATGGTCTAGCACCCACAGACCAAAAATACAAGAAATTCTTATAAATACAATAATACAGCCTATGTTAAGTACAGGCAGACTACTACCTGACAGATGGATCAGAGGTCAGTATCTGATCAGCAGTGCTTCAGGGATGCATTCTGAGACTACATACAAAGGTGGCAAAGGTAGATGTTATTCAACTGATGAAATGACCCTTTTAATTGCTATTAAAAAAGTAATCTTTATTGCAAATGGACAGTCCAGTTGCATTTAACTATGACAGAAGCCTTAAATTTTGCCAATCAATTAAGTGCTAACAATCTTTATATTGATAATTTAAATGAAATTCATAGAAATTCCCGTATTACTACAAATAAAAGTGATAATAATGATAAAAATTCACATTTTAACCTACTGGGAGGCCTTTTGGCAGCCTTATTGGATTTCTAACCACAGGGTTGTGTGGTCAAATACTGATAACAGAACTCTTTGGCAATTAAAACATTTATATTAATGCCAAGATTACCAATCTAGACCAATTATTTATGTAAAATTGTGATATATTTTTAGTAATTGGAGCAGCCATTTTGGCAGCCATATTGGATTATTAGAACAGATTTGTGTGTAAATCTTATGAATTGTTATTAGTCAGTTGTTTTGGACAATTAAAGTACATATATTGATGTTTTCACCAAATAAAAGACCAAATATTGGCTTCGTTGTGATAAAAGTGAGATTTGGGGCATTTTGAATGGCCATTTTGGTGGCCATATTGGATATGGTACCATAGGGGTTGAATACACAAATCATTAATCACAATATTTGACTTCTCTGAGGTATGTTAACAAATTGTATGAAGGTCCAACTCCATATTTTGAGCTTATGATACAGGAATTGTGAGTTACCCATTTTCATCAGCCATTTTGGCTGCCATATTGGATTATGACAACTCAGGTTGGGCAGACACCTTTAGGAATATGTTTATTGGGTTTCTTGACCCTTAAAACCTATATTTTGACCCAAAATTTGAATCTCTAGGCCAAATAGAAGTGGAATTATGGCAAATTTTGAATTTTGGCGGCCATTTTGGAAAATGGCCACTGGTGGAGTTAGCCCGAACTTTTGAGAGGGGTACCCTCGCTAAATTTTCTTATTTTGAGCCCATCTAACAGAATTTGCATCGAAAAATTGAGTCGGGGAAATTGTCCACGGAACCTATGGCACGTTCCTCTACTATACTGCATGTAAGTTTTGCATCGATTAAGAAATAGAAACGTCTTCAATCTTTTGTTAAATCTACACAATATCAAGCAAAAATTGGGTTTTTGAGCTAAATTTGGGGTCTAAGGCAGTTTATGACAGAAAAGTGCTTAAAACTAGTTTTCAGCAAGGCGGTGTTTACCGGTAAAAACCACCTTGGCGTAGACTTGCCAACCCTGCGGCAGTGGACAAACAAACAAAGAAACCATACGGTTTAAAAGTCATTGGAACTTATACAAATCCCTCCCTAAAATTGTATTTAAAAAAGTTTGGATTAAAAAATATTAGCAAAATATGTTAAGGACAATAATAATGCTATCGCCGTCCTCACCATGCACTCACACGTCTTCTTCTGGTACAACTGACTTTCTTGAATTTTAATGAAGCACAATACCGGTGAAATAGGGGTAGGAGAGGGGCAAAATATTAAAGATAAATTTTGAACACAAAACACCGCCTATGTCCTTCTGGTGGATGGGAAAAGGTTTTATGCAAGCTTTGTGGAGATGGGCACCCCATACTTTGGCTGAGAAAGACGAAAGGGTCCTTGATTTACTGCCACCACTTTTCCATAATTCAATTTTTAAAGAAAAATATTAAATATGATAGTTTATAGTTTACAAACCTCCTGCTTGTTTTACAGCATGACAATAGTACTGGAATATCCCAGAGCAGTCTGTTTCATTCCAGACTCGGTGATGGAGCGTAACACATGACTCTTGCCCCGGTCTCTGATTTTTTCCATCAGGCCATCCTGTCCAGGGGTTTCCTGGTCCACAATTTAAGGAGTCGTTTGTGATCCAAGGACAGAATGGTCTCCCGTCACGCCAGGCAAAGGTGTCATTTCCAGTGTCATAGAGACCAATCCAAAGGCTGCAAAGTATTTTTACAATTTTGAGTTAGGAGAAATATTATGCAGAAAAACATGGTTTGCCTCCCTCTGGGCTTAATTTCCATGGGCTTCAAACATGATTTAATTCCTTCAAATGCCACAGTACGATTTACCACGAGTTTTCCGAATTATATGTATTGAATTCTACGTTGTTAAAACTCCAGCACAAAGCTTGAGAAATGATTCTATAAAGAAGACTGGTGTCACTTCCTGTGGACTGCATGTCAGCAAGATTATCAGACTGGTGGGGTCCAGCAATGCATGGGTTGCAACTGGCTATATATAGGTGTGATGTCTGTTCTTTTCACTGATCTCCTTTATTGTTGTTTCAATAACTCTAATACATGTGTATCCTAACACTGAGGAAAATAGCACAACAACAGCTTAAAAAAGACTTTTTAAAAGCTAAAACAAACATAACTTTAATGGACATTGTGTTTGAGATAATCGTTATTTTAAAAAGATGAGTATGAATTAGTATAGGTTATTCACCTAGGGAGAGGCAATATGTGATTTATCCAGCGAGGGCGTTAGCCCGAGCTGTGATAAACACATATTGCCGATCCCGCGGTGAATAACTGGCTTATACCATAAGACAAAACTGAAACTTGTCGTTTGTTGCTGTGGTTTTTCACAGCTTCACTTATTATTCTCCCATGGGAGGATAACTGGACAACAAAGAACATGGGTTTTATTGCAGTGAAATAATTGCTCATGATTGGATGGCAGAGGTGTCGAATGGTATAAATACATTTGCAATTCCACATGGTTTGTTAAACAATAACAGTTTAGTTCACAGTTGTTCTTGTATTACATAAATGATTGTTTCAGTTTGTCCGGCTGAACCAGCGAAAGTAAAAGGATCTCCCAAGAGTTCATGTCAAAGCCTATGAAATATATCAGTCAGAAATCAACTGCTTTGTAGGTATGATACACAAAGCGTAACTTGGTAATGATGTGTATTCCTTAATTAATTGCTGCAGAGTATTTGTTGCTGACAACTTGCTGCTACTGTAGAGTGATGTGTATCTTTATTGTAAATAATTACTGTATATAGTCACTGTATATAGTTATTGTTTTTAGTGCTGTTTTTATTGATACAAGGGCAATGGGCATTATGGATATATGATACATTCTCTAGCAAATTGCTAGTTACGAATAGAACACTTGCATAGAGTGTGGATAATGAAAACAATCTAGGATTACCTATTTGTGATTGTGGCCATTTGTGCTGCGAAGAAAGTCAGAATCCAATTCAATGTAGTTTTATCTTGGATGCTCGCCAGACTACTCACACCTGGGCGATCTGATGAGTGGTTTGCGCATTTGGTTTGCGCTTCCACCCCACTCTGCAAGTCATTTTCCAGAAGCCTGTAGCAGTATCCAGTGCCAGGTCGCTCCTGGTAGTTGTAAGGGCAGGGTGATTGGGGTCGTTGCACTGAAATTTAAATGACTGACATAACATTTAGCATTATCAGCTCCTGACAAGAAACCAACAATGACAATGACAATGACTATTCATTTAGCCAACTAGCAGACCTGCTGATGGCCACTTGGTCGCAGATGGATGCAAGTTTTTTAAAAGCTCAATTACAGGTATGACCCACAATGTCCCACACCTGTGACATGCAGACAGAGCGTCTCTTTCTGAATATTCAAGATGTGGTAAATGATCTAACACATTTTGAATTTGGCCATTATAAAATACATATCATCAGTGTCATGTAAGCAAAATTGATAAATTTTTTACCATTTCAGAATAATAAACATGAAGACCTCTGACAACTGACTCTTGAAAGAAGCCCAGTAGAGCTATTTGTTACAATACAAGACAAACTCTCCTTATTATGGGGCATTTTTTCCCGGTTTATTAGACCTTTTTAAAGAGAACTGATATCTCTCATGGCTCATTTCAATTTTAAACTCATCTGATTGGCCTACGTATAGGCTTTTCCATGGCGTTATGCTTGCGACAAGGGCCCATTTAAGAAATCTTTGTATTTTGCCACCAGAAACCAGCTGTGGACTTGGATTGCTTGATTGTTTCTCAAAACTTCACAGATTTTGCTATATTACAAGCCAAACCAGATTAAAAACGGAGCTTTTATAAATAGATCTGTGGAACTTCCCAGTATTCTAGGCATTACGCTTGCGACAGATTCTCCTACTCTGCTATTCATGGAATTTTTAAGAAGAATAAGAAGAAGAAAAATTTATTTTAAATCGCACAAGGGTAAAACAATAAACATTAGCTAGAAGCTATTTGGCGATTATAATAAAACAAGATAACAACAATACAAATGTAAAAAGTTAATACCCTGTCAGTGTGCCTCGGCGGTCCAGCGTCGGCCCGATGTCAGCAGCATCGGACCAGCTTTGGGCCGACGTTGGGCCGCCGAGGCACGCTGATAGGGTAGTACAATGGAGACAAAGGAGGGCGATAGAAAAAAAAGATAGAGAAAAAAGCGACAATATATATATGCAATAGAAATCATGTACATCATAAAAACGTTATATGTTAAAAAAGCATGAAGAACATTGACACTGAGGACCATCCCAAGAACTTAGCATAATTTAAAAACTTTATATTCTGTGACTTCAAAATGAGCAGGCAACAAATTATATATATGAGCTGCTATGAGCACCATGATATGTAAACGTGTTTTTCCCATATCTCACAGGATTAAATGTAGGCGTGACTAGTTTGTTAGAGTCTCTAAAGGTGTGGTCCGTCACTTTCTGCTTGATCCTGCATGAAAACAGGGTTGAATTGTTGATTCTCTTGAAAACTTCTAGTGCAATGAGACGTAAACGTTTTACATTCAGGGTGGACTGTTTGCACTTCCTTAACAGCTCATCATATGTGGATGTTGTGTCATTACGTAGCAGTCGCAGTGCCCTCTCCTGGATCTTCTCCATCTTCCTCATACTGGCTGTGCTGCAGAAATGCCAAACAACAGGACAGTAGTTGAAGTTTGAGCAGACAAAGGCATTGTAAACTGCAGTCACACCTTGGAGCTTCTAACTACGATCCTAGGGCGTTGTATTGCCTCCACAAATCGTGGGAAAGTCGCAGAAAAAAGCAAAATAATGAGCTAAATATGTTGTTAAATTATCTACAAAGACCTCAGCACGTCCTGGTAGCTCTTACTATGTTGCTGATCAGCTCCCATTGCATTTTAGAACCAGCTTCAATTATGCTTGTACCACGATGTGTATGATGCAGCTGTGACACTGAAGCTGTCACTGCAATGTCACTGGGCTTGGTCTGGGCTTGTACTGAGCTCCAGTCAGATCGCCAACCCCCTACGCTTGTTTTGTGCATGCACAAAACAAGCGCAGAGGTGTGGCGACCTGGAGGAGATTGGGGCTTCTCCCAGGACCTCAAAAAGTTTCTGCTAAGTCTCCAGTGCATCTCCAACTCGTTCTGTGAGACCTTACTGAGCTTTGATGTGCGTTTCAGATCGTAGTGAGAACCCCCTCCAGATCGCAAAGGTGTGACGGGGGTTGTAGACCAAGGTCATTTCTTTCAGATGGAACACATTCTGGAATCTTCTTAAGATGTTCAGTTGCCTTGATGCCTTCTTACATTATGTTGTCGATGTGTCTGTCAAAAGTTAATTTGGAGTCAATTGTAATTCCAAGGAGCTGTATGTAATCTTCGCTTGCCATCAATCGTAATTTGAGGTGGTATTTCATCGGAGCTGTAGGCTGACTTGATGTACATTATTTGGAATTTGTCAGGATTGATCTTCATGAAGTTGGAGTTGAACCACTTTATGGAGTTCTCCACATCAAGTTGGAGAGCTGCAGCAACCGCTTCAATGGAGCCTCCACTTGTACTCAGGGTGTTGTCATCAGCGTAATTGGCGAGACTGCACTTCTCCATAAAGTAAAAGATGTCATTAACAAATATGTTAAATATAATTGGTCCAAGACAAGAACCTTGGGGAATTACTTTGCTAATCTTTGCCCAACTGCTCCTTTTGTCATCAATTTTCACTCGCTGTTTCCTGTCAGATAAGTAACTCGCAATGAGTCTGCATGAACTGTCTGTGAATTCATAAGCTTTGAGCTTGCACAGCAGAAGGCAATGAGGGACACAATCAAATGCCTTTGAGAAGTCCATAAGGAGGGTGCCCACTAACTCCTTGTTGTCTAGGGAATGCTTCCAGGACTTCAATGAACTAGATTTTCCACAACCATAAAAAACTCCAAAACAGGTAAACAGATATAGGACTAGGTCTCAAGGGCAAGATGAAAAAAACTGAAAGAATTCAAGTGGTTAAAAAATTTATGTCACGTTTTATAAGTTGGAAAATGCTTGTTTTTCAAAGTAATTCAACTCTATCTCAATAACTATGAAATTTTCAGGAAATTGGCACAAGAATGTACCTGAAGCAATAGTGAGCCATGAAGTTGTCACATTCAGCCATTCTCAAATTTTGAGACCCTTACTGAAACTGCTTTGTGGCTTCATTATTTTTGAAATAGGCCTTATGCTCCTCTTAAAAAGAACATAAAAAATGATATTTTGTATGAGTGCAAAAAAATCTTACTTACCCATGTAGGTAGCAGTCAAAGATGAAGTGATTCCTCCTCCAATGCATTCAAGACACATTTTGCACGAACCCCCTACAGATGCCCATCCGATGCATGTACAGGATCCAGTTGAAGCTTGGATGCATGCAACTGTGCAGAAGGTAGCATCAGAACCTGCAGAAGTTTTCCGAATAGTTTGCGTTGATAAGGTGTGACAACTGAGGATTTCTTGTCTCTTGATAAAAGTGTCATTGGTTTGAACTGCTCCATAGGCATTGACTGATATACTGAGAATTGCTGCAAAAATGAATGCAACAGTAGCCATTGCCGTCATTGATGTCTGGCATCCAACGTGTGTGTCTTCCTATGGATGAGAGGAAAGTGAGCTGGAGATACGGCAATTCTTATGTTGTACGTGAAGAGCTCCAAGTGACTACAACGAAAGAAAATTTTATTTTAATAAACTCATCAACAGTGAAAACGCACACTTGTTCAATGTGTTGTAAATTTGAAATACCGTAATATGGGGTGAATCGGGACAGAATTGGCTGTTTTTCTGTCACAGCATGGACAAAAATCAATCTAGAAATCAAAGTTTAGTGCCAAATTGTGTCTGGGCACAAGGTCTAAGTACCCCCAGATGCATGAAATGATATCTTAAATCCCCATTGCTCCAGGCCAAGAAAACCGCTGTCCCAATTCATCCCATAGGGGAAGAGGGGGTGAAAAGTCACAGGGGTAAAAAGTCACAGGCCTTTTTGACCAACTTGCAGTGACCTAATTCTTAAGCTAAAATCATAATTTGGGACACTTTTATGAGAAGAAGGTCTGCAAGGAATATGAAAATTATACTCATTGTGCAAAGTGGGTTTTTACCCACCCCATGCATTTTTGGTGTCCCAAACAGGTTTTATTGATTCTGAACTTTCTCTATTAATGTCTGGTCACTGTGACATAGGAAGTTGTGCTAGTGTTTCTAGGTCTTTTGGATAATTGTCTTTCATGCTGTGAACCCATTTTTGGCCATTTGGTCACCAAGTTGCCATGATGATGTGTTGAATTTAAAAAACAGCTGAGGGGTGAAATGTCACACTGTGACATTTCACCCCAGCACTGTGATATTTTACCATAGGGTACCAGGAGGTCAGTATTCTGTGCTAAGGAAAGTAAAATATTCCACACTAGAAGCTTTTAGCTTACAATCTTATCATCATCCATCATCAATAATACTTATGAGAGAGCATTGCAGTAAAATTTCATTTCGCAAATTTGGGCAATTTCTGACGCCGGCTTTGCTGATGGTGCATTGTCATTGCATACCGATAGCTTTGGAAGGCTCACTATAAATTTCATGCACAAGGATGACTATCAAGTCTAGGTCTGCATACTACCTCATATAGTGTTGTATGTTCACAACAATTGCATGTGACTTGTTACCCCATGGTTGTGACTTCTTGACCCTGACGTGGGGTAAAAAGTCACAGCGGACTTTGCCTTAAATAATTGTGAACTGACTAAAGCCTATTTACAGCACGGCAGCTATAATGTGATACAACTATAGTCAACTAAATACTGCATAATTGTGCCAAAGGTCATTCAGATCTGACAAACACCTGCTCTGTTCTAGGGCTTTTTCTGAATTTTGTGACTTCTGACCCCCGCCTCCCCTACTTTGGGGTGAATCGGGACACTCCATTATTTCCACTATTGATACTCCCTACCTACTTTGAGTGATTGTTCCTTGTGAATGAATATTAGAAAACATGTTCAACATGCCAGAAAAAAATGTTGAGGAAAATCCGAAATCAATTTCATTGATAATATATGCAGATTTTAAAAAATATGATAAATGGCAGAAAACTATCAATAACTGTAGTTACCTGCTAATTTTGCAGATGATTACGAATTCTGGACTAAATCTATAATAAATGATGCCAAGTTCAATAATATTTATCAAAAAGGCATCCTAGTACATTCAAATGAAAATTGGAAGATTTTTATTTTTATTCTTCCCGAAACTGTGTCCCTATTCACCCCATATTACGGTACTGGTTTCAAATAAATGAAACTTGTCAAACATGTGTCGAAACTATAAACTAAAGTTTCAGAATGTTTCAAGAAGATTCGTGAATTTTTCACAGCACCAGAAACAATTTTTCTAGATCATTTAAATCACTTCAGACACACCCCCAAAGCTGACCAATGAACAAACTTTCAAACTTGTTATTCAAATGAGGCCGATTTCGCCGATTTACACACTTCCGTAAATCTTAGAGATGTGATTCTAACTGAGTTAGATAGATCTCTTTTAGACCTTTAAAATGATAGGTCATGGGTCTCTGAAAAGTCAACAGCGTTGACACAAATCGCCAGTAAAGTTTTGAAGTGGAGAGAATACTGCTCGCTGATTGGCTCAGACGCTATGACGCAAGATTTTATGATAATGTGCGATGATGGAGGGACTGGTGTAGGGTAGATTCTCTGGGTGATTTCAATACGCGAATTAGGGAAGTTAAATGAGGATGGGTTGATCGTACCAAAGCACATGATTAATGATTCTATTGCATACATCAGCAATCAGGTGATCTACAAAGATGTCCAACAAGATGTCAACTAAGCTAATTTTCACAATTGGTTTGTGATGCAAACATGTGGAAATGGATGTAACAAACAAAAGTGAAAAAACCATCACCTTTGCAAAATCAACTATAAACCCATAAAATTGCAATAACAATGCTTAAAGTGGTCATGAAGACCACCTTCATCATTTCCACAATCAAGACATTGAGCTTTGATGGACTTGATGTGAATTTGCAATTTGCAAGTGGCGTGGTCCAGTCTTTACACATTCTTTCTTCATGAAAGCTTCTGGACCATCACAATGAATGTTACTGATGATTTCATAATTGTAGAGTGTAGACACCCCGGGTAGAAAATACATCATACTTGTATTTCCTGCAATTTTCATTGGTCAAGAGAAGGTATGACAACATTCTCTCCTGAAAAGTGAGATAGCGTTTTACATGGTGACCATGGCATTCTTATCCATTGATCTCCAAACTGGGACTGACTTTAGCATTTTCAGTTTTTGTTTCACACAGTTTTAGTACAAACATTCTCCATGTCCAATTCCCTGCATTCAGACGATAGGGATCAGGTGATTGGGCAAGTATCTTGACATCACCATCCATAGAAAACTGAACTGGACCAGCCACATTAATAACATCACAAGAAAAAGCAAACTACCCCAGAGATTTCCTTCAACGCAACATTTATCAATGAAGCAGGGTCATTCCATCTCAAATCAATCAATGGTCTCAACCTCACCTTCTCCGATTTTAGTGAAACTAGCCACATATTAAAAACACAATATGGAAGGAATTTGTGTGAAATTTCAAAGTTGTTTCTCAAAAATTGAGCAAGCTGTGGCCAATTGAAGATTAAAAATGTGGTCCGAAAATCGGAAATTGTCCATTTCTAAAAATTTAATATCTCCTTTGTTTGTTCATGTAGCAATCTGACAAAGCCCATGTACTTACATATGACCCTATTGTAAATTGTAGTTCAAGAATTTTTAAACCAGAAGAATTTGCCACACTACCAGAATGTTTTAAATGTGTATGATTTATCACACCGACTTCCAGATTTCAATAATTTCTATCTCCCTCAAGTGACTTTCAAAATTTCAAATATTACGCACATTTGTTCATTGATGTGATTAGAATTAGTAAAAATAAAATTGCTTCACTAGGTATTGATGGCAGTGATTTATACCCCGCACAATTTTGAAAAAAATGAAATTTACCATTTTTGGGAGAAGAATATCACCATGTGGGATAGGTAGGACAAACTGCTGACGCATTTCATAAGAAGGCATACGAGCAAGGCTTTTGATTGATATGAGGCACGTTTTGTGTATATGAATTTTTAATCGTGAAATTTCACTTCGTATTTTGGTCGTTTACACCTTCTCAACATTATGTTTGGATTTCAAATGACAGCAAAATCATGTGGGATGATAAATTTGAGTTTAAATGTTGGCTGAAACTTATATTTCAACCAAGGTCTTCAATTTGATGTCACATCTTACCTGTGAATTTCCTTTTGTAACTGTCTACTAAAATTCTTTGGGAGAATAATTATCTAGAAGGAAAAATTCTGAAATTTCAAAAGCTCATGCAGGACAGGTGATATGATCTTATCATTTGGAAAAAATAGTAGGTCCTCACAAAAAAAAAAAAATTTGTTAAGGGTTGCTTTAAAAAAAGTTTTTGAGGGTATCCAAGTCAATTATTGGGGAAAGTGCAATTTTACCTAAGATAAAGATGGACAGCTGACAAAATTATTTTCAAATTTTATGCCTTGATCAAGGGCTTTGATCTGCTACTAAATTTAATTGGAAACTTCATGGTTTTGTATTTTATGCTTTTGCCATTTATGGTCATTATTGTCGTCATGCTGATAACTTACTGGATTTGACAACCACTGAATGTAATACACTTGTCATATTTGGTTCTAAATTAAAGTTCATAGTATGGACAAAGTATATATCCATCTATTTTCATTATATGACATGTCCCACATGGCATTAGCTGATTTTAAAATTTGTGCAATTTTTTCATTATTTTGCATTGTTATGATACAAGATAATTGTACTTTAATGTACTAATTTAGCATATTTGGTATTGGGTAAAAATCCTAAATCAAGGCAATAGTTTTATCCTATGTTTGCAACCATATAAGTGGTCCCACATGATCTTTTGATCATTTTATATCTGCATAATTACAGCCTAAATGACTATATTTAAAGCTTGAATATGAAAAAGAAAAATTCATATACACAAGACGTATCTTATATGAATCAAAAGCCATTTGCATATATTTTCACGTGATATGCATGTGTTGTTGCTATGACCTGTCACCTATCCCACATTGTGATTTTTCACTCCGAACATTGGTAAATTTGATTTTTTTTTAATTTGAGCTTAGTCTGTATCACAGCAAACGTCAGCCAGGGACATGAAATCAACATTACCCTTCCTTCTCACCCCAAAGAACAAATTCGTAAAGTATCTTTAATTTTGGAAGTTTTCTGACCGAGTGGGAAATTATTGAAATTTTAGTTTTAGTGTGATAAACCTTCCAACTTTGAAAATTTGTGGAAGGTCATCAAACTTTTTTTCAGCAACTGGCTTTCAGCCATTTTGTTTATTGAGATATCAAGCATTCATTTAAAATATTTTAGGGCATTATCTTGAGAAGTCAATAAATGACAGCAATTTCTAGAAGGGACAGTTTTCAATTTTCGGTTCTAATTTTCAAACTTCAATCGGTCAGTACCCTCTCAAATTTGCAGTTACAGAACTGATATTTTGCATACATTCATTCCATATATAGTTCTTCAAATGTGGGCAGTTTCGTGAAAATCTGAGATGGTGAGGTGGGGCACTTTTCAAATTTTGGTTGATTTCATGTGGAATGACCCAGCAGCGTCACTACCATGTTAGAGAAACTTAAATGGCACACCCTCCAGCAGTGAAGGAAGATGAACAAAGCCATCATAATGTATAAGATCCTTCTTGGACTAGTCGCAGTACCAACTGTTCACCTGCAGCTGTCAACTTCATCTACTGAAGTTTTTCAGGATAAGGGAACTTAGCTGGGTCCTAAGAACTAAGGACCCTTACGCTTGACGGAGGTTCCTTATACTGAATTACAGAACTGTTTTTCCCAGTTTCATATAATTTTATTGCAAAGTTTCTGTTTTCCGTAGCATTGAGATTAATTATCAATATCCTAATTTGTGAAATAAGCAAAGACCAGATCAGTGGCGTAGCTAGTGGGGGGGCAGGGGGGGCAAGTTGCCCCCCCAGACAACTTTTTGGGGAAAAATGGGGAAATGGAGAAAAAATGGGGAAATGGACCAAAAAGGGGAAATTGAGGAAAAATTGTGAAATGTGGGAAAATGAGGGGAAAAGATGGGAAATCGGGAAGAAAAGGGAAAACAGAGAGGGGAAAAGAAACGAAAGGGCAAACGACGTTTTTGGGGAAATCCTGTTGAAATTCTTGCGGACACTTTATTTGAAACTTCGAAGTTTGACAACTTGACAAGTAAACAGGAACCGGTCGGAGAGACTTGCATAGTGCATACTTGAGTGAAAAATGAGGTATTTATTATCTATCTAAATAGTATTAGTAATGTATATCCAGTTGGTCTGCATGGTCCGCATGATTTAACTCCTAACATTCGAGCTTATGAAGTCTTAATAATATTTTGGCCAACAACAACAAACAAGAATGAAGATTTTAGTAAAACTTTTGATCAAAAAGACATGTGAAATGTGGAATTAGAATTCATAAACATAATTCACTTTTCCACATGACGGAATCAAACAGTAATTTTCAGACCGATTTTCTGATCTTAATGGCCGTCAATTAATTGAACTTTTTTCCCGGCTTATTGCTCACGCTCACAACACCTTTGCGAAAGTCTTTCTTCTTTTAAAAATGGCCATTGGTTTTTCAAGGATGTCTCTGCCTGCCTTCTCAATACAGGTCTACAGCAACTTTTCCTATTATTTTACAAACTGTTATAACTTGCATCATCATATTCAAAGTGTTTTCAATGTTATGTGTGCTTTATTTGAGATTTCAGTAAAGTTTGTCAAAAGTTCAGAACGTACGCCGTGTTGTCGATAACATTTTGGGGAAATCCAGGGTCATTTGCCCCCCCAGAGAAAAATCCTAGCTACGCCACTGGACCAGATTTTGTGCGAACATAGACTGCGCATGAGCAAACCTTCAATGCAATTTAACAAGGTTGACATGCATTACAGCAAATATGAGCATCTAAATCTTGAGGAAAAATTCTTAAATTAAGCCTTAGTATATATATGATTAATATATACATAATAAAAATTAATTAATCCATATTAAATAAAAAAATATGCATTATTAAACCGAGGACTTCTGTCAACACCATGAATTTGTTGTCAGCATACTTTTTCTTCAAACATGTACATTGAAATAAATATTGTGGAATGAACATTTCTAGCATTTATAATGATTTGTTGGTGGGGCCTGGTACATGTGCCGTTGTATATGAATTAAATTGTGCTTTAACAAAAGTAGGGGAGACTCAGGTAAGTTTTGTCATTTTTTTTGCCTTCATTGGCGGATCCAGACAGGGTCATCAAGGCGGAACCAGGGCATGTATCAGCATTCGCAGGCCCGCATCACGGCATATTTTCTTCAAAATCCTATTATTAGTCTCAGGGGTCTGGGGGGGGGGCCTGTGCCCGCTAGCCCCCCCTCCTCGTATCAGCCACTGGGCTGATTAGCTAAAAACCTATACTTTGTGAAGTAATAAATCAAAAGAGGAAAACAATTACCTTTAGGAAATTTGAAATGCAAAAAGAGTGGACTGTTGCACTGTGAAAATGGCACTGTGTGACTCATGATGGCTACTGAAGTGTCACCCTCTCTATATTCAACATGGGAAACATAGAAGCTAATAATCAGCATGATGACACACGAAGTGCCATTTTCACAGTGCAGAAGTTAACTCTTTTTGCATATCAAATTTCTTGGCTATAAGGAAATAATGGCAGACCTTCACAAAGAGTTCCAGGTGGTACATCAGATCCCTGTATTGAGTAAGGTTTATCACATAAGTCAAGTTGGTTGATCCATTTTGTTTAGAAACCTTGTATTTTCCTTTTTTTCACATTGTAGTATAGAATTTTCACAATTAAAGATGAAACTTTTGTCAGGTGCATCTGAGACTGAGCCAAAGCTGAGGTCACCAAAATATGACCATCAATGGAGGCAGGTCTCGAGACCTCCAACATTAATTTCATGTATCAAATTATAGGGAATCATCTGCCTGACTTCATTTCAAATCAACAATGGTTAATAAAAATTACAACTTGCCCCAGTGTCCCCTAGTGAATTTGAATAAATTCTGTAAAGCATGCAGCATTTACAGTACCCTTTTATTTTTTCGGTTTGGCCAGGTCATCTATCTCATTGATAATTTTATTAAAATCAAATCAAAAATAATTGATTTAGAGGCACTGAAATTCAAGTAAAATCTGTTTTAACCTGGAATCCCACCCCTCATCCCGCATCCTTCCAATAAACAGTTTGATTGTACATATCTGAAACCTTGGCACGCATATCTAGGTATTTTCTTTCAGAAAAATTGATGGCACATCCTCCATCACATTGTTCCAACAACAGAACAGTGCAGTGCTGGGTTTGCTGCTGTGCTTCTTGATTTGTCAGTTATTTCAAGATTATGTATGTGTTGGTAAAACAAAGTAAATCAGTTAGTATAGGTTATTCACCTAGGGAGAGGCAATATGTGATTTATCCAGCGAGGGCGTCAGCCCGAGCTGTGATAAACACATATTGCCGATCCCGTGGTGAATAACCGGCTTATACCATGAGACAAACTGAAACATGCAAACCACAAACAACAAATATCAAACAATGAAACAGTCAAACACATAAATCCAACGTGTGAAGAACAAGCCTCAGTTTGTCAGATGAATTGTACGAGTTAGCAGCATGAAGGTTTCTTGGAATATTGATCAATTCCTGCTTTATGATATGAAGTGATTTCATAACTGGCGATGTAAAACCATCAACCAACAAAAATAGCTGAAAAGGTGAATGATACTTATCGTTTTTGTCAAGACAAAAATAGTAATGATTCAATAGAAAAGATGGTCATTTGAGTTTTTCAAACTTTGTTTCTTAGATTTGAATTGAATAGAACAAAATAGAATTCACCCGTTTCTACAATTCACCCATTTCTTATCATTTACTCAAATTTGACACAGATATAGATGAACAGCTTGAGATTGACAATATTCCAGCTGGATTTCATTTGGTTGACCCTATAAATTGATGATACCTTGTATCAGTGACTATGCTGGAAAAAAAATATTATGGTTATTGGTGTGTGCTCTCCTTTTTGCAAATGTTATCAGCAAACTATAATGAGCAATCATACTCGGCATTCGAGGGCTGCACTGTGTACACTTTATACCTACCCGCAGCTACCATCCCAGATTGTTTGGCTTTTAAGATATTTTTTATTGGGGAACACAATGTCGCTCTATATCTACTATGAGGGGGCGACCATTTATTTTCCAGGGGGGAGGCTTGGAGTTTTCCTCGGCGTGTAGACACTTAACGTAACGGCAGCTGCAGTAATTATATTGATTTTGAGCTCGCTAAGTCGCCGAATTCATTCCTAAATCAAACATCACCTCGTTAAGAAATACCCCTACCAGAAATTATTTATTTCAAGACTGGCCGAAAAGAATTGATTAATTTCACAAAAACTGAGCAAGAAATTGTTTATTTAAAAAAAAACTCCAAGCTCCCCCTTCATATCAAATGGTTTCCCCCTAAGCGCCAACTTTTACAAACATGTACTTTTGGTTCTTCAGGTTTTCCTTCTTTTTTCTGGATAAATACACAATTTTTTTGTCACATCAAAAATAGGTAAAGTTGAAGTCGTTGCACTCGGAATTTAGAAAAGCAGTGACAATTTGAAGATTTGCTGAAGTGAGACATTTTGTTGATCATTGATTAGTTTTGTTTATTTGTGTTGTGCATTCATTGGTGGCCAAATTAAGACCTTTGTTGCTGTAATGTTTTCACAGCTTCACTTATTATTCTCCCATGGGAGGATAACTGGACAACAAAGAATATTGCAGAGAAATACAGGCTTGTGATTGGCTTACAGAGGTGTCGAATGGTATAAACTACTGTGTTTTCGTCAGTATGGCATTTATGAAACAATGCGAGATGAAATCTGCAAAGTTTGTCAAACAAAGAATTTTCACCTTAGGCATTCTCACTTCTGTAATCCTTCTAAAGGGACATTCCTAGTAGACTTCATGCTCTGCAAGTGAATAGAACTAGCATAATGCCTAGTTCTCACGGCACGTTACGGAGAACTTTTTTACCACTGAGGGGTAGCTTGAGTTGAATTCTAGGAAAAAAAATGACCATCCCGGCGACATACAATGTTTATAAAACCATTATATAATTAATTAAAAGCATATCACGGCGGGATAAGATCGTAAATCGGCGGGATAACATCATATCCCTGTGGGAAAGATCTAAATGCCTGGGGGGCAAGATCTAAATGCCTGTGGGATGTCAAAGATCGTCGGCGGGATGTCAAAAGACCGTCGGCGGGATGTCAAAAACTGCCGGTGAGGCTGCAAATGTCCCGCCAGGGGCAGGAGAGGTCCCCGCAGGGGCAGGAGAGGTCCCTCAGGGGCAGGGGATGTCCTAATATCCCGCCGGAGATGTTTTTGAGACGTTCTCACTGAAAAAATCCCCGCCAGACATCCAAAAATCAAGAAAATTTTGGGCTCTGTTCCGCCGTCATGAAAAAAAAGTTTGAACCTGTTGAATCTTTTTTTACATCCACGGCGCAGTTTTTCCATTTCTAGGAACCCCTGAGGGGAACAAAAACTACCCCTGGGGGGATGTGAAAAGTCGACGGCGGATCACCCAAATTCATCCAAATTACCAGGAAATACCATCCCGCTGACGCCTAAAGTGCTCCGTAATGTGCCGTGAGATTGTAGCATAAGAGCTCTTAAGTACCTATGTTTGAGTCTTAGTGGATTCTTAGGTGCCTTACAGTTGTCATAAGTAGCCAAATCTGCTGTAAGGACCCATTTAGTAAAGGGCCATGTCTACTTGTGTTAGTACCTAAGTAGCTCATAAGTGGGTGTTTCATGTCTTAGTAACCACCTTAGTTCCCTTATCCTGAAAAACTTCATTAGAGGACATAGCCACCGAATAGTCATCCCTCACACGAGGACACAAATACTCCAATCCTCCTTCTCCCCTGATACAAGAATGAAGTCCCTAATACAATAACAACTTAGATATTTTTAAAACAACCATTCTCAGATCACCGACCTTATAATGTGCCTCTCATTTACGATTTTAATGCGCCATTGCATAAGATTTTAAAATGGACTTATTTTATTTGCACAAGCGCACAAGGCCCAATAATACACCAGATGGTGGACTGGGCTCCACTGGAAGAAGAACAACAACAAACAAGCATACTTATGTATAGCAGTTTCTGAGGGGTTGGCTTAGTCAGTATGGCAATGGGCTACCAATCACTGGCTCTGGTTACCTTGACTCTGGACTTATCAGTGTTGGCCAGATCTCTGGGTCATCCTCTAAGGGACCGTTTAGAATTTATGACTGGGGGGGGGGGGTCAGGAGTTTTGTTTTTTAGTATCCCCTGTAGGTTCCATGTGGCTTTTTGTACCCCCAAGTGTATGTGTATTTAGTGACATTTTCGTACCCCCCCCAAGCATGTTGTGAAGACTTAGTATCCCAATCTTGAGTCATTTTCTTCAATGGCAAATAATTGAATGGTCCACTTACTTTCAAGAGCAACAGTACGTGAGTCAGTGATTTACAGCTCTCTTTGTGAAAATGAATACAGCAAGGATTTCGTCTAAATAGGTTAGTAGCTTGGTGGTGCGTTCAATTCTTAGTCATGTTAGTCTATTGTTTGTTACTTTATTTTAGGGTAGAGGTCCCAAATAAAGCCTATGCTTATCTGGCTTGGCCTAAAATAACAACATTTTAACTGGTATTCAACCTTCAAAAAGATAGGCCTACTGATCTAATGAATATATAAGAAATAAGGCCAAGGTGAGATTATCATGGGAACTTGATGTTATAGGAACCAATAAGCAGTAACGTAGCCGGCAGGGGGGGGGGCAGAGGATTTTGGGGAAATTTTTGCAAAATAGGAAGAAAAATGGGGAAATGGTAAAAAAATGGGGAAATGATAAGCAAAATGGGGAAATGGTAAGCAAAACGGGGAAATGGTAAGCAAAATGGGGAAATTATAAGCAAAATGGGGAAATGGCAAGAAATTGGGGAAATGGTAAAAAAGACGGGGGAAATTTATAGAAAAAGAAATTGAAAGAAAAGGGGATTTCTACAAAGAGCTTTATCATATTTCCCAATTTTTTCTTCTCAATTTTCATTCTTTTTCTTCACAATTTCCCCTTTTTCACTGGCCCTGAATGATATGTATCCGCAAAAAAGTACACAAAAATTTTCAAAAATGCAACCAACGCAGACGGAACAGTTTTTGAATGTGTGATACATGGAAATATTGCTAGGTGTAAGTTGTTTTAACATATTTTTTATCAAAATATGTATCATGAATACAAGAATGCAAGATTTTTGGTTTTCTGATTTAAACTTTAGCCAATTTGCACATTATTTCCCCATTAATTTATCAATTTTAAAAAAGTAATTAGCAAATGTTATTTCTAATTTACCCAAATGTTATTTCAAATTTACCCAAAATTAAAGTCAAACCTCAACAAAAAGGTTCTATGAAAAGAAATTTTCTCTATATCTGAAAAGACTGCATATAATTCTGCAAAATCAGTTATTCTGAGTCCAACCCCCCCCCCCCCCCCAAAGATTTATGGTCCTGGATATTCCTAATTTTGTGAAGAAATCCTTGAAATTTTTTCAATGTTATATAACTTCCTTAAGTTACCAATTACAAAAAGGAGAACACAATAATTTCCCGTGCTTCTGTTTTTAGACATTTCGCAATTTCACTTTTTCCTTGCAACATTTATTTCCCTTGAAAATATATGCTTATTTTTTTTCAGTTACCGGGTATTTATTCTGTAAATTTCTCTGAATTGTCAGCCAAGAAAGTAATTTCCTTAGCTCTTTAAACATTTCCCAACTTTTTAGCATTTCTACTATATTATCCAGACATTTTCACTATGCTATTCACACATATTACTTAATATTAATAATTTAGGGACAACCACAACTGTATGAGATTCTGAAAGAACATTTCAACATTGTGTTACGATGTGCGACACAAGGAAAGCTGTTGGTAGTGCTCAATAAAAATAGGGAAATGCCTTGGTGGTTTGCCCCCCCCTGGAAAAAATCCCGGATACGCCACTGCCAATAAGCTGGTGTCCTTTAGGTCAATATATTAACCATGTTAACATTTGAAAATAATTATCTTAGTCAATTAAAAGTTATATTCATTTATCCCTCTTTGGGGTGATTACTTTAAAAATCCAACAATAATAATATTATTATCCTGCAACATCTGCAGCAAAAGCCACATCCCAATAAACAGAAAATAACGCTTGAAATTGTACTCAAGGTGGCTGGATACTAGTGAACTTCCATGCAGTAACATGCAAAAAAAAATATATATTAAGGCTCTACCATGCTTTTCTTCATTATTTAGGGTTATGGATAAGAAAATATGTGCATGCTATTCCAAAAAAGATGCTTTTTTTCTTAAATTTTTCGATTTGAATTTTATCTTGTCATTCAATGGCCGAGCACCCATTTGTTGTCCAATGTGGTATGGAATTAAAGAGTATTCTTTTAGGGGAAAATCTGATAATGCTTTCAAATAGATGTATATATACAGCTTGAATAACCATTCTTCATATACCTAAAGTAAAAGTTTTGATTTTGAAACTGTTAACAGTTTCATCAATTGAGTTGCTTAAAAAGATAGTATTAGTCAGAATTATTTTGTCATTTGTTTCGCAGACTAGTGAGCAACAGTAAATGAAATTTTAAAAAGAGGCTTACCGCCATGAAAATTTATATCAACCAGCATTTCCGAAATTTAATTCAGTTGTGAAAAATAAAAATGTCTGTCAAAAATTGATCATTGCTATCAGGACGCGTAATCCATTATTGTAATCTGAAAGTGAAATCTTTGTCTGCTTATATATTAATTCAGCACATCTAATACTTCAATTGGTTCGTCTCTATCTATAATAGTGGCTGAGATATTTTAAAGACAGGCCAGCTGACTGTAAACTTCTCAAAATTAAAAGAAAGAAGCTGGAACAGCCCCAACGAAATTACCCGTTTATGTTGCATTCAAGAAGTAGTGCTCCCTCCATCACTCCAGTCCAGGAACATTTTACACGCAACTGTTGTCCATCTGATGCAACTAAGTAGAAAATACTGGTTAATCTCACTGACTTTAGTCAGACAGTTTTCATTGATAAGATTCCATGAGTTAGTTTTCGTTGTCGCTTGATAAAAGTGTCGATGCTAATTGCTTCGTATACAACAATTGACAAATTAAGATTTACAGTGGTTGTGATTGTCACACCATTGGCAACAGTAGCTTCTGTAAACCTGTCATCTCAACTCGTGCCTTTCGAGCACGGAGAAGCCAGCAGCTTTGGCTTGAGGCCTCAATTATTGATAATTGTTGCCCTTAGTCACTGACTCCAATGACGCACTTGTGCAATCAGACAATGGTGTACCCAGCCATTACTTTTTTAAAAGCTAGCGCATATTTAGCATTACAGATGATTTCATATTTGTAGACATTTGAGGTAGAAAATACATCATTTTTCTTGCAATTTTCATTGGTCGAGAGAAGGTATGACACTACTTTCTCCTGAAAAGTGACATAGCGTTTTACTTGGGTGACCATGGCATTCTAAGCCATTTATCTCCTGACAGGGACTGGCTTTAGCAGTTTCAAGTTAAGAGTTTCAGTTTGTGTGTTTCACACATCTTCAGTACACACATTCTGTAAGTCCAATACTGTGCATTAAGATGATTGGGACCAGGTGATCCATGTAATGACTGTTTATGCAGAAAAAAACATGCATAATTGTGAATGTAACATTTTCTCAGAGACGCTCAGCTCAGGCTGCCGGACAACAGGCTACGAATCGCCGGGTCCCTGATCTGATTCCCACTGTGATTTTCTTATGAATGATGGCCACATCACTGGGCCACCATCCTGTCCTGAGGGACCATTCAGAATTTATGATTGGGGGGGGGAGGGGGGTTGGGAGTTTTGATTGAACATTCTGTCAAAAACGTATACCCCCCTTGGTTTCATGCTTATTTGTACCTCACATGCATGCCATGCATGAGCCTAACTGGTAAGTGCGCTTGTCAACTGAGGGCTTGGGTTCAAATCTCACCCCGAGAACTCCCTTTAGTCCAAGCCCATGGAACATTAAATGGAGGCGGGTTGTATCAAGTGTTCTATGCTGGGCAACTGAAAGACCCTGGGCATCCCTGAATTAATAGGGTATGTGCCAGACTCACAGTGTTCTCATCACTCATCATCATACGGCGATTGCCTGCCGCGATATAGCCCACTAAGGTGCTGCACAGAGGCATAAAACACAAACAAACAAACAAACAAACATGCCATGCATGATAATTTAGTGTAAATAGATGTGAAGCCATTCAGAGTCAGCTTGAAACTGATTTAATATCAATTGAAACAATCAGCTGTTGTACACAGGAGTGTGAAATACAACAGTTCATGAAGAAATTAAAGAGTTCATGCGGATTGCGGTTTGACGTGTGTAAACAACTGCCACGTACCAAGTTGGCCTTTGCAGTGTACTATTAGTCAAAATTATGACATCATTTTTCCAGCAAACATTACTTACTTGAAGCAAGCTGAAAAAAAAGTGACATGCAATGGGCAACTTGACCAATCACCTGGCAGGATCTTCTGATGTCAGACAAGAAATTTTGCAAAATATTTTGATATTTGATCAATGTCTACAAATATGAAATCATCTGTAAATAGGTGTCACTGAGAGACACTGAGAAAGAAAACTCTGAAAAACTTATTAATTGGTGCAAATTTATATGGCCCCTGCTTGTCCAAAGTTGAAAACGTATGTGCAGGTAATACGCTTCGTAAATTTTTACCAGGTTTTATAAATAATTATTGTGTAAGTAATATTGGCCTTTATATATTTTAAAGACACAAATAAAGTGATAACTCAATCCTCATGATATACAAACTGTTTAAGTACATTCTGCAGAGCCACTGTCTAATTTAATCTCTTGTACAAGAGATTAAATTAGTGAAAATTTCCTACCTTCCCCTGGACATGTTGTCAAAAATTATTAGCCCCCCCCCCAATTCATAAATTCTGAACGCTCCTTAAACAACTTTTGCGAACGCCTTTATTCTATGATACAAAGCTTTTCTGGCATGCTATTGGCTAAGGTTGGAGTTGAAGCCAGGACTTCTGAGACCAAGACTAAGACCGAGGCACGAACTTCCGAGTCTGACACCGAGACATTGATGATCCTAGACCGGCCGAGACCGAGGCACTAGCTATCGAGACTGAGACCGTGGCTGTCAGAACAAAGACGATGGTTGACTGATAAACTATTTTATCTACATGTATTATAAATTAATTTCTTATGGAAACAGCGACGGTTAAGATTAGTCTTGAGTGTCTGAAAACCAGTGTTGGAGTCCTCGAGGCCAGCCTCAAGGCCTCATTTTGATGGCCTCGGCCTCGATTTGGTCCCGGATAACCAATATTTGGCCTTGGACTCAGTCTCGGACGCTCTGGCATCAGATATTTTTCCAAGGCATGTCTAAGGCCAGCCACATAGATAAAGCATAATTTGAAAAAAATTTCCTGTCACTTAACCCTGTCAGCATGCCTCAGCGGTCCAACGTCGGCCCAGCGTCAGTCCGATGTCAGTAGCATCGGACCAGCTTCGGGCCGACGTTGGACCGCCAAGGCACGCTGATAGGGAATCACGTATACCTTATCTAAGGGACCTATTTTCCTACATATTAGAATCTGATAGAATCCTTTCTACTGCTTTGAATTCAACATATATCTATTCTCGGCCGAGTGGCATGTTATAATTAAGGCGGCACCATTTTTTGCAATACATAATGAAATTATGAATCTTCAGAAGTATTGAATATTTTTTATTTTCCTTCAGTAATTTATGTAGGTGCTTTGACACTAAACCTTGATTAATGTAAATATATCAAGAAAGTGCAATTTTTAAAGCATTTATGAGAAAGTTTGTAATGAGACAGACAAGCTGCCACAATTTCAGAAAAAACACTAAAGATTAACATAATTATTCTTTCCCAGCAGTTTTCCATGTACCCTTTCCTTAAAAATGTAATGGTTGTCCCCCTAACTGTCTTCAGTTCAGTCTTTTTACTTGAGTCATTGAGCGGAATCTTTAATTGCACTGTCATATGGCCTTATTGTATGCAATATGATGGCTAAATCTTGACAAAGTACCAAGCTAAAATAGTTTGACAGTTAACCATAATTTATGTTCAGCCGGTCTCGGTCTCAGTCTTGGTCTTGATAGCTCATGCCTCAGTCTCAGTCTCGGAGGGTCAATGCCTCGGTCTCGGTCTCGGATGCTCATGCCTCGGTCTCGGTCTCGAATGTCCTGGCCTCGACTCCAACACTGTTGACAACCTCAGTTATTTAGTTCTAAATAAAACATTGCATACTGAGAAAGTCCATTCACCCGAAATGGATATCAAGATTGCGGGGAAAGAATTAATCTTTTTCATCATGACTGGAAAAATTGCTTAATTTTCCCAAATTCCGAGGCAACTTTTTCATTATGGGCTTTCCTATAAATGCTTTCTGGATAGATATACTCCAGACAAAAAGTTTAGATACAGCATGCCACAAGTGATTTGATCTGCATGGCAAAAAACGGCTCCTGGGTGCTCCGATTAAGTTTTTACTAAAGACTTAGTAATGTAGAATTTACCTACATAAGTAGGGGAAGAGGGGGTGAAAATTCACAGGGGTAAAAAGTCAGTCCTTTTTGACCAACTTGCAGTGACCTAATTCTTAAGCTCAAATCATCGGTTGGGATGCTTTTTTGAGAAGGTCTGCAGGGAATATGAAAATTATTCTCATCATGCAAAGTGGGTTTTTACCCATCTCATGCATTTTTGGTGTCCTAAACAGGTTTTATGATTCTGAACTCTCCCTATTAATGTCTGGTCACTCTGACATAGGAAGTTGTTCTACTGTTTCAAGGTCTTTTGGATAATAGTGTTTCATGCTGTGAACCCATTTTTGGCCATATGGTCACCAAGCTGCCATGATCATGTGTTGAATTTAAAAAACAGCTGAGGGTAAAATGTCACACTGTGACGTTTCACACCAGCACTGTGATATTTTACCATAGGGTACCATCCAATCAGTATTATATGCTAAGGAAATTAAAATATTCCACACTTTAGACTTCTAGCCTACAATCTTATCATCATCTATCATCAATAATACTTCTGAGAGAGTATTTCAGTAAGTTTTCATTTTGCGAATTTTTTGCTATTTCTGATGCAGGCTCTGCTGACGGTGCATTGTAATTGCATGCCGATAACTTTGGAAGGCTCACTATACATTTCACGCACAAAGATGACTATCAAATCTAGGTCTGAATATGAAATAATTGCGAACTGACTAAGCCTATTTATAGCACAGCAGCTTTATTGTGTTACAAGTATAGTCAACTAAATACTGCATAATTGTGCCAATGGTCATTGAGATACAACAAGCACCTGCTCTGTTCTGGAGGTTTTTTTTTGCATTTTGTGACTTCTGACCCCCGCCTCCCCTATGAAGAGGAATATTACAGGTGAGTTTGTGAAAACCGTGTTAAATAAAATGTTCAAGGCTGCCCTCAAAAATAGGGATGCGTTCAACTACATATATATATATATACCATCACAAATTGGGGGGGCCATGGGGGGTCTAGGGGGGTCTGATGGTGTACGTTGCCATCATGTGGAAGCCTGGGCCTGGCAAACATTGCCCGAGGCCCCCCGGGGAGATAATTGAGATAATTAGGGGGTAATCTCTTTCAGCCTGACTTAATTGGGGGTTATTAAGCCACGGGGGGTCGCAGCTGGCAGGTGGGTGATTGTAGTTGGTAGTAAATTTATTTTAATGAGACATTTTAATTGAGTCTGTGGCTTGACAAAGGGTTGTAAATGGCACCCCCTGAGTTTTTAATTAACTGAGAGAGTATATAGGGCTTGCCAGTTTGAGCTCATGCATCATTCTCTCTGGGTAAAGGAAAGACTTCACTTCGTCTCAACTACAGCAATGGCAGCCATTCAACTTAAGTCCGAGATCACTGTTGTCCAGGTGACTGACGATACACCTCAACCGTCGACTTCCATGGCGCTACCGAGTGTTTCACCGGACAACCCCGATCCTCCTTCGGGTCCCGTGTCCTTCGACCTGAGTGAAAAGATTTATGTTACTGCTCATCTCGCCGACAAGTGGAAGAGCGGCTACCTGACAATCACCAGGCGTCCTCCTGTTCCAAAGGATGGAGGACCTGCCAAAGGACGAGGTCGCAATGTGCATCTGTCAAAGAAGTCCTTCGAAAAGCTGGGAGAAAATTTGGAAAAGTTCCAGGAAGCCCTGAAAAAGAAGAAGGCCGACTTCCACCTGATGCTGACCAAGAAACAACACTTGCTCACCACAGAGTTCGAAAGAGAAGGAAAGGATACTCTGCATTACGTCAGCATACTGCATCCAGCAGAGGAAACTGAAAGTCTGAAGAAAGGCGACGTCATTAATCACTTCAAGACGATCAACCTGTCTGTGGCTGAATTCGAAAAGCTCTCTAGCTTCTACCCGAAACTGACCGAAGTCGTGAATCTCAAATCGACTACCCCTAAAAATGACAATGACGAGAGTACAACTTTGGATGGCTACAGATGGGGTCGTATATATACAGGACGTCGCAGTGCCAAACTGTTTCTCACTCTCAAGGAATGCAAGATCGATTTGGCCATGGACTATTTCGACCCCGAAGTAATGCAGGCTCAACCGATGGAGACCGAGAATCATGAAGATTTTTACCTTTACGAGAAGGTGACCTTCAAGAGACCGCTAAAACTGGAAGTGATTGAACATTTGGCTTATGAGGCGGTCTGTCGTGACCTGCGCTCGATGAAGGTCTCACTCTTGCCGAGTCCTCCTGATGCGAAATCTGTCGATGAGGCTATTGCTGACTTTGATGAAGAATCATTCAAGATTCTCGTTAGGAAAGTGCTGATGAAACTTTCGTATAAGAACGTTTACATGACTACCGAACTGGTTAACATGTTCATTTATTTCAAGGGATTTGAAAAAGTTAGGATGACTCTTGTGAAACATCTTGAGCCTAGCGATAACAAGATATTTGGTCGCCTGCTCGATCACTGTTTTGAGGTTGTTAACGATGAAATGAATAAAGCCTAAACTTGTTTCAAATGTATACATTGAGTTTGTCTTCTTTTTTTGCATCTTGTTATATAGGCCTATATGTTTGTTAAGAAAAGAAAAACATTCGCAGATATCAGGGTGTAAGAAGAAAAAAACTTTTATTTCGCATGAAACCACCATGAAATAACAACAATTCGTTTGAAAGTTACAATGATAAAATGTAATGACTAACAACATTAACCACCATGAAATAACAACAATTCGTTTGAAAGTTACAATGATAAAATGTAATGACTAACAACATTGTACACTAAGCATAAAATATACGCATTCAATTATTGTTGAGGAGAGGGGAGAAAAAAAAGGAACAGTCCCTTTGATGCTATCTCTGCTACTTAGTCCCTTCCGTTGTTAATGGGTAATTTTTCCTATATTTTTTCCACTGGGGCTGAAATGACAAGGGAGTAATGGTAAAAAAATCTTGTGGGCTGGCAGAGCTTAAAACACTACTAAGAATAATGCTGCAAAAGAAAGTGGTTGGGTAGGAGGCTGTCAGAGGTGTGCTATTTGGACTTGCCTAAAAAATAAAAGCAATGGGAAGGAATTACGAGGGAGTTGTGCATATTTTAAAAAAGACACTTTTTTCCATTTCGTTTAGTAGCCATAGGGCAGAGTGTCAAAGGTGCCTCTAACTAATTGTCTCTTGCTGTAGGTTACTCGAAATCTCTTTAACTCCTCTCGACTAAAGAGTACAAACCTCTTCTTACATCGGCGAATCTTGTCATATCTGGCTTCAATGTAGGCCTCGGCCCCCTCTGGAAGAGGGTGGACATCCGGAGCTGCCCAGAATAGCACAAGCCGACATATGGCCTCCATGTTTAGTCGTTGAGCATTTTCGTGGTTCAAAGTCTGCCCTTTCAATTTAACGACCACCACCCCTTTGTTCGTCAAATAGGAGTATGACTTTGGACCACTGCTGACGAAGCGGACAATGTGTTCGTCTTCGTCAAGCTCATTTGTCCACTGCCCAAGATGACAACCGAGAAGGGGTTTGTACTCTTCCGTATCAGCATCATCGTACTCGAACACGAGACTGTCTGTGTCGAAATAGATAATTCTTTCTCCCAGGGCTAAAAGAGACTGGTAGAGCCGCCGTCTCCCGTTGGCCGTTGTGAATGCTGCCACGAAAACGTTCACGTGGGACATTTCGGGTAGAAAGCCGGCGGCTCTTTCGTATTGTAGGAGGCACCTATTGTGAGCGAAGACATTGGCATCTTTTAATTTAAGTGAGGAATCCGACGCAACTCGGAGCAACTCGTGTCCGCTTGTCACCAATTTGTGGAGTCGATGATTATTATTTTCCCCAAACTTTCCCCAAAAGCTATTTAGCATTAGTTTGTTTGTCGCCCGCTTACCCGAGTTGTACTCAATCTTGTCCGGATCCAGTGCAACTCCCTCAACTCGTTCGTATTCCTGGCAGTATTTGGTCTTTTCGTCCTGGCTCATGTCGGGACTCGGCCAACCCGAGGCCTCCTGCTTTCCTTTCAGAAACATGTTGACATATTCCGCAAATGCTCCACTCCCCTCCACGGCTCTGTCATACTTGGCTCTCTTCGCAAAGTGATACACTTCGTACACCTTGATTACCGTATACCCCACAGCCAGGGCATCGGCCAGATCAATTGTGGTGTAAGTGCCGAAGATGTCCCTCTTGTCATCAGTGCAAGTGCACTTCTCCTGACTAAGAGTTTCAGCGCAAGCATGACAGAGGGGAAACAGGAGCTTGTTGTTGCTACGGACAGGAAGGCAGGGGTGGTAGAGGCCTCGGGGTGCTCTGATGCGACACTGAACCAACCCAAAATATTGAGTTATGTCTGTTGTGTCTGGCGCAATGATGACCTCAGGTATTCCATAAGGGTACTCGTCATTCTTCAAGACCATGGGGTAAAGGGAGCAAATGTCAATGTACCCTATCTTTTTGCCCTCCTTAGCCTCTCGGTACAATTTCACGGCATTGGTACGCCCTCCGTAGAAGGCATCGCGGGGGTCCAGCCGCGGTCTGAGATCGTGCTTCTCACTCAGTTCTTGAATCAGACTTTCTCTCTCCTTCAGAAGGCGGAACTCGCATTCCCAGATGACATGAACTTCGAAATGCAGCTCCTTCCTCAGGTAGCTCAGCCGACTCATTGTACTTTGGTAAAGCACATCTAGAGGCACATTGGTGTGTGGATGGCGGGGAGGGTTGGCGAACGGACCGGGTGGATAGCACTTCTGACAACCATGGAATACGCAGCCCATGAATTCCCATGCTGTCTCCTTGCCAGTTGCCACATCTCTGTGATACCCGTCCAGTTTCAGCATGCCCCCCGAAGCCCTGTTGTTGGGAACGCGGTGTTCTCCGCCGTTGCGTGCGTGGGTGATGTTAATGCCACGGCGTTGGGCCTCATACTCCAGCCAGAGTATAGACGAGATGCTGTGGGTTTCCTGCCCGCCAAAGCCAGTGGACGGCATGTGTGCAAAGGGTGTCGACTTGAACGTGCGCTCCTTCACCTCCACAGAAGCGGGGTCAACCGCGCTGCCGCAAGAGTCGAAAAACTTCACTCTGTCATATGTGCTGATTTCTTGTAGAGTGCGGCCGTCCTCGGTCTTCACCTCGAATTCCTCTGGTAGGAAGAGATGTCTGTACACAGCCATGCAAACACCCGCCAGGGTGTTGTATTGAAAAGGGTCCACTCCTCGGATCTTCGTCTTTCTTTCTCCCCCCTCGCCTACATCAATAACCTCCTCTCGAGAAGTGACTCCTAGGAGCCATGCTCTGAAGGCATTGCAGCTTTCCTGGAGGATGTTCACGTCATCCTCGCAGTACTGAGAGATTTCCGTGCGGAAATCAAACACCGCTCCTTTCTGCTGTCTGTACCATTCCATGAACTCTCTCCGGGCCTTGGGCTTCATGGAATTCACTCTGTAGCAGTAAGGGTGAGGCATTGGCCCAACATAGTCCCAGTTCTCCTTCTGGTTGAAGAAGACCGGGAATGTGCCCTTGCGGATACCCTTCAGCCCAAAAACTTTGGGCATTTGCGCCAGCGGCATGGTGAGAAAGTTTAGAGAGTCTATGACTCTGAATTTACCAGTGTCGATGCTCATCACTTTGCTACCCCTGAGAATCAAGTGGGGCTCACGGGTCAGGTTGTTTAGAACGTATTGCATCAGAAAATACGCGTCATATGCCTGACCATTGTGAAACAGCAAGGTGTAGCCCTCAAAAGGACGATCGAAAAAGAACAGGCAAAATTCATAAGCCACATTGTCTCCAAACAATTCAATGCCTCTCCGCCCACATTCGTCTGTTGTCATGCAAGTGCGTCGAAGATCGTCTCCTCTACGTTGCCTCCCCTGCAGATGACAACAGCTGGCACAAGGGGTTCCGCAGTGCGCGCATCGAGGGTTCTCACGATGACTGGTACCCTCGCAGTGTTCACATTGCCAATGCGCCACAACCAAATTAGGCTCATGAACATCGCCATTCGGATCCGTTTCAAAGTCAGCATACATGTACTTTGCCGAAATGGCTTTAGGCTTCTTTTGGCGTATGTAGCAATAGTGAACACCCGTCACCTGTTGCTGACATATCTTGCAAAGTCGATAGCCGCAACGGTGTTCGGCGCCACGCTGGTAGAAGAAGTTGCAGTCAGGACATCGGAGGGATTTGGAGCAAACGCCATTCTCAATGTGCGCATCAAAACAGGCCTGAGAATTCAGATATCTGTTGCATGCTGTGCACATGCGCTGCTCCTCCTCAACAACCGCACACGAATTGTTGTCGCAGGATTTGCACTTGTTGAAACATGAGTGCTTGTCTCTCTTTTCATAGCAGCCCTTGCACTTAGGACAGAAGGTGACTCCTTTGAACAATTTGACAAGATTCACCACTGCATGAAAGTGACCAGGTGCGCGGTTGTCGTCGTCTCCTCTTTTGGCATAGAACAAGTATATGGCCCTTTGCCTCTCCTCACTGCCCACATACACCGGCGTAAAATCAGTACCTGACTGGAACACAACAACCTGTGCATTCACAGTCCGTTCGAAAGCTGCAATGTCCGTGAAAGCCGGGGTGTAATCTAGGGGAAAGCCAGCCCTCATCTGCAGAGAACGAGCCTCTCGTGTCAGCACTTCTCTGTTGGCATTGTACAGCTGGTCAAGATGATTCTGGGCCTGCCTGAGTAGCACTCCGTCTCCAATACCTTCGCACTCCACCTTGTGAGCTTTAGCCACGGCCACGGTTATTGATCTGGCTAGGCAGAGGTTGTCCAATACTTTAGTCTGCGAGATGGCTTTTGAGTATCGAAGAGAATTTCCCTCCCCAAAGTTGTACAGCAGACCTTCCACTCTAGCAGCTCCTCGAGGGTTTCTAACAATGGCAAAGTGAATGTCCAGGGGTTCGTCTAAAAATAGATGTTCGTCTGACTGCAGCACACTTTCCAGATGGTCCGATATTGTCCCCACATCCAATTCGCGGAGGGGCATCAGGCCTATCGTGCGAGGGGCATAGAAGGACTTGCTGGATATGTACACTCTAACCAGATCACTGCCGTTGTAGGACTCTCGCAGTCTCTCGATGATCCGATCCATGATGTCAAGCAATTCTCCCAAAACTTCAACCAGATACATATTATACCAGTTTTGGTTAAAGTACACCTTGTACACAATCTCCCTCACAAGTCCCTCCGCAAAGTCAACATGCCTGGCGTCGATGTTCATGTTGCGATGAAAATTCAAGGCATAATCTCTACCTCTAAACAACATCCTATCATCAAACTCGTAATCTCTCATCGCATTTCTTGGAGAGTCGTCCCACAAATCACTCTCATCTTCAATATTCCCTCCCTCTAACTCTCCATCTACCCCTGCTACCTCCCCCTCCTCCTCCTCCTCCTCCTCTTCCTCCTCCTCCTCCTCCTCTTCCAACTTTATCTCATCATCATCAACATTTACACCTTCTCCTTGACAATCATCAGTATTGTACAAAATGTCCACCAATTTTTTTAAATCATTATCTACTTTGAGGTCAGTCTCGGTAACACTCCTCACCTTGCCAGCAGTTGTCAGTCCAGTGATAATCTCCTCAGCATCTCTGTAATGTAAACAACAAGAAGTTAGGGTATAAAAGAACCATCCAATTCTTTTTTCCCCCATAAGATACGAAACACCGGCAAAGTTATCTTTTTTATGGAAATGTTTGTAAACAAAAGAAGAAAAAAATTTACCCTGAACTGAACCCTGAAGAATTTGCACCATTTCCAGTATGCTGCCATGGCAAGTGAAGTTTGAATCCTGTGGAAGTTCCTGCTAATGGTGAAGACTGTTGAGCTCGGGCTGGCTCTCTGGGCTCTCTGGGCTCTCTGGGCTCTCTGGGTTGGTCACTGGAGGTCCCATTGGGGTTGTTGACACTGCTGGGCCTGCTGGACCTGCTGACACCGTTGCTGTGGGTGGGATGCTGAGGCTGCTGAGGCTGCTGAGGCTGCTGAGGCTGCTGAGGCTGCTGAGGCTGCAGAGGCTGCTGAGGCTGCTGAGGCTGCTGAGGCTGCTGAGGCTGCTGAGGCTGCTGAGGCTGCTGTGGCTGCTGTGGCTGCTGTGGCTGCTGTGGCTGCTGCTGAGGTCGCTGAGGCTGCTGTGGCTGCTGAGGCTGCGGAGATTGCTGAGGCTGCTGAGGCTGCTGAGGCTGCTGATGTCCAAGGAGTTGAACATTTGTCAAAGTTGTTGGCACATTGGCAGCCTTTTCACTCTGCGAGCTGTATGAAAGAAAAAAAGTTTACATCATATGAAATACTATTATTCCAACAGGGGCCTGGGCGAAATGTATAGAAACAAAAGGTAAAAAAAGAAAACTCACGCTTCAACAGCGGCTGCGAGCAGTTCCACATCATCAAGAGAACTATTGCTACAGTCGAATTTGAAGGCTTCACTGTCAACACTGCTGAATAGTTCGTCCTCCGAGGGCAGAAGCGGACGCTGTGGCTTGCGTGTGTTGCTGACGCCTGGTTCTTGGGGTTCTTTGGAGACTTCCTTCTCATCAAGACCTCTCTCGACTCCCTCAACATTGACAACATCAAGTTCTCCGTCCTTTTCGGGTTGCGAGTCGGTTATGACATCCGGTTGTGAGTCGGGTATGACCTGCATTGAACAGTCGCAATCACCACCATCTTTTGACTCCCCCGATTGTGTCTCTTCAATGCGTTGCCTCTGCCAGAAGCTGAAACCGATAAAAGGACCCATGAAAAGAAAGAGAGTTAATACATTACGCTTATACAAAGAGGACTAAAAAAAAAGAAAGATTTATAGTTCACAGCACTCACCTTTTGTTTATAGTCCCTGTAAGGCCCCAGGCTTCCAACTCGTCATACAAGGAATGAATTTCGTCAGTCTTGTTCAATTCGGTCTCGGCAATTAGTGCCACGGGTGGACGTCGTCCCGGCTTTGGCGTGGAATGAGCTCGAGGTGGAGAGGAGGGTCCGAGAAACTCGAGCCTCGGAGGTCCTCCGGGAGACCCTCTGGAAGTCCCTCTGTTGGCCCGAGTTCGCTTAGATGCACGGGGTGTAGGCTCGATGAGGGATTGCGATGTGGAGTCTGAGGCTACCGAGGACACGTCAGACAAATCTTGTTCGCAGAGTTGCCACGGCTGTTGAATGCTAGGACCATCAGTCACAGACTCTAGAAATGCCAGCTCCGCTTCCTCAGGCCCCAGCGTCTCAACAGCATGCAGCGACTCTGCCAACTCCTGCGTCTCTAGGGCTTCCAGGGACTCCAGGACCTCCAGGACCTCCAGGGACTCTGCGGACTCCTGCCACTGCTGTTGCTGTTGCTGCCGTTGCTGACGGTCCGGTTGATCTAGCTGTGTCAGCTGATCCAGCCGATTGAGCTGATCCAGGTAATCCACATGTCGTTTCTTTGCTTCCTTCTCCCGTCTGGGACCTTCTCGCTTCCTTTTCAGGCTAAAAAAGAAAAAAACGGAAAAAAAAATCATTAAACTGAAAAAAAAGACTAACAGAAGAAAAGCGGCATCTAATCTAGGCTGTAATATAACTCACCTCAGGAAGAGTTTGGCAGCTATTGCCAAATTGGCCCTCAATTGCGCCTCCTCCTCATCCTCCTCTACCTCTTCATCAGCATTTTCTCTCATTTCACGTTTCCTTTTCCCAGCAATACCACACATTTCGTCAATCTCCACAATACCTTCGCAGAATGCTTCCAAATGGCCTCCCATCTTCTGAAAGAGAGAAAAAATCGAAAAAGTCAACAAGGCTGCCTGCATTGTCATCTTCTTGTATGCGACTAATTATAATTAAGAAGGCGAATAAACATAACTTACCCTGGTGACAATGGCCTTGTAGCCTTCCCAGCTGCAACGCTCTCTTCCAGCATTGCCCTCACGTTCTCGTTCTCGTTTGGGGAGCCGCTTATGGGTACGTTCGGAGAGTCGAGGGCCTCTCGGGCGTGGACCTGGCACATGACTAGTTGAGGAAAGGCGATGTCTAGTAGTGCTACCTTTACTCCCGACATCTGTCGATGTTGGGGCACGTATCCTTTGCTGACGGAGAGCAATTTTACCCCCATGCGGAGACACCCGTCGTCTGCCGCGTTGGCGTTCGGTCATCTTTGCCGCCTTTGTCGCCTTTGCTGCCTTTGCTGCCTTTGAGACCTTAGGGACCGAGGAGTGTGTAGGAGCCTCTTTTGCGAGCGTCTGAGCGGGAGGCTTCTTGACTTTCTTGTATGCCCTTCCGCTGACATCGAGCCAGCGCACTCCCGCGTCCTCTGCGCACCCTGGGGTGCGTGCTGACTTGCGAGTGGTGGTGCCATCTACTTTTAAAGGTTGCCGAGCCCATTCACCAGTCATTGTCACCTCATCATCATCACTTATCGTAACGTGAGGGGCGCATGCCGGACTGCTGGGCAGAGCATCTCTTCTCCCCCCTCCTCTTGCGGAACGAAGTATATCCAGCTTTTTACCTCCGGGGCCTCCGCGTTTATGCCTTGAAGAAGAAGAAAAAATAGAGGTCATGAATAGCGACAAAAGTGAAGGAGGTGAGAGTGAGAATGTCTTCTACTTCGAATGTCCCGCTTCAACCATGCTCGTGGGACCTTCTATGTCGGGGAAGACCGTGCTGACGATGAAAATTTTGAGGAATGCTTCAAAAATGTACAGGATCCCGCCCTCGCGAATTATCTACGCGTACGGCGTGTATCAAAAAGTGTTCGCAGAGCTCGAGAGTGACGTCAAAAACTTAACTTTGAACGAAGGCCTACCCGGACGCGAATTGATTGAGAGCATTGGTTCACAAGATCCACACCACCACACTCTGCTCGTGCTGGATGATCTTCTAGACGAAATTGGTAAATCGGCCGAGATGTGTGCCCTGTTCACCCGCGAAGTTCACCACCGACGCATATCAGTCATAATGCTGTCACAAAACATTTTTCATCAATCGCGCTACTCCAGAACTATAAATTTGAATAGTAGCTACCTCATACTGATGAAGACCTGCAGAGACCTTCAGCAGATTCATCACCTGTCTCGCCAGATGTTTCCCTCCACCCCCAAGAGACTTCTGGAGGCTTGGGAGGACGCCACACGCGCCCCACGTGGCTATCTTGTAGTTAACAACCTGACGGGCACAGGAGATGAAGACATAAGGCTTAGCACCGGCATTCTACCCACAGAGGACCTGATTTTGTACACGAAAAAGTGATGTCAGGGCGGGTGAGACAATGTCTGCCCTTTATCGGGCTGGTGGTGAAGGCAGAGAAAGTTGATGGGCCTCTTGCCAGGCTTCTACTGTGCAGGGCAACGGACAAACAGTCACTCGCTGTGATAGAATTAATAGTAAACGCACTACGAGGCGGTTTGAGAATATCCTCCAAGGCGCGTCTGGAGCTCTCTAAGAGTAAACGTCTACTACTTAAACTGGCCAGCATTCGGAACCCTTCGAGTGCACGGAAGGCTTTGCGTAATCACCGCAAGACAGTCGCGAACTTTCTCAAGGTCTGCGCACCACACTTGGGTCAGCTGTCTGGCGAATTGAGCGAGGGAGCGAAGAGAAAGGCAGCCAAGAGGTTGAGGAGGGAATCATTGGAATCATTGGAATCATCTTCGGACTGCTTTATGCCTTCGCCGCCAGACAGTGAATCATCCCTCACACTCCTGTCCTCAATGGCCTCTTCAGCATCATCGGGTCCTAGTGACATTTCCGATCTAGACAATTGTCCCAGTGGCCGCTCAAGTTTAAGTTCCAGCTCCAGTTCCAGCTCCAGTTCCGCCTCCAGTTCGGGGTCGGGTTCAGGCTCCAGTTCCGACTCCAGTTCAGGCTCCCGTTCCAGCTCCGGTTCCAGCTCCAGTTCCTCCTCCTCCTTCTCCAGTTCAGGCTCCAGTTCCGGCTCCTGTTCCGACTCCAGTTCCGACTCCAGTTCCTGCGAGAGTTCCGGTGAGAGTTTTGATGAGAGTTCTGGGGAGCCCGTGAATGAGCAGTCGGAGGAGCCTGAGGAGTCAGGTGCTCCTTCCAAAAGGGTAGAAAGCGGCGAGTCCGCGTTCTGCGAGCACTGCACACGGCGAAAAAGGACCTCTATCGAAACGGGCGTCACCGGTGAGACCCGTGTTGCCGAGGAGACCATTGACGCATTCCCTTTCTCCTCTTTCTCGGCTAAAGAAGCGAGAGAAGAAAGAGAAGAAGAAGAAGAAGAAGAAGAAGAAGGTCTTCGAGTAGAAGCGGAAAGTTCTGACGAGGACGACAAAGGCGTTGTCAGTGACAGGGCCTGTACGGATGGCAGTGACAGTGACGCCAGTGACCCGGGTGACGCGGCTGGTGCCGGGCTCCCAGCCGGTACCAGTGACATCGGCACGGAGCAGGAGCCGCTGGAGCCGTCGGAGCTGTCAGAGCTGACCGAGTTGTCAGAGCTGTCGGAGCTGTCAGAGCTATCCGAGGACCGAGTCAACGGGTCGGCGAAGGCATCGGAGGACGCTACAGTCGGTGTCACCGAACGGAGCGGAATCGAGGCTACGAAATAGAGCGGTTCGCCTATCGCCATATATCCCTTTAGGTCGCATAGCATGTCGGCGTCAGGCGCTATGAAGTTTAACAGAAAGGTGTACGTCATACCCGAAGAGAAATATCTCAACATGGTTAAGGATCTGAAGCTACGCCCAGCTGATGGAGGCGAGCGTCCGACGGACGCGCGCCTCCCTCAGCGGGGCTCCCAGGCTTCCCAGGCTCCGACAGTGGACCCTTCCCCGACTCGAGCCAGAGGGGACTGCGGAACGTCGGGGGCGCAAAGGCTCGCCCCGTTCCTCGACCTCGGCCTCGGCCTCGCCCTCGCCTTCTGGCGGAAAACGCGGGCACGTCGAGTCACAACCATCGCTGGAATCATCATCATCGGCATCCGAAAAGTCGGGCAAGTTTGGAAATAAGGCTTCAAAGGCCTCTTCGAAACGAGGCGTTGGCAAAGAAAGCGAACGCGGAGTGCTGAAGAATGTGGAGGCTTCCCTGGGAAATGATGTGAGCCGCGGTAACGCCCGGGCCATTTACGAGGCACTCATTCCTTTCAGGGGTGGAAAGGGAGGTCCTCGGAACTTTGTCGCCTCTTTGCTGCACACTCAGTCTTCGAGTTTTCCTCTGCCGAAGGACTACAAGGCCTTCTACGCCATACTACTCGAGAAAAACGTCCCGTTGAGACTCATAGGCAACGGGAAGCTGCGCCGCGTGCTGCACTTTTTAAAGAACAAGCGAGTCGTGAACAAGAAAAACTGGGTGAAGTTATAAGCGGCTCGTAGTAGCGGAGGTGACACGAGTGGTGACACGGTGACCCACCCCCACCCTGCAGTAGTGCCGCAAACATCAGCAGCACTCGGTCCTCAGTGGCCGCTCGACTGCCTGACTGACTGACTGACTGACTGACTGACTGGCCATTGAGTTGAGAAGAAGAAGAAGAAGAAGTGGAAATCATGGTGTCAAAAGGCTCTGCGAGCTCAGCGATCTCCAAGGGCTCAGCGGCCTCTGCACCGAGAAATGTTGACGCATACCTCGCGAAGAGGTTTTACGACCCGAGTGCTCCTGCCAGTTTCACCAGCGTTTCTAAACTCTACAAGGCTATAAAGAAAGAAGGACGTTATCGCATCCCTCTTGAGCGAATAAAAAAGTGGTCCCAAGGGCAGGATCTTATAACTTTTCACAAAACGGTCAGGCAGAGGCAGCCGGCCTACAGACGCATCATAGCCCCTGGCCTGAATCACAACTGGGATGCTGGTCTTTTGGTATTGACAGGGAAACGTTTCACGGGGAGTAATTCAGGAAACAACCACATCCTCGTCACAGTGGATTTGTTTTCAAGATATTGCAGAGTTGAGCCCGTGAAAAACAAAGGCTCCGCCGAAATGGCGAGGGCTTTCGAGGCCATCTTCGACAGGGCAGGTCTCACGCCCTCGTTTATACGTACGGATAATGGCACCGAATTTTCCAATGCCAAGGTGCAGGGCCTGTTCGTCGACAAGGGCATACGTCACGTATTCGCGAGTAGCGAAACCAAGGCCAACTACTCGGAAATTATGATTAAAACGTTGAAAAAGAAACTATTTCAATTTTTCCAGCACACAAACTCTTACTCGTACGAAAATGCATTGCAGTCCATAGTGACCTCCTACAATAACACGCCGCACAGCAGCATAGGAGTTGCCCCATCTTCGGTGACGAAAGACAATGAGCAGAGTGTATGGGACTATCAGTATGTCACTCACTCAAAGGGCTACAGGGATTCCCTCAAGCGAGCTCTGAAAAGAGCTAACAGGGCTAACAGGCCTAGCGGGACTAACAGGGCTGACGGGACTGCCAGGGCTGACAGGGTCGACAAGCCCAATGACACTGACAGGTCCGTCAAGGGTCCCAAAGCTGCAGGAGAGCGGGCTAAAACGAAAAAGGCGGATGAATACAAATTCTCCATAGGGCAGACGGTGCGTGTGGCCTACTTCCGCCAGAAACCCTTTGACAGGGCATATGATGAGCAGTTCACAGGGGAAGTGTACACGGTGCGGGGTAGAAGAATTTTTGAAGGCATCCCCGTGTATTATTTGAAGGATTTTTCTGGAGAAGACGTCCGTGGCCAGTTTTACTCTGGGGAACTCACTCCCGTAATATATGACCCCCATGCACTATTCAAGATAGAAAAAGTCCTCAAGAGACGCGTGCGTAATGGAGTGAGGGAGCAGCTGGTAAAATATCAGAGCTGGGGCTCCAAATATAACAAGTGGCTGCCCGATGAGTCAATTGTGCGCCTGGGAAAGGGCAATGAGAAGTCAAGTAAGTCGAGGAAGTCGAGGAAGTCGAGGAAGTCGGCCGCGCAGCCGGTGAGCACAGCAGCTGACGAAGGAGAGGCGAGAAGAAGTGGAAGAACCAAAAGAAAGAACTCGAGACGTTAAGATGCTCATATTTCTGGAGAGTGATCGTGACAATTTAACGTACGTTGGCAACACAGCGGTAAGCTTTACCTGTGGACTGCCCGAGCACTATGACCTCAGGCCTGGCATGCAGAAAGGAAAGTGGTACCTGGGGCTAATAGAACTAGCCCTTCCTGCCATAAAAAGAGGCCAGAAAGCAGACCGCCTTTATGTGAGCTGCAGTGCATGCGAACTTTCGTGCGTTGGCAACTCTTATAGGCCTATCATCGCCGCTTTCAGCCTGGGCGAAATAAAACGCGACAGCTGCATACGTTTCCCCTCAGTCCAATACGTACCGCTAAGAGTGACTAGTGTGAGCGAACTCACTTTAGAAGTCTGCGGAAGCGACCACAGACCACTACCAGAGCTCAACACTCGCGACAATCCTCGGCAGGCAGCGCGTTGCTCCCTGGCCTTAAAATGGATGCCGAATACAAGTCCTTGGCAGCCATGAAAAACGACAGTTGGATTGAGCATTTCAAGCAGACGGTTGGAAAACCATACATCTGGGGAGGCGACAGTGAATTGGTCGTGTTGAAAAACAAGTCGGGTGCACCTCATCAGACCACTTCCAAAGACCTTCCCCTTGAGGTGGTCTCACCGGTGGAGCAATATACCAACATGGCCAAGGCCGAAGTCAGCAAAAGCACGCCCAAGTACACTCCCTCCTCAGTTGGGCCTAAATCGTCAGCCGGTAAGGGCAAGAAGAGGAAGAGAAAGGCTCCTGCCACAAAGCCCGGAAGGAAGCATAAGAAGAAGAAGAAGAGCAGCCCTTCTACATCCTCCTCTGGTGGTAAACGTGGGAAAAACTCAAAAAAGAGAAAGAAGAGTGGGGACATTTTTGGATAACCAAAACGCACGCGCCTTATAGCTGCCATGACGAGTGAAGAGAAAGTGTTGAAAGAGGCCGATTTGGGCTACGAATCGGCTCTCGATGTGTTTCAGACACCCGTTTCGAATGTTGGTTTGCAAGATTGCAAGTATGTGCAATATAGGGCAACGAATCAGTTTTCCACGGAGGGTAATGTCAAATTTAGAATCCCCGCGGCTGGAGCGACATATTTAGATTTATCTGACATCTACGTCCGCACGACTGTCAGGATCGTTCGTTCGGATGGCACAAAGGTACCCAAACCTCCCGCAGGTGGCGAAGAACACGAAGGCGAACCCGAGCCTACTGGCGGAGACGAGGGCGCTTGGAGCATTGGAGTTTCGAATTCCCTGTCGGACAGCCTTTGGCATCAAGTAGAGCTTAGATTAAATGACACGTCTGTGGTCGGTGGGATGACAGGGTACTGCTATGGGGCCATGTTAAACACACTGCTGGAGGAGAAGGAGACCAGTGACGAGGAGCTACAGTGTGCCATGTTCTACAAGGACACAGCTGGTTATATGGAGACCAATTCTCTTATGTATGGAGGCAATGAGGGTTTCCGTAAAAGGGCCAAACTCCTAGAGGGAAGTAGATCGGTGGAAGTGCAGTCAAAGTTGGACCTAGACGTTTTCAAGACTAAAAAGTTCCTTTTAAATGGTATTTCCGTAGATTTGACACTCCACCCGACTAGCTCAGCCTTCAGACTGATAACGGTGAATAAGCATGACAAGGACTATGTGCTGGAAATACAGGATATTTGCCTGATCGTAAGGCAAGTGCTACCAACCCCACCCGTGCTAATCGGCCATCAGGAGATTCTCAAGAGGGGCCTCTCAAGGGCCCGCTATTTCTACATGAAGGAAGATCTACGTAAATTTAGCATCGGAAGGGGCCTAACTTCGTTTTTCGCCGAAGATGCATTCCAATCGCGTGTGCCCCACTCTCTGGCGATAGCCTTTATCGCCGGCGATAGCTTTGTGGGAAATTACAACCGCAACCCGTATCTATTCCACCATTATTTCCTTTCGACCCTAAATGTATCCCTGTCAGGCTGTCCCACTTCTAGAGGACCCCTCCACTTTGACTTTAGCCGCGGGAGATATCTTCAGGGCTTTGCCGACCTCTATGGTGGAAAGACTAAAGGGCCCGCAAACAGTCAGAGAATCACTTTGGAAGAGTACGCCGGCGGGTATAGTCTGTTTGTGGTACCCCTGAGTCCTCAAACTGGTGAAAACTACTATCCCCCTGCACGCACTGGCTCGGTTCGGATCGAGCTAAGATTCTCGAAGCCTCTTCCTGAATCTATTATAATGCTCTGCCGTGTCACATACCCAGCTTGTCTCGAATTCGACCACGAAAGAAACGTTTACTTATCCTGAATGACACCGCTCGAACATGAATACATCAGACATTTATGAGATTTTATGGCGTGACCAAAAGACCAGAGACTTTGTCATGGCCATTGCACCATGTGGAATATTACCATACGTTTCACCCGACCCTGCTCCCTGCTGCTACATTCTGAATGTCAAAATGAAGGAAAACCACCACTTACCGTTTGGAAGCGTTGCTGGAAGGGGAAGGGTTTGTCGCAGCAGACGCAGCAGTCGTGGAGGTCGCAGATCGAGGCCCTATGACGCCAACACCGCCAAAGTCGCCAGGGCAGGTCCTTGTCAACATCGGAGAATTCGTGATTGTCACTGGTGCGATGTTCCGGCTGCCTCGGCCTGTGGCAGCTCCATCAATGGGCGCAGCAATGGGTCCAGCGACGTGTCCTGTGCAGAGTCCATCCCCATCCCCATCCCTGGGACCGACACTGGGACCAGCGCGGACTGCAGCCGAAGTCTCGATGCCCTGAAGGGCACGGAAGTCACTCTTAGGAAGACCGGATCCACTCCCAGTTGGTTTGACTGGCTGAGGTCGCTGGGTTCTGCGAGGGACCTGGGGGATCGGGGTGGAGGCGAGGAGAGGTCCTCGGGTCACGCGATGTCCAGTGGCAGCAGTGGGACCAACAACAGGTCCTGCGTCTGTGGCAGTGGTTGCGACAGGAGGAGTGACCGCAATGGTAGCAGCAGTTGCCGTGAAGGGATGACAACGCGACGTCCCGGCCAGCCTGGAGAGACCTGTGGGTGCACTGGACCCAGCGGGTGCAGCGGGTGCTGTGGGCGTGGCGTGCCCTCGGACCGAATGTCTGACCTTAGACCTCGAAGAGGGAGAGCTCCATTCACCCAGGTAAATGTCGCAGTTGGGACCCTCGGTGGTGACAAAGCCAGTAATGGATTTCGAGACAGCGGAATGTCCAGCCAAATGAGACATTCGTGGAGCGCGGACATCCGAGACGCTGGAGGCGAGGGCATTCCTGACTGCATTCACGTTGAAACTACTAGTGCTGGTGCTGGCGGAGGGCATTGGGTTGCCCTTGTTGTTGGCCATGATGGCTGTGAGCTTTTCGACACTCTTGGCAAAGTCTCTGCAATGACCTATGGAAAAGAATTTGAGAACTTTACCAATGCGAACAATTATGTTAATGTCAATGAAATGCTGCTTGACACGAAAAACTGCGGTCATTTTTGCTTAATTTACTGTTATTATAAGAGCAGGGGCTTTGCTTCGGATGTTATAATGCGAGAGCTGAAAAGAATAAGGAAATATGTGCGTGATGAATGCACTCGCCTGTTTGGTGTTTGTCCTTAATGCATATGCAAAAAAAAAAAAAAGTTGTAATATTGTTATTTTTCATCACTTTCTCATCATTGACTGTAATTTTTTTTATTGTATAGAATGAGTCTATTATTTGCCTTATGTCGTAAAATAAAAGTAGATATAGCTTTCCTCAATGCAAACTTTCTGCACTCTGAGTCGACTCTGACTCTGACTCTGGGAACACTGTTTTATTGCTGTTGTAAATTTGCTGAACTAAAAGTTGTGTAAATAAAATTTGTGCAAATAAAATCAATTCGAAATGAGCTAACTTATTTCATTTTCTTTGACTCTTGCTAATTTGGTGACTTGACTTGACTCTGCATAGCCTATGTAGGCTTATGCGAGCTTATGTAGTTATGCATTTATGCAGCTATGCTGTTATGCAGTTATGCTGGGAAGCAGGGAAGCAAGCAATGCAAAAAAATAAATAAAAGTTACTGTTTTCTCCATCTCGAACGTAAAAAATCATTCTTAAGGGTGCATTTTCCTTTTTACATTGGTCAACTAGTCGCATTCCAGCAATTCTCCTTGACAATTCAAACTCTAAATTCGTTTTTTCTTATTTCCCTTATTTCTTCTTAAGTATTAGGCCTACATTAAAGCTTCAAGACAGCGCGGTTGGGGCAGTGTTCATTCTCTTAAACACAGGGTGCGCACGTGCATGCAGTACAGCGCTGCAAGCGACCTCTGTGGACTTTTTCGAGCATTACGTATGAGTCGCTAGAGGGCCTGGGCGACAGTGCGCACCGCACCAGGGAGCCCTCTGGTGTTAATTTGGGTAGTTGAACATGGCGCAGCTTGCTGATGAGATGTCTGAGCGACTGATAGAAAGAGCAAACGAATTTCGAGCTGCTGTTCATAAATAGTACAGTTTTATGAAGGAATTCGTTCGTTAACAAACTTAATAATTTTATACAGGCATATTTAGCAATGACAGCCCTATAATAGCGCCGTGTTTCTTTGACAAACATTGCGAGGCCTCTTTTTTCCAAAAGTGACCAGTGATCAACTCCATAGCAATCACCTCTTATCAAATGAGTATTGATTAACAAAATTATTGCTAACTAATACCATATAGAGCTTTTTTTTTTTTTTACAATGCTATTAGTTAGAAGTTAGGCAAGTCAATCATTCAATCATTCTAGAGTCAATTCCATCAGAAGCTCATAATGCATGACTGTCATACCGAAAGAAAAAACCAAACAAGCACTTACCTGAGCTTTCTTCCTTTCTTTTGTTTAGGTCTAAGCAGATACCACAAAAATGTCAATGTTGTGAGCCACAGGGAATAGAGCTAAATTGGCTTCAGTCCATGTAGCTTAGCTGCTTGCTGCTCTGTCTCTGAATGATATGGATTCTATGAGCTCCTAAAGTCACTCTGTCCATTTATACTCAGAAGAGAACAAAGCAGAATTGGGGATTAGCACTTGAGAGATGAGGGGTACAATTGTGGAGGCAGCAACCTGGGCAATTTTGCAATTTACCTGCCATCAGCCCTGCACCCCAGCTGTGCCCAACACACAAGCATGCAGGGTGAGGTGCAATATTCTCATTTCACTCAAAAGCCACATAGCCTGCCCTGTGGGCACCCTTCAAATTGGATGCATAGAAAAAAATATATTCCCCTAAACCAATTTAACCTGGAAATTGTTCACCTGTAATTTGACATCAGGCAGCTGCACCCCCAAAGGGCACCTGCAGTCCCTTAACCACCTCCCCAATATAATTCTCAATGACTCTTTCCAATTTGGTCCTTACTTTGCCTAAGCATTTTAGTTAGGGTGGGTGGCAGGTGCTGAAGATAAGAAAGTCTTACTGCTGATTCTATAGTTTGGTCATTGTGGGAAAGAAAAGAAACAAAATAAATTTGGGCCTTGCTGTGAGAATTAAAAACAGGAAAAAAAGAAATCTATTTATCATTTATGTTAAGTGTATAACTTCTGCTTGTTCTTTTAAAAAGAGAAGCTAATTCAGGGCACCTCAAAGTTACAGTTTCTGCTATCTTTGTTCCAGCTTGCCTTGTTTAAAAGCTAGATAAAATTATGTCCTATTAAATGACCCATCAGCCTCATCCCAAAACAAGCCTTGCTCTTACTTGATTTCCCAATTTCTATAGAGAGCAGAATATACAGTGCTTATATTGTAACAGTCAGCCTTGAAACATGCCTCTACTGAAATGCATTTGCAGAGGCAGGTTAATAATGCAATGTTATGTAACATTAGACCAGTAGCTGGTGTAGAAACTTCTTGTGGCAGCTCCTGCATTAGAACCCCTGTGGTTTAGGATCTTCAAAGACAATAGAGGCTCCAGCAGTATACCCCTGATTACATAACATTAGCAGACAGCCAGCATCATGGCAGCATGCTATTTTGATCTGTCAAAAAGCACTAGCATGCAGATCCATGCTAAAAGGGCCTTTTGCTGTCATATGATAATTGACAGGCAAAAGGTACACATTGACTTTGACTCAGAGAGATTTTACAGCTTTATTTGCACTTTATTTTGGATTTGCCCTTTTTAAAGATGGGCTTGCTGATCTGGGCACTGGCTGCTGCAGCCATGCTGGTTGCAGCAGCAGGATTTCCTTGTGGCCAGTCACGGAGATGCGACTGTTCCATGGATGGAGTCACCTGTCACAACCCTATCGAGACCCCAAGGATTCCGAGACAGCTGAGAAACGACAAATTCCTTTGGCTTGAAATCACGGACCCAACGACCTTTACCACCGATTCCCTGGAGCGCTCTTTCGGATATGCCACTGTGACAATTGTAACTGATCAGGCCAATTTCTGCCAGGAAATCAAGCCGTACTGGTGGGTGCGTTGCCTTGTCCAGGGGACCACGGCTGTCACCACGGGTGAAGAGATGGCTTCGGACACCGAGAGACCACGGGGGACCCGGGGACCTCAGCCCCCTCGCAGCCGGGAGAGCCCAACCACGGAGATGACTGAGCCCGAGACCGAGACCGACCTGATGCCCCCGTCCATGACCGAGCTGATGACACCGTCCACGGCAGAGATCCAGAGGAGGACCAGGACTATCACCATTGCCTGCAGTGTGGGAGCCGTCCTGTTCGCCCTGTACATGGTGATTGTGATTTGCGTACTTTATAGAAAACACGCAGCCGAAAAACCTGTTCACGAGTGTGTGGCCTTTACTGCTGAGTGGTCCTTTAACTTAGTACTTCTGCCTTGCTGGTGCTTTGTGACTTTGAGAGACTTGTGGAAAAAGAAGAGGACTACTCAGTATGTGCTCCAGGCAAGGCGAGAAAGAGAAAATCGGGAGAACAGGCAAAATAGGTGTGACAGGGCAGCTCAGGGCAGTGGCCTAGGCCATTCAAACCCTGCCTACAGTGGCCAAGACCCAGGGCAGGACACTTTATGTCTTGTGCCAGTAGACATGCATGTCGACTAAGTACGTATGTTTATGACATTCTTATGAGTAAAATTGTCCAAATTTCTTCATTTTTTTTACCAGCAGACAAACAGAATCAAAAACAATTTCAATAAGCTCTGCTCCAGAAATAGTTAACTCAGTGAATCAAATGTCATTTGTCATGTTCCACTCTTGATTTCACTTTTTTTCTAAACTTTTTCCCTTTGTTTATGTATTTCAGACATATGGCTACTTCTTCAAGATGACGACCCCTGCTCCGCCCCTGGACGATGACCAAGAACAAGGACCACCTCAAGCACAAGGGGACCAGGCCGATGAGACGCCCGACGCCCAAGAGCCGGCCGAGATCGCCCCGGCGGGAGCTGCAGCAGTCCCAGCTGCCCCCGCTCACCTCGAACCCCCCTTGCCAGACGTCAGGGAAGCCCTTCAGCCAGTGGCGCCGGCCGCGGCTGAACGCCCCGAGCGGCTTGCCCTGCCCCCCTTGAACGCTGTCAGGGAAGTCGACCCCCCTGCTGCAGCCGAGCAGCCTGACATCCCCCGCCCTGCTCCACGCCGAAGGAGACGTACGAGACCCACCCTGCCCCGAGACATTGACCTCAGAAACATTATTTTCTCATATGCCCCCCACGGACGCTTACTAAGACCGCGAGTCTGATGATTTTGGAGAACGGACTTTTTGGTTAATGGACTTTTTGGATATACCGACCTGTACATAATCTGACATTTTAAATTTTTTTTGCTGCTTTCTTCTTTATTGGCTTTTTTTATTTTCTTTGGGTGGGATGTTGATGTATATATGCTTTATTTTCTTTGCTTCTACCTTTAAAGGGGGCTTTCTGGGTTTAAATGCTTGATTTCCTTTTCATTATTTTTTGTTTTGTTTTGGAGCTACAGCTGTAAATAGTCTTTCTTCTGTTAAACCAGTGATTGATTGTGTATATAATTGTGATTATTCTAAGACTGGTCTGGACTGTAAATATTTAAATTTTTTTTTAAACTCTATTTCTCAAGTTTACTACCAAGTGCAAAAGTACCATCTGTGTAAATGCGTGAATGTGTGAATGTGTGAATGCTTATTCTTTTTTAGACTTAGCAGAGGTATAGGAGCCTAACTGAAATACAGAAGTTTAAAGTTTTTTAAATGGTTAAGTTACCTGTTTGTTGAATGGTTAAAAAAATATAAAATTTCCCTATTTACTTTGATTATGTAATTTGCTATTTTTGAAATAGTTAAAAGAAATTATAACATTTTTGGTACTGATGGTTATTATATTTTGAAAGTATGACTTGTTTTACCTATTTACTTTGTCTAAGTGATTTGCTATGCTATTTTGGAAATAGTTAAAAGAAATTATGAAATTTTTTTGGTTCTGTTAAACTATTATTTGAAAGTATAACTTTTTTCAATAATATATGAAATTAGTAAAGTTAAATCTTTATATTTGACTGTGTTATATTTTTAAAATTGTCCTTTCCTGTGATCAGAAATTTAAACCACCATTTCATTGATTTTTTTTGAAAGAAAATAAATTTTGGGCTATTCTACCAGTTGAGTCTGTTAATTTTTTCTAAATCAGTTTGTTTGCTTATCAATTACGTAAATGTCTTCTTCTTCTTCTTCTTTGACGTAATACAGCACCATTGCTGCTTCAAACCCAGTTGATTTCATTCAGACCAAAGAAACACAGCACCATTGCTGCTTCATACCCAGTTGGTTTCATTCAGACCAAAGAAAAGATAACATAAAAGAAAGCCAGTACCATTGCTGCTTCATACCCAGCTGGTTTCATTCAGACATAAGAAAAAAGAGGTAGAGCAAAAAAAGAAAGCTGAAAACTCATGAAAACTTGTTTACCAAATTGGCCTTGCCAAATTGATTGGCAGTCCAATAAAATACTTAATTCGTTAAAGGAAAAAAAGAGAAGTTTTTTAGATTAAATAATGAATGGTTTAATTATATATACATAAAGCAAAACAATTACAAATATTCAGGGTTCAATATATACATACGTTAAAATGGACTATTTTTTTAGATTGGATAGGTGTGCAGCCAGGCAGGCAATCAGCCAGCTGGGACAGACAGTCATTTTCAGTCAATTGTTCATTTGCATTGAAGTGAGTAGATATAAGCCTTGTAGAGAAGGTCCAGAATTTGTATTCTTTTAGTCATGTCTTCCGTCTCTACAAGGCTTGTATTTAGACAGCTTATGCTCCTCAAGAAGGGAGAGGTGCTGCCCCAATCATTTAGAACAGCCACCACATAATCCAGGGTGGGGCTGCTCTGCGCAAAGTTTAAATGCTTGAAGCACTGACAGCAGAGGTGGTGGAAGTAAGCCGACTGCTGCCTCACAAAGTCGTATGACTGTATGCTATTCTCTGGGGTGTAGTATATCTGTCTGTTGAATTGGGCCTTTGCCAGGATGTGATCTCGATAAGAGCACATTGCGAAAAAGTTAATCATGACCTCTTTAGGTGGCATTGCCACCTGAATGTCTGTCAAAAGGTGGGTTGGTCCAGGCTTTGCAATGGGGAATAGGGGGGCCTGGGGCACGTATGTGAATGCAGGCTCATCCAGGTCGATGGGGTTGTCGGCCGAATCCCCCAACACTTGCAGGAGTCTGGCCGATACCAGGGCCTGGGCTTGCTCGACCACCACTAGGTCGTTTGCCAATGTTCGATAATGCAGCTCCTGAAAGGTGCAGAGGCGTTGGTTATCTGTTGCCGATCTTCTGGCCTCCAACTCGGACAGATAGACTTCGTGCTGCTGGGGGTTGAGCAGAGAGGCCTTCTTCCAGATGGTCAGCGTGACAGGGTCCACATCCTGGACAAGCTGGCTGTCATCTGCGGCCTTGATAACAGCGGGCAAAATGTTCAACAGTTGATCAAACATGGCAATGGACAGCGGTATAGGCGTTCGATGACAGCCAGTCTGAAGGAAGCAGGTCATACCAGGGCACACTTCCACTAGGGCAGTGATGAAATCTTCTCCAGGGCGCACAGTCCGGGTCAGCTCCAAATTCGGGGAGATGGAAACTCGCAGTGACTCGTTCGAGAATAAATCTGTCTGAAAGGTCAGCATACGATCGTGCAGGCGAGCCAAATCATAGTAATACAGAACGACGACAGAGCATATCTGATCTCCACAGAGAGATCTCAGCATCACCCTGTGAAGATCACTGCTTTCTCCAACCATGACATCCAGATCAATGGTGAACTGCTGGTCGGTCACCGTGAATTTTCGGGCAAACTCCTGTTTGTCATTGTAGAAATTCATTGAAGACATTTTTTCGGCAGAGTGATGAGTAGAGCGAGCAATGGGTAGAAATTCTGATCAACAAGAGTGAAGAGTCAGAAGGCTTCTGGACAGAGTAAGACCTCTTGCAGGACTATAAGGGATCCAGGGTTCCAAAAGTGTAAAAAGTTGCCTGAGGGTCAATGCAACGGGACTTCAAAGTTCCTAGCACCCAGATCAGAGGCACTGCTCCTTGGTTACATAATCAGAAGGCAGCACTGCTCTTGATCTACCTGCAATTTTTATTGCTTTCACTCCTCAAGTTCCACCCTTCCTGCAAAATGGTCCATGCTGCAATCAGCTGGTGGTAATTACATATGCAGTTAACACCCTTTTCACTAGTTGAAAGCATAGTCCACAAACTTCTGTGATCTTTTATGACAGACAAAGGCAACAGCCCTGCCTGAGGACAGCAAAGGGTGGCAGCAGCAGCTAGCCCTGATCAATTTTTACTGTCAATGCTTGGAGGCCAATTCTTTGAAAATTTTGCTTTAAGATTTAAATTCAATTTAAACTTCCTATTTCAGGATTTTTCTTATTTACAAGTTTTCTGCTTTTCTCTAGACTGGGCGCTGGGAGGAGGTAGCCCGCGCACGCAGAGAGGAGAATTCCCCAGAGGTTGCTGTTACCTATTTGCAGGGATAAATTTAAAAGGCAGCAAAAAATTATAATTCCGGCGACCGCCAATTGCGACATAAATATGATTTCAGCTGGTGGAACCTTTGCGCCGAAGCAGTCCCAGTATTCATCAATTTCATAATCTACATTGGGTCTGTTTAGATGCTGTTGAAAGTGCATCATTCCTGGTGCTTTGGTATCTATGGAATCACTCCCTTTACTTGAATTCTGACTTTGACAATCTTCTCTGCCAGCCTCGATCATATCATCTTCCCCTTGATCATTTCCGAATTGATCAAAGTCAATTTGAAAAATTGAACTCTCTCTATTCAACTGCTCTGCCTCCTCTGCTGACTTCATGTTGTCAGCTCGGTTGTCAGGTGTCTTCTGGCATTTGCAGAATGATAATTCAAAGTTTATATCAGTCTATGCCAGTCAAACTAATTTATTTTATTGTAGAGAAAAAGGGGGAATAAAGGAAACTTGCATTTCCCAAGTACAGAGATTTTTTTTTTTAAAAACGCTAGGTGGCGAGCTTGTAGCCACCCACCACGCACCCAAGGGTGCGCGGGCTTTCCACCGCGCACCCAAGGGTGCGCAGCATTCCCAGAATGCAAAGCGCGTCTCAAAGCTTTGTCATAGTTTTGTTTTTCTGAGCACGAGGATGGCGTCGATGGAAGGAAAGAAACACGAAATAAGCTTTACAGGAGCAGCAATATACATCCAAAACAAGAAATACATCGAGAAGGAATGAAGGCCAGCCTAACAACGACCGAGCGGTGCTTCATGAAGGCGAAAGGATTCGTCTAAGGTATGGTATTCTAGTGTAAAGAATTGCATAGATGTGAATGTGTATTGTACCTGTTTGACCGATATCAAAGCTGTCGGTCTACTCAATTGTCGTCCAGCAACATGTTTACCATTGCCAGCGAGCATTCCTTCGGTATTTATGGTTTAGTACGTAAATTGTCAATATGTTCATACTTTTTTTTTAGCCAATGTTTATCAGCTGGCTTATTTGAGTTGTGTATTGGGGCTAAGCAATGAGACGTATATGTCATTGCGGATGACTGTCAATGAAATTGTTGATATGTTCAAACTTTAGCCGATGTTTATCAGCTGGCTTATTCGTGTTGTGTATTCGTCCAAAGCAATGAGTTGTATATACCATTGCAACCTACCAGCAATGAAGTTTTAGCCAATAGTAATAATTTTTTCTCTTAACATTACATTCTTAACTAAACTAAGGGTACAGTTCTAGCAAGTGAGTTATTTATTTTTTAAAGAAACAAAAGCACTCTGGTTATTATTATAAATATATCCCCACTGATGACATCCTAACTGACAGCATACATTGAGAGGTATTTCTTGTAATTCTTTTTCAAACAAACACTACCTAAATGATTTAACCTGCCAAAAGTATTTCACCAATACCAGGGTTAACTGTTTAGGTTTTGGTAGACTTGGGACTGCACTCTGTCATAGATTTAAATAATACATTTCAACTTTACCCTCTTTTTTTAAAAACTCTGGTTTTTTTCTTTTTTATTCTCAAGGACCATACAAATTTGATTGACAGCTCAATTACTTGAACACCTGCGACCCCCCGTGGCTTAATAACCCCCAATTAAGTCAGGCTGAAAGAGATTACCCCCTAATTATCTCAATTATCTCCCCGGGGGGCCTCGGGCAATGTTTGCCAGGCCCAGGCTTCCACATGATGGCAACGTACACCATCAGACCCCCCTAGACCCCCCATGACCCCCCCAATTTGTGATGGTATATATATGTAGTCGTTGAGGTGAGTAGGCCTGGGTCAATGCTATTTGATTGAGACATACATTTTGTTGAGTTTTGTTATATTGCAGACATTCCGGTCTGTAAAGCTAGCTGGTATTTAATAAGGCCTCTTGCATTTAATGTCAGCAAACACTTTAAAACTAAAAGAACTATTATGTCAACATTTATACGAAATAATGTTCAACCTCAAAGCACCTCAGTTAGTAAGGAAAGTAAAAAATATTCAAGTACTCTTGGAGATTCATAATTTTTTCATAAGTATCACAAAATTTAGTGCCTTCGTAATAATCAGCCTGGAATACATATAAATAGTCTTTAAAGCAGAATGCGATTCCATCAGATACTAATGATATTAGTATAGGATGATAGATCCATTAGATTAGGTAAACTGACAGATAATTATACTAAACTGACAGGAAATTCTGTTCAATTGTTCTAGCAAAATTGTACTTTGTCTATGTGGGTGGCCTTGGACATGCCTCATACCAGCGGATCAAAGGCTCTGAGACCAAGTCCAAGGCCAAGGTTTGGGCGATCATCTGAGACCGAGACCAAGGCCGAGGCCAGCCTCGAGGACTCCAACAATGCCATTGGCTGTGATGAGGCAGTTGCAGGGGCTATCTGTAGTCACTGCTACTGTGTAGGAGGTTTAGTCCCTCCTCCAGCGTGATCTAGTTCTAGATCACGCCAATAGATGTCAGTCTAGTGTGGTGCAATCTCACCTGCAGGCTGAATTCTGTTGTGGGAAGAAATTTACTGTTTATTTTTGCAAATTTTGGATGTAATTACGAATTTGTGTGCAGCATGAATCATGTCTGATACTGAGGTCCATCAACTGCAGCAGGAAATATCAAAGTTAATGCTTGACAATGAAAAATATTTGGATTTCATTGGAAAGTTGAGTGAGGAAAACACTGCATTAAAAACAGGAGCACGTGGATTGCAGCCAAACCAGACAACAGCCAAAGACAATTTGCAACAAGACTTTAGTAAAGTAAGCAGTGACTCTGTTTTGCCTAGTAAACCTGCTGCCAGTACTGGTGCTGCTAAACTTTATGATGATGTAAACAATGGACAAGTACCTGGAGTACCCAATTTCGCTATTGATGCCACAAGCAGGGCTGCGTATGCCCCATTAAACCCTGGATTTTCTACTGTCCAAGAAATTGCATGCCATCCAGGTGAGGATGCAAGCTACTATGCGAAACTTGCATCAGCAGATGTTCAGGGTCAGTTTGACAGTATTAAAAGAAAGTATCAAGGAATCAAGCTACGTTCAGATTTGTTACTGCAAGAGTCACGTCAAGGGGTTAAGCGACGTGATCAGCAACATTTTAATACCCTACAGAAAGGTGGCCGTTATGTAGAGACTGCCTTCAAGATTTTACAGACTATTGAACCTTTGAATGCGTAGGTTGCCATTTCCCTTGAAGAACTGTTTAGTGTGTTGGTCGCCCACATTCGCTATCTTCAGGATGAGTTGAGTGCTGTGTTAGTGTCTGGACATTTCGACCCTGAAACGGCTAGTCTGTTTCGTACTTTTGGCAGGAACACATCTGCCTTTGGGGACTGTGTTGATGACTTCTGGAATGCAGTCCAGATTCGTCGGTACATGCAACCGATAGCGACGACCTTTTCAAGGATTTAATCGTTTCCAAGGATTTAATCGTGGACGTCAACGTGGATTTGGGTCATCTGGTCGTGGCCAGTATGGTAATTGGCTTAATCAGGGATTTCCAAACGCTCCTATGTCAAGGCAGGACGATCATACTTATGATGAGTGATGTGATTCAGTATTGTGATTATTACTATGACAATTCCGCTATTTAAGGCGGGCGATCTTGCTTCCCATGTGGATGATTGGCGGGCCATTGAGGCGCCGCAACATGTTATTGATTGGATTTTACATGGAGTGCCGTTAAATGCTGACAATGCTGTACGTCACAATCCACGATTGTTTTCAAATGCAATTAAATACGTTTAATAAATCTATCCAAAACAAAGTGGAGTGACGTAAGTTTCTTTAAATCCAATTTTCACTCTGACATTGTATTGAAAGTCTGAAACTGTGATGCTCAGTTAAGGTGGTTTAACAATGGCTGGAAGCTGAGGACTCTAGTAGTATAATTTTTAAATGCCATCACAGCTTGTAGCTATTTTACAATATTGCAATGCTAGAATGGGGATACAAACTGAAAAATGAGTTCTCTTATAAGAAAGTTTCGGAATGTTTGGCCTTCAGAAGCTTTATTTATGCACTGAAAGTACTCCTTAGGGACCGTTCAGAATTTATGACTGGGGGGGGTGGGAGTTTTGGCCGAGGGGGTACTAACTTTTCCCACGTGTTTCAAGGGGGGGTATTAGTTTTAGGCAACACTTTCAAGGGGGGGTAAGAATTTTTAACAAAGAAAAAATGTTAAAAAACACGCATAAAATCATTTTATTTGGACTTTTTTACGGGCGAAATGACGCGAATCTGTACGCGTGGCCATGTATAACAGTATATATGTGTTAATTGCTTTGTATGTCAAGGGGGGTGGGTTACTAAAAATACGCATGAAACCTAAGGGTGGGGTACTAAAAATCCGCATGAAAGTCAAGGGGGGGGTATTAATTTTTTTGACGGGAAGTTCAAGCAAAACTCCCACCCCCCAGTCATAAATTCTGAGCGGTCCCTTAGTGGGGCTGAAATGGCACCTTCATTCTGACTGGAAATTGATATAAATCACTCGCAATTAACCGTTTATCACAAAGCAACAAGTTCTGTTTATCATGATAGTTGAATCACATTCCAAACATATACAAATCTCTTTCAGCCAGGCCGATGTGCGATGCACATGCAAAGATGACCTTTTGCGTTACTTTTTATGAACCCATTCAGTGATCCATAATTTTTTTGTTTTCATCGATTGAAGTAGTTAACTGGCACTGTTGTTGTGTTTTGACAAACAGCCGATTGTGAGTGATGCAAGCAACTACCAGTGGAGATGATACCATTTTGAAGCACTCTTCTTGAGTGTACTTTTCCGTATATACGCAGTTCAAACAATTACAAAATTTAAGAAATTGTCAAAATTCCCATATCATCATATTTCTGGAATTGTATTCAAACCAAGCATCAATGAGAAAAATGGGATGGTGCATGCAGCATGTATCCTCCACTTTATATCACTTAAAATGTCATAGCTTAACTCCTGTCAGAAAGAAAAACATTTCACTTCAAGAAAAAATAGGGTAGGCCATCCCAAATAATAGTTCTAGATTACCCCTGGAGCCCTCTTCCTTGTGTGGTGGCATAGGAGCTTGTCCAAACCGGTGGCAGAAAATTAATGACGTTCATTGTCAATGTTTGAAGATGGTTTATGAAGTATGTCATGAATTGCTTGCTTCACGTCATGTTCAAACCACATAGCCTCTTAGTGGATTTTTAGTTGCCTCAAAATTGTCACTAGTAGCAAAATCTGCTATTAGTACCCATATGTGAGGGGCCATGTCTACTAGTTACAGCAGCTAAGTCATTCATAGTGGGTGTTGCATGTTTTAGTAGCTGCCTCAGTTACCTTATCCTGAAAAACTTCAATAGCTGACACATAATGAAAGATGCAGTTGGAGTTTGAAGTCTAACTGAGTTTTCCATTTGATTTTCCACTTTTCAACATCAATTTCACCAGGTGGCCCACTGTCAGTGTCTTAATATAGCAGTCAAGTATTGCCATGTAGTGGAATCGAAACCCTTGATCTCAAAACTCAAAATTACAAGGATAGCATGCTAGCCACTAGAGCCCTGCGCAGGATGTCCGCAAACAAATTTCCTGCAGGCCGGGACGGGCGGGACTGCAAATGGTCACTGCGGGACGGGAGCGGGATCCCGCACTGGTTCAGTCTGCGGGAGCGGGGCGGGGCGGGACTTAGTTGCGGGATTGTGTGGGATTGTAAATTCAAGCAATTTTATGAAAAGCAAGATTGTTAAGTGAATTAATTTGACAATCTTGTATTAAAACATATGATTACCACTAATACTAGCAGGCCTAACTAGAAATGTGACATAAGCCATTTTAAAATAGATCAGACTTTATAATCAGGTGGTCATGCGTCATGAACTGGTCTGCTAAAATGGTGGATTTGTCGCAAGAAATTTCGAAACAAAATATTCAATAGAACTTTTCTACCACTTCTACCTAAGTTATTTCAACGTATTTGACATCAGAAGAAAGGAAATATTCTCTAGTTTACAGAACTGTTATCCTTTTGAAAATCAGTTAAACCATTAAAACGCTATTGCCCAGAACGTTGAAGCATGTCAGTCAGAATCAGGGGTGGATCCGGAGTCGGTGTAGCTGAGTCGGTGTAGCAATATTGTGAAGAGAAGAAATCAGCCCCTCTGCACTGTCCCAATCATGGTTTATTTTTTCAGACAGTTATTTTAGTTCATGTGCTATGCTTTAGATGTCATACTTGGGGTTTTTGAGTGCTTCTCAGGAAAAGCCAAGCAGATGTTATTCTCAACCTTAGCAGTAATCTACAGAAAGCACATTGCAAAGTGATGTAGTTTGTGATCGCAAATATTTTCAATGTACCCTTAAAAAACAAATACGAAGCTGGATGTCATTCAGATTAGTTGCTAAATTGGGGTATCCTTGTATTAGAGTCTGTGCTGGGCAAGGAAAAGATCCCTCACACAGGGTAAACATGTAGCATGTTGAGGACTCCTGTCCTCTCTCTCATTTCATCAATGTAACCTTGTGAGTAGCCACAGCAGGCCATACAGGGCTGTGCTTACCACATCTATCGATATATCAATTTATCTATGCATCATTCTTATGCTACTTCCCAATCACTTTGATCCATGGACCAGAAATCTTCCTGTGTTGTAATTTTGTTTCATTTAAGATGAGCTGGCTCATAAAAGGACAACAAATGTCCAGAACATGCCTAGTTAAAGGGAATACGATTTTTCTTAATTCTTTGGTGAATTTCACTTGGAAACACAAGTTCAAGGTGGGATTTAAGAGGAATTTTAAAAGAAAAAATGTCAGTTTTTGTGTCAGGATTTCATGTCACTCAATGGGATTTATGTAAAAAATGTCAACATACATCATTACAGGAACTAGACAGAATCATTTTGCAACAAACCCTATTATAATTGGTTAAGTAGTAGATGTTTTACTAAAAAACATAAATTTTGAGAAAAGCCTTAGAAACCTTCCCTTTAGTCTACTATTTCAATGAGTGGGAGAGGCACAAAAGTGCCCTTATCTTGATAAGTATTCAAGATAATTAAGTTCTGTTTGAAACACTGCATAGTGCTATGCTTCTGTGATGATATATCAGAATATCGAAAAAAATAGACATTTTCGACCTGCGACGCAAAATGGACCAGTTCATGATGCATGACCAGGTACTTTTATAATCCCGGTGCTGTGATAAAAATTGAAATGATTATGATATGATTACTTGAAGGAGAAACAGCTAAAATGTAGAACTGCATGCTCTATTGTTTAGACATTGAGAGAAATTTGGTCCAAGTTTGTTACCCTTAAAATGTGGTAATGGGATTCCCCTGATTCACTGAATGTATTGCAATTTATGTTTAAAATGTTGTTTGGCATGAGATACTTGTAGGGTTGGATTCAAATACAAATAAACCTATACCTATCTAATAATTATACAGATATATGTAATAACTAAATCAGTTAAATGCTTCACCTAATTAGTCACATATGACGGAATAAATTAGGCACATATGACTAATACATTTTAATATCACATGGCTAGCGGAAATACTCGCTTCTCATTGGCTGACAGCCGTGCAATATTCTACGATATTGCACGCATTATATTGCACGATCATTTTAACATGTGAAAGATTGGACGGACCTGAGAGGAAGCACCACGTTTCAGTGCTGCTGCAGCCACAGACTGACAAACAATTTGTGTTTTCCCATTTTAGTAAAAAGAGCACTGTACAACAACGGAGGCAGTTAGAAAGCTGGTTTTAGCGGCAAAAGATGCGTCTATTAAAGGGCTATTGGGATATATACTTTTCGTATTGATTATTTTATTTGCTTGTTCAGAATAAAGCAATAAGTGACAGAAAAACAGCGTTTTTGCCGATTTTTCCGTGATTTTTTAGTGTTTAGAGGTCTAAAGTCTGCTATAAAGTTTCAGAAAAAAATCTAAAATAAAATCCATCATCAAGTAAATCATTTTTCCATTCCGAAAGTGTGAACATTTTTTTTGTGAGTGAAATATTTATTGCCTTTTGATGAGATACATTTTAAAAAGGCTGATCAAAAGAAACACAAAAAGAGTTTGGACAAGGAATTACAGCCCTTTTCTTTGCATTTGACCCAAAAAAACCATATGATATAACAGTTATTGCACATCACCTCGTGCAATATCAGTTTTTATGGCACCTCGGTAACTAATATTGCACTCGGGCTGCGCCCTCGTGCAATATTAGTCACCTCGGTGCCATAAAAACTGATATTGCACTCGGTGCTGTGCGATAACTGTATAATATTTGATCATAAAGTTCAGATTAATTTATTATGTCATTGTTTGCTTGTTAGAAAAACTGGGGGATTCACTAAGATGTAAACTTTATTAAGGGTAAATAAAAATAACTTTATCTAAAAATTATGTTTCTGATTGATGTTCAATGCAACATTGCTCACTATTATAATAGACATGCATTTGTTTGAATAGCAATTAAGACAATGTGCAGTGTTTGAATAGCAGTTTACTAGCATTCAAAATGAATCAGGGTTACGCAATGAAAATATTGTGATATTTCACATTACTAGATAATATCACAGGCATTTGGTTACTTAATATATTAAGTCAGTCTCTGGTTGGTTAATGCACTTTTGAGCTTTTTTAGGACTACACTGCTATTCCTTCAAATGCTGCTGTATTGAAGGCAGTTCTGTGTATTTCATCCAAATTTTCGGCATAAGGCTTCCCAGAAAATATGTCAAGGAAAAAAAAAATTTTTTCAGGGGGGGGGCACTGTATTTTTTAAATAGTAAAAATGCTATTTTTAGCTTAAAATATGAATAAAAACTTCAAAAAAAGGCCGAGGGATGAGTTTTAATGATAGAAAGGCAAATGAGGTGTCAAATGAAAGCAGAGAATCAGTGCTACAAGATGATGCAGGCGCTTTTTTGAAATTTTAATTTTAATCCCTTTTCCATGGGGTTTCAGTTGAAACTGAGCCATTTTTGGCATCTTTATTGGGAATCTAAAAATACTCAGACCAAAATTCAAAAAAGCGCCTCCAGGATCATATAGTTCTATTTCTCTTCTTTCACTTGACACCTTATTTGCATTTCTACTATTAAAGTTCATCCCTCGGCCTCTATTTTTAGTGTTTTTATCAGATTTTAGCTAAAAATAGCATTTTTTCCTATTAAAAGATGTAGTGACCCCCCGAAAAAATTTCTTTTTTCCCTGACATGTTTAAGTAGACTCCTGATGCCGAAAATTTGGAGTAAAACTGCACAATTGCCTTTAATTGAGCATCATTTAAGAGCTTTTCAGTTCTGTCCAAAAAAGCTGAAAAGTGCATTGACCAACCAGAGGTTTCATTAAAATGGAAATTGCAATGTGAAATTGTGAAGAGACATTAGACAACATTACCAGTCTGAAATTGCATCATTAATTTTGGATTTACCTTGATTGCATTGAAGCCTGAATTCAGTTCATAGTAACGGCAATTTGTTGTTTTTATTTTCCACAATGTAACGTGAAATTTGCAAAAAAAAGTTACCAAAGAAAGAAACTGGAAAAGGTCAGTGAGGGCTGATAGTGTTTAAAAGTGCAATTCATTTTCAACTTGAGAATTTGTTAGTATTTTGTAAAAATGTGTGTAACTGAAATAAGTGCAACCTTATACCAGTTGTATAATAATACATACACAATATAACAATTATAACATGGTATTTCAGAAATGAATAAAATAATCTTAGAATTTTCACTGATTCACATGATCCAGTTTCTTTCTTTGGTAACTTTTTTTTGCAAATTTCACGTTTATGTAATTTGACAATATATGTAATTTTTCATTTCCTGTTATTTACTCTGCATTAATTTTCAAAAAATGCCTAAAATCATACAAAACTTGTAAATAAGTGCAGGGCTGAGCGCGGGACTGACTTTGGCTGCGGGACGGGATGGGAGTCCTGCAAGCATATGCCTGTGGGAGCGTGTCGGGACGGGACAGATAATGGAGAATGCAGGACGGGATGCGGGTCCCGTAAAGATAAGAGCTGCGGGGCGGGACGGGAGCGGGACTGGATTTTGTGGGACGGGACGGGGCGGGACGGAAAAATCAGTCCCGCGCAGGGCTCTACTAACCCAGCCACTGAGATATATGTCATTGCAGTGTGAAAAAAAAATACACCAATGGGGATCATAACATTATGGAATCTTTAATCAAGATTTAACACCCAGAGAATATTTGCTGAAGTGAGATTTAAGAGCAAGACAGGAATTAGGGCATACATGTAAGGAGTAACTTGATTCTGCACATCTGAGAACAGTGGGAGTAGATGGAATGTACTCTAGAGGCCCCCATTTCTTGCTTTGCCTGATATCATTCTCTTATAAAAAGGCAAATCGGAGGCTTGCATTTGAATAAAGTTTAATGCATAGTAATCAGCCCAGTGGCCCCATGAAGACAGTTCTTTAAACTGAATTCATCTTTGGTAGCATACAATAACGAATAAATGTGTTCCTAAATTAGAAACAACGAAAAGACGTTGCATTCTATAATAAAACTTAATGGGAGTGTGGTTCACAGCAATGAACCTCATGAATGTCAGGTCGCGGAAGAATACAACACGAGTCCAAAGGACGAGTGTTTATTCTGCAGTAGACCTGACATGAGTGAGGTTCATTGCTGTGAACCACTCTCCGATTAAGTTTATTTATATCCCACAATAAAAACAGACCTCCAGTAAAAATAATTAATAATTTCACGAGGCACTATTTTGTTTGAATGGCCACAAAAATATCCCTAGCAACCACACCGACAAATCAGAGCGTCAAAACATTGTGACAACATTACTCATGTCAGGTCTGCTGCAGAATAAACACTCGTCCTTCAGACTCGTGTTGTATTCTTCTGCGACCTGACATTCATGAGGTTCATTGTTGTGAACCACACTCCCATTAAGTTTTATTATATTATCATTCAGACGATCATAATTATCAATCTTATTTTAAGTTATCTATCTATCTATCTATGATTTTTTTTTTTTTTATCTTTCTATTCTACATTTCTCTCTGTTTATATATATGTGTCTTTCAAATTGTTTGAAACAGCCACATAACTGCCTTCCATGCATACATTGAATATGAAATAAAGATGAAAGTTATGGTAACACTGTAAGTCCTACAAAAACTTTTAAGTGCTGCGTAAATTTCATGGCTGTGCCATTTACATATTATACATGTAAAACTGTTGATAAGATGTCCAAACTTCACAATTTTACTCAGCTCATTAACTTGACTGGTCATAAATAGGTAAATAATATCTTTGTCAGTAAATGTCACATATAGCAATAAATACGATAATATGTGACCTACTCCACCACAATGATTTCCAAGTAGGCAATCTATATTTCCCAGAAATGTGTCAATGTGTCAATATATTACAGTTTGATGTGTTTTAGCTAATGGTACATTGTGTTAGCAAATGTCATTTTCTTTGAATATTCAAAACTATTGTAACTTAATAAAAAAGATTTGACTTATTTGTACAGGGTGTCACTCTTGACATATCAAGGTCTTCTCCAGCAATGGTGGGAAATTCAAATGCTGTAAAGGTCAGAGATTCTGATAGACTAATTTATGACCTAGATGACGACACTAGGCAAACAAAAATTGACATCCTATTAAATTTTTTTGAGAGATGTACAAGTAATCCTAACATTAACAAGGTGATCATAGCGACCATCCCCCTGTCAGTCTCAGCAAGTACTTCAAAGTCAATAACCCAAGGAAGCCCCAGCCTGACTTCGACCTGCAGCAACTTACTCTACTGGAGAACATCCAACAAACCAACGCGAAAATTACATGGATGAACGATGAAGCCAGGACACCACTCATAGACTGGGCCAGGTATTTCTATAACTCATCAGTGAAGAGGAGAAGGAGCGGATCAGTCCAGACCAACACAGTCAAGTTTACGGACACAAACCTCAAAGCCGGGCTACACTTCGGCAAAAAAGCGCAGACAAATTGCAATGGAAGACTAGTTTCAGCATTAGATGAGGCGTAAGCTACCAGGAACAAAAACAAATGCCAAACCTGATCATCACTGTTGATTGTGAATCAGATGTATACCAAAGAATCTGAGTCAGAAGATGAATGGGACTTCAAGAGATTGAAGAGTGCATGCATCACCAAGGAACCAGATGAAGACACCGTATCCCAGACCAGGAAGTCCCTCCCGAGCAGCTACGTAAATCAAACCTTTCGCTACGTAATTATTTTGGTTAGAATCAAACGTTGGGCCAAACAACGTATGGCAAAGGTAAGGCAAAGGTAATTTCCAAACGTTGCACTCAGATGGAAAACCAAACGTAGGTCGCCACCTCAGTAAGAGGTTGGCAGATAGTTTGTTTTATAGTTTGGCCAAACATTCGAGTCACACGTAAGTCATACCTTTGGTTGAGAGGTTTGAAGAACGTTTGAATATTACGTATGACCATACCTTTGATTCATAGGTTTGTCGAACATCATTTGAGAGGTTTTTACAACCTTAGACTATTACGTATGACCATACCTTTGATTCATAGGTTTATCAAAGGTATGGTCATACATTTGGCCATACGTAAGTTCAAAGGTTTCTCCAACATTTCTTTTGATATGTATGGACAACGTTTGAATGTAATGTTCAGGGCAAACGTCTGATCATACGTATCTGCCAAAGGTTTGTTGAAGGTTTGAACAAAGTTGCAGAACCTAGGATCTCGAGTCTCAGAGAGTCTTGTAGCGCCATCTATTCCACACCTATTCCAATCTATCTGGTACATTTGAGATTATAAAACCTCCAACAGGATGCTTGCTGGTGATAATTGGATGAAGCCATAAAGAAATAGTAGCTGCACCAGCAAAAAAATTACCAAATAAATATCTCTTAAACTGTGTAAGATCAGATTGGGCAAAAGTACTGCTCAACCACAAACGAGCAAGAGAGAATCAGTTGAGACCGGAGTTGAACTGAGCCTACTTGCAACTGAATGCCACCTATCCAGCAGGCCAATTTGGATTGGGATTTTTCCAACTCTTCAGAGTTGAAGTATTAATCCCTTACAAGGTAAGTGAATATTGTTATTTCTTGTAGTCCTTAATTGGACTGTAGACTGCTTGGTAAAACAAGGAAGAAAAGTCAACTAATTTTGGAGCCATCTCAGTGCTTGCTGCTTGGCTCTGCTCTCTCTATTTCTCTGTTTTTGTCTTCTCTTCACTGTTTTAACTTATGGTTTCTCTTTGCAGATCTCCAACAATCAATTGACCAACCACCCATCCGAAGACCCAAAAAAAAAATTCTTGAAATCTCCCACCCCCCCCCCCCAAAAAATCCTGCAGTAAAATCATATATGAGAGCATTCTTTATTCAACCATAATGAGGGCCAGTATTCAAGGGCTTTATTTAATTTAATTTGATTTTTTTTTTTCGGAGGGGGGCAGGGCAGGCCGGGTGGCTGGGTCCGCCTGAAGCAATGCGGCAGTCCCCCGGGCGATCCGCCCCTGGCCAGCGCCTCCATGCTTGCTAGTTGAGAAGGCAAATCCATGATCATTTCGCGCACAAGCAATCAGTCTGGAACACGAATATCCACTGTAACACCGATACATATGTTTCCCAAAGATGTTATACGTTGGATTCCATTCTTAAAACCAAATCCCAGGTCATATTTATCAAGATATAGTCCATTTAATTCCGAAGTGCGAGCGCTAATGAGAATCCACAGCCTTCAAATCGCCGACTAGACCGGCTGATTCTGAAGCATACGCAGCGTCCACAGCCATCCGAAGGAGTCAAATGACTCAGACACATCCTAGAATCAATCGGCCATGGTTAAATACTTTGTTACGGTGGAATTAACTACTCCAGGACCGAAATATTTCCTAACAACAACGCACGGACGCCATTCCCAGCCTCCCTCCTCGATCTAATGTATCCATTGCGCATGCGCAAGTAATGAACGCGCTGGGCTGGCCTGCCACGCCCGACGCCCCAGAGGCGTATAACGACCATTGCTTCAACGTGGGGGGTACGTAGTCAAGAAATGTTGAGAAATACGCAATATTTACGATATATACGTACGTAATAATCTCGTAACCATTTGTCGACAAAATACGTAGTTTTCAAACGTTTGGTCCAAATGTGGATGGAAGGTTTAATGCTACCTTAGACCAACGTTCCTCAAAGGAAATTGTCCACAAGGGGTGATTACACAGGCAGCTAGGCCGCCCGTGATAAATCACTACTGTTTTTCCTACCAACTGTATTTCTAGGCAGCTAGGCAGCCTATGAAAAGCACCTTTTGCATTAATCCACAACGGCTCCAATTGTTTAATATTATACAGTTATCGCAAAGCACCGAGTGCAATATCAGTTTTTATGGCACCTCGCGCAGCCCGAGTGCAATATTAGTCACCGAGGTGCCATAATATACAGTTATTGCACAGCACCGAGGTGCCATAAAAACTGATATTGCATGAGGTGATGTGCAATAACTGTTATATCATATGGTTTTTTTGTGTCAAATGCAAAGAAAAGGGCTGGAATTCCTTGTCCAAACTGTTTTTGTGTTTCTTTTGATCCGCCTTTTTATAATGTATCTCGTCAAAAGGCAATAAATATTTCACTCACAAAAAAAATATTCACACTTTCGGAATGGAAAAATGATTTACTTGATGATGGATTTTATTTTAGATTTTTTTCTGAAACTTTATAGCAGACTTTAGACCTCTAAACACAAAAAAATCGGAAAAAAATGCTGTTTTTCGGTCACTTATTGCTTTATTCTGGAAATAAAAATAGTATAATCAGTACAAAAAAATAGATATCCTGATAGCCCTTAAAAAGACGCATCTTTTGCCGCAAAAACGAGCTTTCTAACTGCCTCCGTTGCCGTACAGTGCACTTTTTACTAAAATCGGAAAACACAAATTGTTTGCCAGCCTGTGGCTGCAGCAGCATTGAAACGTGGTGCTTCCTCTCAGGTCCGTCCCATCTCTCACATGTTAAAATGATTGTGCAATATAATGCGTGCAATATCGTAGAATATCATATGGCTAGCAGAAATACTCACTTCTCATTGACCGACAGCCGTGCCATATTCTACGATATTTCACGCATTTTATTGCACGCTCATTTTAACATGTAAGAGATTGGACGCACCTGAGAGGAAGCACCATGATTTATTTTTAAATCAGCATAATGCATTAGGAGCCGAGAATCCTTCCCCCACCAGTTTCAGTGACTTTGTTGTGTTAAGAGTTCTAAAGTCTGCTAAAAAACGAAGAGAAAATAAATTTAAAGACCCATCATAAAGCATATCATTTATGGATTCCAAAAGAGTGAAGCACTTTTTTTGGGTGAAATATTTATTGAATTTTGATGAGATACATTTTAAATATGTGGGTCAAAAGAAACAAAAAAAATAGTCTAGACATCAGAATTCTAGCCCTTTTCCTTGTATTTGCCACAAAAAACCATATGATATAGCAGTTATTGCACAGCACCTCATGCATTATCAGCTTTTATGGCACCTCAGTGACTAATATTGCACTCGGGCTGCGCCCTCGTGCAATATTAGTGACCTCGGTGCCATAATCTATGTTCAATTCGAAACAAAGTTGATGATCTTCTAGACAGTATTTCGGATTTATTCTTGATGTGTGTTTCATAACTGAAACTTGGCTTAGAAACAATGATCCAGCTGATTTTTCCGTCATATCTAGATTAAACAATGAACTTTTCGACTTCATTCACTTTCCCAGATCTGCTGCTAATAGAGGGGGTGGTATTGGATTACTCTCAAGGAAGAGTCTGAAAGCCCAGACTCTTAAGCACCATATCTTCTCCACCTTCGAGATGTGTCTCACAAGTATTTCATCAAACGGGGTGTCTTTTTCGGCACTATGTCTGTATCGTCCACCTTATTCTGCGAAAAACAGGAACACTATAACATCATTTATTCAGGAGTTTAATGAATATGTCTCTGCGGTTCTTGCCACCTACTCTGACAAGAGACTTATAATCCTGGGTGACTTTAACATCCTTATAAACAACTGCAGCGATGAACACACCAAAGCATTTCTTCAAATTCTGAAGAACTACGGACTTCAACAACATGTAGCAGAGAAAGCTCACATTTCTGGCAACACAATAGATCTCGTTATTACATCGGATACTTCTGACCTTCAGATCTCAGACATTACCACTCAGTACTTTATTTCTGATCATGCCTTTGTCTGCTTTCACGTCGATATTCCACCTGCATTCACAGAAAAACTTAAGATTCAAGCTAGGCCATTGTCAAAAATGGACCCTGCAGCCTTCAGCATAGATTTAGAACATATTGTCAAGGAGCTTCTGGCATCATCTGGTCAACAGGATGTGGATACTTTGGCGACCCAATATGACAAAGAACTTCGCCTACTTCTTGACAAACATGCTCCTGTCAAAAATCTCTCCATCACCCCAAGACTGTGCGTGGCATGGTTTGATCAAAATGCCAAGGACAACAAAAGAAACGTACGCCAACTCGAGAAGATCTGGAGAACAACCAACAGTCACAATGACCTGCTAAACTTCAAAGAGGCAAGGCGTCACTACCGCTGCTTACTACATGACAACAAGATTAAGCACTTCAAGGAAGCCATTGTAGCTGCTGAAGGGAACTCTAAACAGCTTTTTGCCATAACTTCTGGTCTCATTGGCATCAAGAAACAAAACAAATTGCCAAATGCACCAACCAAATGATGCAATCCTAGCCAACGAGTTTGCTGATTACTTTTTGTTTAATATTACGAACATCAGAGATAATCTTGTCAACTTCAACCGATATCAACCATCAGGCAGCACTAACTCTCAGCTCATTAAGTTTGAACCTGTCACTGAAGAGTCCATTTGTAAATTTCTCAAGACATCAAAGCCGACAACTTGCTCCAGTGATCCTATTCCATCATTACTTGTGAAGGACAACACCAGCATTATAGCCCCACTGATCACTACCATCGTCAATACATCCCTTATCAGGGTCATTTCCCGACCAGTGGAAAATTGCAAGTGTCTCACCGCTACTCAAGAAGGAAGGCCTTGATCTCACCAAAAGCAACTTCAGACCAGTCAGCAACTTAAGCTATATCTCAAAAATAACAGAAAAATGCGTGATTAAACAACTTAATCACTATCTCAACATCAACAACCTTGATTCTGGTCACCAGAGTGCCAAAAAAGAATCATTTAGCACCGAGACGGCAGTCTGCGCTCTCATGAATCATCTACTGTGGGCACTGGAACATGGCCAAGCTTCAATAGTAACGGCTCTTGGCCACAGTGACACTTTCGACACGGTAGACCTCTCAATCCTTCTCGATCTTCTCAACCGGAATTACGGATTGTCTCACGATGCCCTGCAATGGTTTCGTGCATATCTTCAAGACCGTAAGCTGCATGTCAAGATCAACCATGACTGCTCAGTCCTTCACACTTTCAATTTTTCTGTACCACAAGGTAGCTGTCTCGGTCCGGTCCTCTTTAACATCTACTGCAGCACCATCACTGACTGTGTGAGTACCGACCAACAAATTTGCGGCTACACAGATGATCACTGTCTCCCCGACCACTTCAAACCGGGCAACTCCTCAGAAGAGCTGGACTGCATCAAGCGCACAGAAACTTTACTTCTCAACATCAGTGAATGGATGTCTTCAAATCGCCTCAAAATGAATGCGTCTAAGACTGACGTAACTATCTTTTCAAGCAGGCAGAAGCATAGCAATGTCAAGACAACATCGATCAATGTGTCGGATGACAATGTTCCAGTATCTGACAGTCTGAAGTACCTGGGAGTCTGGCTTGACAATGGATAAACATATTTCTCTGAAATGTAGAACAGCTAGCCTTAACATCAAGCGTATCGCCAACATCCGTCGTTTTATAGACACTGATACTGCCAAACTTCTAGGTACATCTATGGTTCTTTCTCATCTTGACTATTCAAATAGTGTCCTATGCGGATTGCCAAAGAAATCCCTCAACCAACTCCAGCGAATCCAGAACTGGGCAGCCAAAGTGGTTCTCCTCAAGGACAAATACTCCAGTTCTCAAGATGCTCTTAAAGCACTTCATTGGCTACCGGTGAAGGAGAGAATTGACTTTAAGATACTTTGCCTCGTCTTTAAATGTCTTCATCATCAAGCTCCTGATTATCTGTCAACTCTACTTAAGAAAGATAGCTAGATATATAGCTGGATTCATGAGTGCTGGATAACTAGATAGATAGACGATTATATATGTAGACTAGATTTACCCATGATAAAAGGCAGGACTATAGTGCAGTGTTATGTAAACTGCAACCCGCTGCCTGCTCATTATAAAACAAAAGTAGATGGGCAGTTTTACAGTATTTGCACTCAAAGTGTCTCATGGGGGGTCAAAATAAAGTTTGGAATTTGAGAATTTCCATCATCCTATCATAAAATTAACATATTACTGTTTCTATAATCAAAGAGGACTGAAGTGATTTGGTGGTTCACTACCAAAATACCGCTACTTAAAGTAGGCAAGGGTTGATTCTTGAAAAAACTGTTTATCAGGAAAAATATCCGTCCAGAAACAATTTTCACCCATTCTTATTCTTGGAAATCAAGCCACATTGTTGCATAGGAACATCAAAACCCATACAAAACTTAAATTTTGATTAAACATGCCACAATTTTTTTTAAACCATTTTTATTACGAAATTACAGAAATCTGGCTTGCCATTACCCTGAAAGTTTCTGTTGAGTAGGGTACTAGTCTCAAAAGACACATGATTTCCATGGTTAATAATCCCTAGGTATGCTATTAACCCCATGACAAGTTTTGTAACTGTACGATTGAAACTCATGGTGTTCGGCTGTGTCAAACATAGTGTTTTGGAGCAAAAAACCGCCGAAAATGACCGAAAATCAGGCGCCTTTTGAAAAATCATCTTTGATGGCTCCATTAGCAAGATATTTGGTTATTATCCTTTAAAGTCATTCAGTTAATAGTGAAAAATTACAATTATATCGATATATGACACAAATAAATCAACTTTTTTCTCAATTTTGATTTTCTCAAAATAGTGTAATAGATAACGAAAGATAATATATTTGACATTTTCAATACTTATCAAAACCCTTTTTAGGCATCCAGGTTTACTTAGTTTGTATAACCATGGCCGTTTCTTCAATGAATCCAGTGTTAAAACGCAAGAATCAGAGCAAAATTTCTGATGGGTTGGAGAGGACATTTTTTTGACATCATGAATTTTAATTTCTAAGAAAATGTGTGAACATGGCCTGGATATCTTTTTAACTTGTATTTGTCACATACTTGTAAAGGTACATGATTGAGCAAAAGATACACAAATAGCTTGTTTTTCCTACAAAATACTTAGTGTTTTTTCTATGGGTTGGAGAGGACATGCTTTTTTTGACATCACATTCGAGCCTCACATTCTGAAAACCAATTATGGTTAGTGAAACAAATGTTTCTGTTTTACCTTGAGATATGTCTCAAGCTTCAAAATTAACACAAACAGTATACACATTCTTTGATACCTACTCATACCAGCATATAAAGCAACTGATGGTCCATCGAAAACAAAATTTTTGACATCTGCCATTTTTTACATTTTAGGACCCAAGTCATGTTGTATATAAGTTATTCAGATGAAACCTGTTGTATTTTATGCCCAAGACATGGGTCTAGACAGGCATCATTAACATGAATTACAAGTGCCTGCCTTTGCTTTTCTGTGTTGCCATAAAAATATGTGAAACTCTCCGTGAGACACAAAAAAGTGCAAGAATTGGTCATAAATCGCCTACTGTTTCAAAAGTAAGCATCGTAGCAAGGTAAAATTTGGTACACATACACTTCAATATAGTGCAAGACTGCCATCAAGACAAATTTCTGTGTATCTGTCATACTTTTCTCAGAGTAATTGCTTAAAGACGAAAAATCGGCCGAGTGCAAATACCATAAAACTGCCCAGATGCGGTTAAACACAATGGTGAAAGGGCACACTGTTGTATTGAGGGTAATATGACACAGATTCGATGAGTAGAAGTGGGTGAGCCACTGTGCACTATTGAGGTGTGGCTGGCTATGGTCTGTGTGGATGTTTTTGGCGGGAAAATGGAGACGGTGGCGCCAGTCCCTGGCGATGTCATAAGCGGAACTACTGAGCAGATTCATGCGCCCCTGGTGGCAGAGGACAGTTGCCGTAGAAAAACGTAAATAAGACAGCAGTGGAACTGCTTTCTGCTGTTATCAGGATGAGAGGATAGAATAATAAAGATAGGTGGATAGTTCAGGTGTGTGTGAGGGCTGGGAAATGCGTTTTTAGGTGTGGCAGGAGTGAGAATGTCACCCATGATTTTTGCATCTTATACCCGGCAGGGATAGTTGGAAAGGAAAGATTACGAGGTAGGAAGGTGGAAAGGACTGAAAGGTTGACAGATACCCGAAAAGAAAGAAAGATAGCTAAGTAGCTAGATAGATAGCAAGATCTAGATAGAGAGACAGAATTGAATACAAATGTCTAAGGATTGGATGGTAAACCAATTTGATAAGGGGTAGACCATTTAATAATCAGGGGGAGGGCTTGGAGCTTTCCTTGGCAGGAAATTGTTTATTTCACGGTAACGACGAGAGTAATTATTTATTTCAACATTAAATGGTCACCCCCTAACAATAGCTACAAACATAAAAAATGATCATTCAATTTATATGATTATGCATGTTTGCACAATATAATTATTCTATCACTGTACTAGTAATTCAATTGGGGTATTTATTTATCAGGCGTTTCACACAAGCACTAATTTAGCATAACTTCGCAGTTTTGTTATGGTGGAAAAGAAAGAAAGAATTCATGGATGGATGATTGGGGCTTCATGCCCAGTATAATTTATGCACTTGATAGGCTAATTAGGACTGGAGGAGCAATGAGTTAAAGAAGAGAAAGTAAGATACATGTAGAAAGGTTGCTAATGAAACAAAGAATGATAGAAACATCAATAGATAAAACAGAAAGAAAGAAATTTAAGAAAGAATGAACTTTCCTATGAATTCACAATCAACAATTCGACATAACTTCACACATTAATATTTTGAAACTGAATTATAGATAGATAATTAATTTAGTTAACAAGTGAGACTAATGATTGCTGAATTACCCCATTATCTAATTATTAGATAATACAGTTTTCGTTGCTGGGATTCAAAAGGACTTGTTAACTTGCCATTGAGGAACTGAGATGGGGTATTTGTTACGGAACTATAACCAATTTCATAATCAACTGTCAAATTTAATACAAAAAAAGAGCAATTCCTTTGGTGATAGAATTTTGGTTTTGATGAAAGAAGATTGTTGAGATAACAGCTCATTGCGAATTTTGGATTAATAAAAAAGGGATATGTTGCACAAATGGACAAGCGAATATCAGTGAAACGAATTAATAGAGAGATAAACATGACAATATCATCGAATTTATCGCTTCAAACGAATTTTCCCTTTAAAGAAATAATAGGAATAACTACTATTAGTCTACTAATGTGTAATTTTAGATAGTTTTTCAAGTTATGTACTGTCATACTTGACGAAACATTTAATGTTTTGATAAAAGAACGACAAAATTATTTCTGTAATATAGATTGCATCAAATACATCATGGTTAATTCTAATTAAAAGTGCAATGCTAATTTGTGTTCAAATGCCTTTAAATTGAATTTACAAGTATTAATAATTATCTCAATATTGTTTGTAGATTGCTATTAGAGTCAATTACCGAACAAAGTAGCACTCAATATACCCTCATTATCTCAGAATTTATGCATACAGTTTAATGAGATGTAATTAAAACCCCATGGTTGAGTGGTCAGGCTTGGCAATTCCATACAATTCTGTCATTTTGCCCTTATATCTTGGACTGCACGGACTCTTAACAGCAGAAGCTTGGAGAAGTGAGTTATATTTTCAGTATTTCACATGAATTATACATAAAGTTATCAATTGAAATGACGAAAAATACATGAACTGACGAATTTACTTGATATCTTTTCAGATTCATGGAACAAATGCAGCTAAGAGTGAGTATCTAGCTATATCTCTGTCTATCTCATCTATATAATAGTAATAATTACCAATAATATAGTTATATTAATAATAATGTCAATATTAGTAGAGTTACGGCACACATACGTTTATCAAATTTTCAGGGAAGATGGATTGTCACTCAAAGCGAAAAATTCCACTAAAAATTATTACTTTGGACAATTATGAATTGTTGCATTCAGGGGTTTTATTTATCAGCCTATCAGATTGCTGCTTTCAAAATTCAAATGTCAATAAATGGGAATTCCCTTACAATACCCTAGCAACTGGACCTGTAGAACAAGTTTTATGATGTCGACTACTGTAAATAATTATTTAGACCTTATTCATGAAGGTAACCAAGGAATTCTATGGCTCCAAGTCTGGGAAACCCCCCCCCCCCCCCAGCCCAGCAAGCTATTGTGCCCAATTCTGAGATGAATCTCATAATTAGGCAATTGAAAATGTTTGAATTGTTTAAAAATGACAGTAACATAAAAAAGGGAAATTGCTCAGTCCATCTATGCAGAAATTGGGGGGGGGGGAGGCATAAAATTTACCAACCATGCCAAAGCGCCACCTATAACATGTAACAAGTACCAGGAGTTGCACGCTTAGATGGGGCTTTGTAAAACGCTACTTTTGGAAAAATGGTCACAATTCAAAATCTTTCCCTCTTAGGGTATGAATGTTTTTTGATAGACATATGAACCCAACTACAATGCATCTTTTGCTGCCATTTCCAGGCTTCTAACCAGTTTCCTAAAGATTTTAGAATATTTCATAGAAAATTCAAAAAAGGAGGTTTTATCTATTTTTTTAATTACAAAATGCATTGACTTAGCTGTTCTTCTTGTGAGTGATTGGTCTGTTGGTCCTCTTTACTAATGTATTGAAACATTTTACCTCGGAATCTCCATGTAGATTTTGGCCACTAGGGGGCTCTTCAACATACCATATTTAAAAATCAGTAACTCGGTAACTATTAAAGCTAAAATTTCCAAATCTGACAGAGGCAACATGACACATTTGAAGTATTTTCTGAAAAATTTTCGTCAAAATCCCCGTTGCGGTTTTTAAGTTATTGAAGAAATTGCGAAAAGCACGTTTTTCACTCTTTTCCTCATAGCGTCGCAGTCGATTATAGTACCGGCGTGGAAAAAGTGCAGCTATGCTTCGATTGTAATGAACTTTCATGTTCAGGTACTTTTTAATTCCAAAGAAAGTTTAAACATTTTTTACCCCTCATTTTTGACATTTTTTGGGTGGCAAAATGCATAAGTAGGGGAATCGTTCAAGTTTCGCAAACCATATTTTTTTTCACCTGGTCGTTTTGTTTTGGGACCAGGTTTATGCAATATCAAAGGGTTTGTTCTAAAACTTTTTCCAATAAAATTTTTTTGAAAAAACTTTTTTACATCATTGGCATGTATTGCTCTTTTAGAAATTTGCAAAATTTATGGCACAAAAAGATGAAGAAACAAAGTGTCATCGGAGTGGCAAAAACCAGATGCTGATATCTCTTCTAATTTATGAGATATAGGCGTTTTCGTGCAAAATTTTTGCAAAAAGTGTTGGACTCTATTTTTTTTTTTTTTTTTTTTTTTTTAAACAAAAAGATAATTCCATGTATTGCTGTGTTATGTTACCCCCCGCCCCTCCCCATTACCCTCACTGTTCACTCTTTGTAACCAGTAATCATCTCAGCATCTTTTTCAATCAAAATAATTCCATGTAAACTTTTTTTTTTGCCTCCCTTCTTTGCATCCGCGACATTTAGCTTGCATTGTACTTGGAATTAATCTCTTTTGGAAGCCGCAACAATGTCACCTTCAAGGTATGTTAGTTTTGATGGGTGGGGGGAAGGGTGTCCCGAAAAAAGTGAAATTCTGAAATTCATTGGGGCTAACCTCTAAATGTGTTCTATAGCCCCTCTCTGACTCCCATGTAAAATTTCAGCTCATTTGAAGTTGTTTTAGATGTTGCTCAAGAGCCCCAAAGATAGATGGGGGTTTAACATTGAATTTTCCTGCGAAAATGGCTATTTTAACCAATAGCTCACAAATTATCAATTTCAGTCCACCCTAACACATGGATAGTTGATACAAAGATGTATAAATTATTCTGCACGCTGTGGTACCAATTTCATATCTGTACCTCACATGGTTCTTGTGTTATTGGCAAATATATACTATTTTACATGAAAAATTGACGCCAAGGCAAAGCGCCTTTCTTAATGAAGATTAATTGCAGGCTAATTTTAAATTTAAACATGAGACAATCACATATTGTTTCCATAGTGTGACAGAGACACAAGAACATCAACTAATGTCTTACAATCTGTTTCAGACTATTGAAACAATCTTAAGAAGTTTTTTTAAATCATAGAAAATCGCGTAAATAAGTATATCCCATATATGTAGATTTTCTCAATGCTCAAGCAAGTTACAAATATAAAATTGGAACCACAATGTGCAGAATAATTTATAAATCTTTGTATAAACTATCCATGTGTTTTGGTGGACTGAAACCAATAATATTTGAGCTATTGGTTAAAATAGCCATTTTCGCATGAAAATTCAATGTTAAACACCTATCTATCTTATGGGCTCTTGAGCAACATCTAAAACAACTTCAAATGAGCTGAAATTTCACATGGGAGTCAGTGAGGGGCTGTAGAACACATTTAGAGGTTAGCCCCGATGAATTTCAGACTTTCACTTTTTTTGGGACACCCTAGTGGGGGGGGGGGGGTCTAGCTCAGTGGTTGCATGCTGGGGATGCCAATTGTTGGGTCCCGGGTTCGAAACCAGCTCTTGCAGGGTCAACCGGACTATTGCTGGGCGGGTCTGTCAATCGTTTTTTGATAGACATATGAACCCAACTACAATGCATCTTTTGCTGCCATTTCCAGGCTTCTAACCAGTTTCCTAAAGATTTTAGAATATTTCATAGAAAATTCAAAAAAGGAGGTTTTATCTATTTTTTTAATTACAAAATGCATTGACTTAGCTGTTCTTCTTGTGAGTGATTGGTCTGTTGGTCCTCTTTACTAATGTATTGAAACATTTTACCTCGGAATCTCCATGTAGATTTTGGCCACTAGGGGGCTCTTCAACATACCATATTTAAAAATCAGTAACTCGGTAACTATTAAAGCTAAAATTTCCAAATCTGACAGAGGCAACATGACACATTTGAAGTATTTTCTGAAAAATTTTCGTCAAAATCCCCGTTGCGGTTTTTAAGTTATTGAAGAAATTGCGAAATGCACGTTTTTCACTGTTTTCCTCATAGCGTCGCAGTCGATTATAGTACCGGCGTGGAAAAAGTGCAGCTATGCTTCGATTGTAATGAACTTTCATGTTCAGGTAGTTTTTAAATTCCAAATAAAGTTTAAACATTTTTTACCCCTCATTTTTGACATTTTTTGGGTGGCAAAATGCATAAGTAGGGGAATCGTTCAAGTTTCGCAAACCATATTTTTTTACACCTGGTCGTTTTGTTTTGGGACCAGGTTTATGCAATATCAAAGGGTTTGCTTTAAAACTTTATCCTATAAAATTTTTGCAAAAAAACTTTTTTACATCATTGGCATGTATTGCTCTTTGAGAAATTTGCAAAATTTATGGCACAAAAAGATGAAGAAACAAAGTGTCATCGGAGTGGCAAAAACCAGATGCTGATATCTCTTCTAATTTATGAGATATAGGCGTTTTCGTGCAAAATTTTTGCAAAAAGTGTTGGACTCTATTTTTTTATTTTTTTTTTTTTTGAAACAAAAAGATAATTCCATGTATTGCTGTGATATGTTACCCCCCCCCCCTCCCCATTATCCTCACTGTTCACTCTTTGTAACCAGTAATCATCTCAGCATCTTTTTCAATCAAAATAATTCCATGTAAACTTTTTTTTTGCCTCCCTTCTTTGCATCCGTGACATTAAGCTTGCATTGTACTTGGAATTAATCTCTTTTGGCAGCCGCAACAATGTCACCTTCAAGGTATGTTAGTTTTGATGGGTGGGGGGAAGGGTGTCCCGAAAAAAGTGAAATTCTGAAATTCATTGGGCTAACCTCTAAATGTGTTCTATAGCCCCTCTCTGACTCCCATGTAAAATTTCAGCTCATTTGAAGTTGTTTTAGATGTTGCTCAAGAGCCCCAAAGATAGATGGGGGTTTAACATTGAATTTTCCTGCGAAAATGGCTATTTTAACCAATAGCTCACAAATTATCAATTTCAGTCCACCCTAACACATGGATAGTTGATACAAAGATGTATAAATTATTCTGCACGCTGTGGTACCAATTTCATATCTGTACCTCACATGGTTCTTGTGTTATTGGCATATATATACTATTTTACATGAAAAATTGACGCCAAGGCAAAGCGCCTTTCTTAATGAAGATTAATTGCAGGCTAATTTTAAATTTAAACATGAGACAATCACATATTGTTTCCATAGTGTGACAGAGACACAAGAACATCAACTAATGTCTTACAATCTGTTTCAGACTATTGAAACAATCTTAAGAAGTTTTTTTAAATCATAGAAAATCGCGTAAATAAGTATATCCCATATATGTAGATTTTCTCAATGCTCAAGCAAGTTACAAATATAAAATTGGAATCACAATGTGCAGAATAATTTATAAATCTTTGTATAAACTATCCATGTGTTTTGGTGGACTGAAACCAATAATATTTGAGCTATTGGTTAAAATAGCCATTTTCGCATAAAAATTCAATGTTAAACACCTATCTATCTTATGGGCTCTTGAGCAACATCTAAAACAACTTCAAATGAGCTGAAATTTCACATGGGAGTCAGTGAGGGGCTGTAGAACACATTTAGAGGTTAGCCCCGATGAATTTCAGACTTTCACTTTTTTTGGGACACCCTAGTGGGGGCGGGGGGTCTAGCTCAGTGGTTGCGTGCTGGGGATGCCAATTGTTGGGTCCCGGGTTCGAAACCAGCTCTTGCAGGGTCAACCGGACTATTGCTGGGCGGGTCTGTCAATCGTCCGTCGCCTCATTGCTGTGTCCTACTCCTGTTCTAATTAGGCTAACAAGTGCACAAATACCGGACGTAAAGCGCCAATAATCCATCCTTTTCTTAATTTTGAATTATTGAGGTTTGATGGTCAAATTTTCATTCCATTTTAGGCCTTTGAATAACTTTAGTGTGAATTTCATGCCCTGAGTGAAAGATGTGTCACAGTGCCTGGACCGGGCTCAACCAAATTTTTTTCTTTTTTTTGTCTAGACTTGGAACTAGATAGCCCTTTCTTTTTACCAAAAAGGCCTCATGACAGGATACACCCCAACCCTACGGGGTAAAACTAACATAAGAAAATGTTATTTTGGGGTAACTGAGGGGAAAGATTGGGTAATTGGGGGAATGTAGGAGGTTATGTGGGGCAAGTGGGGGGAAGCGGAGGGCAAGAGGGGGTAAGTGGGGGTAAGCAGGGGCAAACGAGAGGTAAGTGGGGCAAGTGGGGGGGGTAAGCGGGGGCTAGCAGGAGGCAAGTGGGGGTTAGCGGGGGCTAGTGGGAGGCAAGTGGGACAAGACTGGGATAAGCGGGGGCGAGTGGGTTGCAAGCGGGGGCAAGTGGGGGCTAGCAGGTGGCAAGTGGGGGAAGCAGGGGGCAAAGAGGGGGTAAAGTGGGGGGTAGCTGATATTACGGGAATAGGAAAAGGGAGCGGGGGGTGTATCCTGTCATGAGGCCTCCCATTGATGAGCCGTCAGTTCAATCCGTACAGCTTTTCAGGGTGCTAAATTTTGACCTTAGTGCTATAATCTAGCTACAATTTTTCAAATTTTTTACTTCAGATAATCGATTTGTGCTTATTTTATATAATTGGGTCTTTTATGCAGATTCCAACGGCGTTTAGATCATAAAGATTGGTTGAACAGAAGCTGAGATATGCTCCGTTTTCCATCACCAAGTCTGATTCTCTCTATCTATATTATTGATTCGGTCGAATTTATAAATAATAATAATAATAATAAATACTTTATTAATCACACTTTGTGAAACTTGGCTTGTGTGCTCAAATACAGGAATGGAAGACATTCATACAGAGCAGAATCACACATTCATACATACAACTCAGTCATAAACACATACATTCTATTGTAACAACATATTATGCATTTAAAAGTCGGATGCTAGATGGTACAAATGACTTTGAATACCTTGACGTTCTACACTTAGCTGAAATATATCTTCGTCCTGATGGTAACAATTGATAGCTGCTGTTCAATGGGTGTTGACTGTCTTTGATAATGGTCTTACATCTAATATTGCTGTACTTCAAAAATATATCTTCAATTGGAGTGTTGTCAATTCCAAACCTTCTGCACATATTTATAACTTTCCTAATTTTATCCTTGGATTCCTTGCTGCAATTTCCATACCAACATGTGATTGAAAAAGAGATAACAGATTGAATGATGGCATTATAAAAATTTTCAATTACTTTTGTGCAGATTTGAAGTCTGTGCAGTTGTCTTACAAAATAAACCCTTTTGACAACTTTTTTGTACACACTCTCCACATTGTCAGAGAAAGACAGCTTATCATCAATCAATGTACCAAGATATTTGTACACTCCCACATTTTCTACAAGTGCATCTTCAATATACAGTGTGTTGTCTCCTACTGGCGACTTTCTGAAGTCCACAATCATCTGTTTAGTCTTAGACACATTCAACTCAAGTTAGTTATCTTTACACCATTTGGAAAAGACTGAGATCTCATGTCTATGCAACAGATCATCATTAACACAGCAGCCAACAAGGGCTGTGTCATCTGCATATTTTATAAGTTTACAATTCTGAGAATGACACCTGCAGTCTGAAGTATAAAGGGTAAATAACAAAGGCGAGAGGACACACCCCTGAGGGGCACCAGTGTTTGTACACTTTGTGACAGACTTACAACCAAGAAATTTAACATATTGAAGTCTGCTCGTTAGAAAGGCATTTATCAATAGGATCAATTTTGGATGTACACACATGTTGTGAAGCTTCTGCATAAGCAGATGAGGCTGTATTGTGTTAAAAGCACTTGAACAATCGATGTATAATATTTTTACAAAGTGACTTTTGTTAGTTGTGTTACGATTGTCTAAATGCCTCAACACATCATCAATAAGACAAAGAGTGGCATCTTCTACACATCTTTTCTTAGAGTATGCAAACTGCAATGGATCAGTGAAGGCTTTCACTTGATATGTCTATCCTCAGACTGCCAATCTAGATCTGTCTATCTACTATAACTAACTTACTAACTAAGTAACTAACTAACTAACAAACTAACTAACTGACTGACTGACTGACTGACTGACTGACTGACCATCCAGCTAAATCTATTAATCAATCTGTCTGTTTTAAAATCTCTATCTCCCCCGCTGGCTGGCCAGGTGTTGGTGGATTAAGTCAAGGCAACAAAACACACAATCATGATTAAATTTAACTTAATTTATCCAATATCATCTTATGGTTTAATTGGCTTTTAAGATTTAAATCATTATTAAATCTCTTATGTTGAAAAAGTAAAAAAAGAATCAACAACCCTGTGGCTAGGTAGCTGAACCATATTATTAGTTATACATATTGCTATAAATCTAGCTGTCAATCTATTCATCTATCCAGACGCAAATGTAGGAAGGTCCTGAGAAGTGGTAGGGGGGGATGACATGGAGGGAATATGCGGTTGTTTGTGGCTTTTCCTATCTTCCCCTGTTAATTTTGGGGCAGGGGGGGATAGGGGGCTATGGCCCAATGCCCCCCCCCCTAAATATGCTGGTATCTACGAATCTAACTATCTATCTACTTACTAACTAACTACCTATCTACCTACATACCTACTTATCTATCTATCAAATCTATCTATCTATCTATCTATCTATCTATCTATCTATCTATCGATCTATCTATCTATCTATCTATCTATCTATCTATTTGTCTATCTTATCTATCTATCTTATCTATCTATCCATTCATCTATCCATCCGTCTATCTATCTATCTGTCTATCTATCTATCTGTCTATCTATCTATCTGTCTATCCATCTGTCTATCCATCTGTCCATCAGTCTATCCATCTGTCTATCCATCTGTCTATCCATCTATCTATCTATCTATCTATCTATCCATCTGTCTATCCATCTATCTATCTATCCGTCTATCTATCTATCTATCTATCTATCTATCTATCTATCTATCTATATCCATCTATCTATCTATATCTATCTATATCCATCTATCTATCTATCCATCTATCTATCTATCTATCTATCTGTCTATCTATCTATCTATCTATCTATCTATCTATCTATCTATATATCTATCTATCTATCTATCCATCTATCTATCTAATCTATCTATCTATCTAATCTATCTGCCTTTCAGACTTTCTCTCTTTCTATCTCTTATCTTTAGTTCTCGAAAGATTGTCTGCTTTTCTCCCTCTTTTAATCAATCTGTCTGAAGAAGCTTAGTTTAAAAATAACGTGCAAGCACTTTTACAGCTGCTTGTAGATATATAGGTGCAAGTATCTACTACTAATGTACTATATAAATCTATCTATCTATCCATCTATTCCCCTCCTGCCCTCCCTTCCTTCCTTCCTTCTCTCCCTTCCCTTCCCTCCCTTCCTTCCCTCCTTGTCAGAGCTCCCCAGCAACACTAGCAAAAGTAGGTCAGTGTGACCCAGTTAATTTCATTGACGTGATTGAACTTTGACCTCAAGATAGTCAGCCTGTTTGTTTTCTTTGATAATTTTTTCCATCTGAGAAAGGCACCAAAAGTTTTTCAATGCAAGATAATATTCTATTTAGACTGTATGCAAAGTTTTAATTACATAGGTGAAAGAACACGACCTTGGGAGTTGTCATAAGTCTTCCTGAACTCCTCTCGCAATACAGGCTGCAAGCAGCTGTAAACATAGGCTGCGCAGCAGCAAACCTTCAGCGAATAACACCTTTAGAAGATTACAATAATATCATAAAATTGGTGCATTTACGTAATTGCTTATAGGTATGCAATAGCGGTCGAGTAGTGGCCTTCCATTATCTCTATTTTTCGAATGATTCATAAAGTGTAATGCACATCAAAAAGCACTGCTAAATTAATTGCATAGGTGATTTGTTTAGAAAAATGCTTTATTGCATATGCAATAGTGAGGAAGTTTTGGCTCCGATATAAAAAAAATTCTTTTAAATATTTTTCCTCAATATTACAAAAACTATAGAATAGCCATCTGTCAGACCATGAAAAGGCACAACTAAACCATACAAGCCATATGTCTACCAAACTTCATCCATGTATATGGAATAGTGACCGGATGTTTGGGCCAGAAACAAAAATAAAAATTTTTATGTTTTTTTTCAATATTTGATAAAGTATGTAATATTTTCCATCAGACCTTTCAAAAGGCACAACTAGACCATATTGACCATACATGTACCAAAGTTTATCCATGTACATGCAATAGTGAGCGAGTCTTAGTCCAAAAAACAAAAAAAATATGTTTTTATATCTTTTCTCATTTTTTCAGAAAGTATAGAATATCTGTAAATGAGACCATCAAAAGGCACAACTAGACCATATAGGCCACGTGTGTACCAAATTTCATCAATACACATGCAATAGTGACCGAGCCTTGGCCCGGAAACGAAAAAAAAAAATTTTTTTATTTTGTTAATTATTTCAAAAAGTATTTAAGATCTATTCATCAGACCATCAAAAGGCACAACTAGACCATACAGGCTAGATGTGTACCAAATTTCATCCCCATACATTCAATAGAGGCCGAGTGCCGGGCCGGAAACGATCTATCCGCCCGCCGCCCGCCCGCCCGGCGGACGGACAGCATTTTTACCCAAGTGATTACAATACCTTCTTCGAACTTCATTCGCTGAAGGTAAAAACGTATTTGCACACTGTGAGTGCAGCATCTCTTAGCATTTTCTAACTTCAAAAAGAAAAATGCCTTATGTTTCAAAAATATTGCTTTTACATCATCAATTTATAATTGCAGATGGTGAGTCCGGAGACATAGATCATCAAACGTGAAGACTCATCTAGCTGCAGAAGACAGTCCGAGACACCAATGGATGCTTGTATTGTTGCCGTGGCTATTAGGATCCAAAATCTTGTCAAATACTGACCATTATTTAGTCATTTAACGATGGTTTTTTTAACAATTTAATTTTTGACTAATTTTCTATATATATTCCAAATATTGTTTTTCTGCTGATTTGTTGGAATATGCTGTGGATCGTTTTAATAAAACTTCAGCAACTTTTCCCAAATGCAATTCCCAGAAACCTAAAAACCAAAACCCAAACTGAATCCCGAAACCTAAACCCAAAAACCTAAACCCCACACCTAAACCCCAAATGAACTTGAACATGACTTTAATGTGTCGCAAGCCTAAATATGTCGAATGTGTTCTCAGACTAAACATGTATAGATTTCTAAACACGTCTTGACCTAAACACTTTAATTGGCTGTCTCTGAGAAAACCATGCGGGGGGTGAAACGTGGCCCGAGCCGGATCTTAACGAAATTTTCACCAAACAGCCTTTAGACACAATAATGAAGGTACGTGAAGTCCGTTTTTCTGTGATTTCAATTCTTCCTTGATTTTAACCCACTTGAAAATGGGGTGTCAAGTGTGGCGCAAAATTCCGTTAACATGGGTTTCAATGGGAAAACATGCCAACTTTAGCACCATAGGAACCAGAGCGCAGTGCATGGTTTGACAATTTTATGATGGAGGATGATTACACATGACTTGAATATTCTAAATTCACTTTTTCTAGCGTGGAACACTCCTTCATAAGCCAGATATAAGCATTTTTAGATAGCGGAGGGTGGTAAATTTCTCTGCGTTTCACAAAAAATTAAAAAATACTAAAAATGTCATAATTCTGCTAAGATTTGTCCAAATTTGACAATTTTAGTGTCTAATTATATGTTTTGGGCAATTCCGCACCTCTTGAAATGATTTTTATTTTGATTGGAGGTCAAGGTCACTGCCTAAGGTCAAAGTCAATTTTTTCTGTAATTTTATGATATTTCAAGTTTTAGTCCCCGATATCTATCAAAAAGTCCCATAATATCAATGCTTATTCAGCATAAACTGATTTTATAAATTTCTAGCTATATATCAGTACCCTAAACTGTATCAAAAACCTGTTTTTTTAACCATAGGGGGCACTTTCAAATTTTCGAAATTTCATAATTTTTTCAAATTGCACGTTATATATTTTGAAGATGTCCATCGATCATTGTGCATTAATGATTCAGAGTTGAATTGATTGCTGCTATTGCATGAGAGTCAAATAAAGGATTCTGGGCCAGAAAACCGACCTTAGAATATGATATGAATGTTTTCGGCGGCCATTATTGAAAATGTTGTCACCTCAGTTAATGTCAAAACTAAGAGAGATAACAGAAAAGTATTTGTTTCTATACCTATGTTTTCAGGGTCAAGGAATAACACAAAAACATTTTTATCATTGTATGTTATGTAATATATGTGTAATTTGGCTGCCACAACAACAACAAAAAGTATCTTTGCTGATATCTGCGGAGGTTACAGAAATATTGGAATAATTCTTAGGTCTATACCTATGTTTACATGGTCAGGGAATATGATACAGTAATTTTCCATTCTATAGATACGCTTTCAAGTAGGGGAGACTGGGGCACATTGGTCCGATTTTTTATTTTTTGGCTCTCACTCAAAAAGATCTCTAAATATTTGAAAAATCTCTTTACTGACTGAAATAGATCTGAACATCTACACTACAGTTTGTCACATCAAGCAGAGGACAGATGTTTGGCCGGATATCTCAGCAACCAGAAGCCCCACAGGAGAAATATACACCTATGTATAGCTTAGCTCTGTTGTAATATGAATATCACATTTCTGTGATGTTTTGGGGCTGTTTTTTCCGATATTTGCCAACTTATGATAATTTTAGTCCAATTTCACACAATGTTTGACATTTGTGACGCTACCAATCTGACACACAATGGGCAGATACGTCACAAAAGTGCACTGCAGCGCCACCTCAGGCTTAGTTATAGTCAAGTTGGTATCAGCAGAACAACCAATCTCATGGTGTTGATTTTTATGGACAGTACAAACAATGCTAAATTTCTGTTACAATGTGCGATGTGACAAACTGTCGCCTTATGCCAAACCAAGTCAATCTACATCGAGTTTACAATGGTCCAACGTGCCCCGGCCATGCTCGTCCAACCTGCCCCATCCCAACCTCTTACAAAAATGTGCATGCCTCGCTAACAAGTTTGAATTTAAACTCGGGAAACTTATATCAAACTTTACTTAAGTAGTGACAGTTTCAATTTACGAGACTTGTCTGACTCGATCCCCCATATTTTAAGAAGGGTAACCCAGCCATTGAGACTTGGAAAAAGTCACTTTTTATGCTGAAAATCAGGAAACCTGAAATAGAATTTACACTTCTCCTCCAATGCTCATGAAACATTTTGGCCAAAAGGCATACCACTAAAGGTCACTATTAAGGATTTGGATAACTGCCCATGTTAAAAAACAAGAATATTGGGGATGGTCCAATGTGCTCTGAGGTCCAACGTGCCCCAAGGTCCAATGTGCCCTGAGGTCCAACGTGCCCTGAGGTCCAACGTGCCCCGGTCTCCCCTACACATGCAGTTGTCCTTCAAATGCAAACAGTATCAAAACTTTTGCTTTCTACTGTGCTAGTATAAAGGTGTACAGAATTGATTAGCATAGGGGAGAGCGGGGCACAGTGAGACAGAGGCACAGTGAGACGAAGCCCGTAGCGTCTAGTTGGTACTGTTTACAGATCAACCCTCTCTTGTACAGAGCAAAAAGTAGGTAAGTGAAAGATTGCCCTATATCCTGAATGCCTACACAGCATATCGAGAGGGGAATTTCATTATTTTGGTTTTTAGCCAGAAAAATTAAATAATTTTGCAAAACGGCCTTTTGTTATAATTCCCAAGAAAAATGGTATAATGCAAATCAATTGCCAGGGATTCAAACCGTCATTATTTGTCTTAGTTTAGTGAGATGATGAACCACAATACAGGCATTCAGTCAGCAGGATTAAAAAATCTTATAAAGAGAGCTGCGTGGGGCACAGTGAGACAGTTCAGGCGGGGCACAGTGAGACATCACAAAATACACTTGAAATGACCTGAATATAATGCATAGCTCACAATTCAATATTAAAAACAAAATTACTGCTGTAAACTACTGATTATAGTGAGTCACATCCAAAGGAAAGCATCAGAAAGAATTTTGATCGATATGTAACAGGTGCGGCAGGTTAAATAAGTTGTGCATGTGTCCTGTGCGAAGTGGTTTCGAAACATGCTCAAACAAGGACCTAAAAATCACCTAGCCAGCTGCTTTTATAAGAGTACAGTAGTTTCTCTAGCAACAATTGATAGAACAATTCCGCAGGTACTAAGGGTCGGCGGTTATGGCAGCAGGTTCCCTACACTTAACGAGCATGGATGTAACTCAAAATTACTCCAAACCTGTGAAAGGTAGGAACCTGAAACTACTGGACCATATACCCAACGTCATTATCTATAATGTGGACCTGATCTCATTTAACTTGTTAATGCCGATATTTTGGAACACTTGAAAATAAAAGAAGTGTCTCACTGTGCCCTGCTCTCCCCTACCCTTCACTATCGTGTCTATCAATGACTGGTATTTTAGCCATGGCATTTATGCCTTTGTGTCTGTGCTATTGCCTATCATCAGAAATAAAGAGATTGTGTTTTGTGTCAATAAATATGCAAAATCAAAAGTACATGTTTGTTCAGTTTTAAAGCTACGATCAGGCGAACAATTCAAGACAAAATGGAAAATATTATGTTGGGAAATTTTTTACGGATGTCAAACTCATTAAAATGTTGCATAGAAATTATTTGATTAGAGGCCTTTGCTGATCAGCGTCCCAACTTTTAGCTGAAATCATTTTCAAACTGTTCATGTGACGTAGGAAGGCCACTTTGCAGCGGGCCTTAACTGAGCCATAAGGAAGGTTGTTGATCACAGAACTGGCTTGCAAGAATAAGGAGCGACCCTTTGACCCTTGCCGGATAAGACTCAGCTGATTTTTGTTGTTGTTGTGGCAGCCAAATTACACATATATTACATAACATACAATGATAAAAATGTTTTTGTGTTATTCCTTGACCCTGAAAACATAGGTATAGAAACAAATACTTTTCTGTTATCTCTATTAGTTTTGACATTAACTGAGGTGACAACATTTTCAATAATGGCCGCCGAAAACATTCATATCATATTCGAAGGTGTGTTTTCTGGTCTAGAATCCTTTATTTAACTCTCATGCAATAGCAGCAATCCACTGAACACTGAATTATTAATGCACAATGATCGATGGACATCTTCAAAATATCTAACGTGCAATTTGAAAAAATTATGAAATTTCGTAAATTTGAAAGTGCCCCCTATGGTTAAAAAAACAGGTTTTTGATACAGTGTAGGATACTAACATATAGCTAGAAATTTATAAAATCAGTTTATGCTGAATAAGCATTGATATTATGGGATTTTTTGATAGATATCGGGGACTAAAACTTGAAATATCATAAAATTACAGAAAAAATTGACTTTGACCTTGACCTTAGGCAGTGACCTTGACCTCCAATCAAAATAAAAATCATTCCAAAAGGTGCGGAATTGCCCAAAACATATAGTTAGACACTAGAATTGTCAAATTTGGACAAATCTTAGCAGAATTATGACATTTTTAGTATTTTTTAATTTTTTGTGAAACGCAAATAAATTTGTCACCCTCCGCTATCTAAAAATGCTTATATCTGGCTTATGAAGGAGTGTTCCACGCTAGAAAAAGTGAATTTAGAATATTCAAATCATGTGTAATCATCCTCCATCATAAAATTTTCAAACCATGCGCTGCGCTCTGGTTCCTATGGTGCTAAAGTTGGCATGTTTTCCCATTGAAACCCATGTTAAAGGAATTTTGCGCCACACTTGACACCCTATTTTCAAGTGGGGTAAAATCAAGGAAGAATTGAAATCACAGAAAAACGGACTTAACCAACCTTCATTATTGTGTCTAAAGGGCGTTTGGTGAAAATTTCGTTAAAATCCGGCTCGGGCCACGTTTCACTTTACTGTACAGCCTGCATGGTTTTTATTTCTCAGAGACAGCCAATTTTAAATTGACCACATGTTCAAGGGCTAAACGCGTGAAAAAAGTGGGACAAGAAATGTGTTTAGGATTGTGTTTAGACTCTAAACACCGTTTTTAGAGTGTAGTTGACTTAAAAATAGAATCCCATGTTTGTCAAAAAATAATGAGTAATGGTGAGTCAAGTGGCGCCATCTACGACTACTGAAGTCAAATTCTAATTGTAACTTAACAATTATAAAAAACCATGTTTGGTGCGTTGATTCAATGATTGGCATTGATTGCATTACATAATTGTAAGATACACCATTTTGAAAAAATTATAAATGAATATCTTTTAAAATGTGAAAGATTAAGTACGTTAAACATTTTGAAGAAGTATCAATATACCCAATAACTCCAATATGAGAATGATTCAAGACCAAACTTCAGTCACTCACAGCCAACTTTTCTGGGAATATCCCAGTGGCACTAAAGATTTGCAGTGACTTCTGTGGAAGAGGCAAGTGCATTCTATTATCTTAGTAGTCCGTAAATGGCTTGTAGACTGCTTGGTAAAACGAGGACGAAAAGTATTGTTTAGAGCTATCTCCAGTTCTCCACTGCTTGCTGGTTGCATAGCTTAACTCTTTCTATCCCACGTTTCTCTACTATACCATATAACTGTTTTTTTTTTTTTTTCACTATTACAATTTGACTCATCAGCCAGTTGAGCCACGAAATAATTAATTGGAGTATAAATTCAGGAAAGTGAGAAAAATACGGACAACCTGTTGTGTTCACTGGCTGTAGTTTCAGTGAATAATGGTTTTTGTCATGGGTTATCGGTATGCACGTTCCCAAAAAATTTACAGAAAGGCTAAATATGAGCAACTTGAATGTTAGAAAGGTATGGCATCATTGCCATATAATATAACAGAGTCATCAGTCTGAAGGAAAGGCGTTGTATAAACGGATGCAGTCGCTAGAAATAATTGTAAGAGTGTACCAAATGACAAGGCTGAGATGTTTTGATAAAATCTTTGTCGTTGCATCAAAGGCAATCACATCAGGCCATAACATCTGTCTGATATGCTCTTTGATTTTAAAGATAGAGCCATCGTTCCTGACGTATACAATTGTAAACAAACTGAATTCTGTGCATATATCATAAAAATAAGGAATGATTACTTCCAGCTTTATGATAGACAGACAGACAGACAATTTTATTCGACCATAAGTTTGACATGACATGAATCATTCAAAATAGGGCAGCTAGAATTATCTGGTTGTTCGATACAATCAATGTTAGAGGTATTAATTTAGTTAAGAAACTTAAATGGCACAGTATTCAGCAACATATTAATTATTTTTTATGTATTCATATGCAGGTGAGACCGGCCCTGGTTGTCACAGATTCAGGTTGTCACTATTTTTCTTGCACTGAACTGGGGAGTTGCACAGCCCAACCAATCATTGTTTACTGCTTTTATAACCCACTGGAGTCTTTTTGAGAAATCTTGACCCCTGGAAGAGAGTCTGGTAGGCACATGGTCTGTTAGAAATTTCATGTAACCAAAAGTAGTTTTTAGAATTGCAAACTTATAAAATATGCAGATGACACAGCCCTTGTTGACTGCTGTTTAAAATGATGATGAGTTGTATAGACATGAGATCTCAGTCATTTCCAAATGGTGTAAAGATAACTATCTTGAGTTGAATGTGTCTAAGACTAAACAGATGATTGTGGACTTCAGAAAGTCGCCAGTAGTAGACAATACACTGTATATTGTAGATGCACTTGTAGAAAATGTGGGAGTGTACAAATATCTTGGTACATTGATTGATGATAAGCTGTCTTTCTCTGACAATGTGGAGAGTGTGTACAAAAAAGTTGTCAAAAGGGTTTATTTTGTAAGACAACTGCATGCACAGACTTCAAATCTGCACAAAAGTAATCGAACATTTTTATAATGTCATCATTCAATCTGTTATCTCTTTTTCAATCACATGTTGGTATGGAAATTGCAGCAATGAATCCAAAGATAGAATTAGGGAAGTTATAAATATGTGCAGAACGTTTGGAATTGACAACACTCCATGATCCAATTGAAGGTATATTTTTGAAGTACAGAAATATTAGATGTAAGACCATTATCAAAGACAGTCAACACCCATTGAACAGCAGCTATCAATTGTTACCATCAGGACGAAGATATATTTCAGCTAAGTGTAGAACGTCAAGGTATTCAAAGTCATTTGTACCGTCTAGCATCCGACTTTTAAATGCATAATATGTTGTTACAATAGAATGTATGTGTTTATGACTGAGTTGTATGTATGAATGTGTGATTCTGCTCTGTATGAATGTCTTCCTTTCCTGTATTTGAGCACACAAGCCAAGTTTCACAAGTTGTGATTAATAAAGTATTTAATATTATTATTATTATTATTTATTAAAGTCGACCGAATCAATAATATAGAAGGAGAGAATCAGACTTGGTCATCGAAAACTGAGCATATCTCAGCTTCTGTTCAACCAATCTTTATGATCTAAACACCACTGGAATCTGCATAAAAGACCCAATTTTAGAAAATAAGCACAAATCAATTATCTGAAGTTAAAATTTGAAAAATTGTAGCTAGATTATAGCACTACGGTCAAAATTTTGCACCCTGAAAAGCTTTACGGATTGAACTGACGGCTCATCAATGGAAGGCCTCATGACAGGATACACCCCCCGCTCCCTTTTCTTATTCCCGTAATATCAGCTACCCCCCACTTTACCCCCCCTTTGCCCCCTGCCTCCCTTTTCCCCCCACTAGCCCCTACTGGCCCCCGCTTGCACCCCACTTGTCCCCGCTTATCCCTGTCTTGCTCCCACTTGCCTCCCGCTAGCCTCCGCTTACCCCGCCCAACTTCCCCACTTCCCTCCCGCTAGCCCCCGCTTACCCCCACTTGCCCCCACTTACCCCCACTTGCCTCTCGCTAGCCCCCACTTACCCCACATAACCTCCTACCTTCCCCCAATCACCCCATCTTTCCCCTCAATTACCCCCAAATAACATTTTCTTATGTTTGTGTTACCCCATAGCCATTGGGTTGAGGGTGTATCCTGTCATGAGGCCTTTTAAGTAAAAAAAAGTACAATATAGTTCAAGTTTTGACAAAAAAAAAATTGGTTGGGCCCGGTGGCCCGGTCCAGGCACTGTGACACATCTTTCACTCAGGGCATGAAATTCACACAAAAGTTATTCAAAGGCCTAAAATGGAATGAAAATTTGACCATCGAACCTCAATAATTCACAATTAAGAAATGGATGGATGATTGGCACTTTACGTCCGGTATTTGTGCACTTGGTAGGCTAATTAGAACAGGAGTAGGACACGGCAATGAGGCGACGGATGATCGACAGACCCGCCCAGCAATAGTCCGGCTGACCCTGCAAGAGCTGGTTTCAAACCCGGGACCCAGCGATTGGCATCCCCAGCATGCAACCACTGAGCTAGCACCCCCCCCCCCTCAAAACTAACATATCTTGAAGGTGACATTGTTGCGGCTGCCAAAAGAGATTAATTCCAAGTACAATGCAAGCTAAATGTCACGGATGGTCCAACACTTTTTGCAAAAATTTTGCACGAAAACTCCAATATCTCATAAAATAGAAGAGATATCTGCATCTGGTTTTAACCGCTCCTATGGCACTTTGTTTCTTCATCTTTTTGTGCAATAAATTTTGCAAATTGCTCAAAGAGCAATACATGCCAATGATGTAAAAAAGTTTTTAAAAAAAATTTTATTGGAAAAAGTTTTAAAGAAAACCCTTTGATATTCCATAAACCTGGTCCCAAAACAAAACGACAGGGTGAAAGAAAATATGGTTTGCGAAACTTGAAAGATTCCCCTACTTATGCATTTTGCCAAAAAAAAAATGTCAAAAATGAGGGGTAAAAAAATTTTTAACATTATTTGAAATTTAAAAGGTACTTGAACATAAGAGTTCATTACAAACGGAGCATAGCTGCACTTTTTCCACGCCGGTACTATAACTGCTTGCGACGCCATGAGGAAAAGAGTGAAAAACATGCATTTCGCAATTTCTTCAATAACTTAAAAACCACAGCGGGAATTTTGACTTCAAATGTGTCATGTTGCCTCTGTCAGATTTGGAAATTTTAGCTTTAATAGGTACCGAGTTACTGATTTTTAAATATGGTATGTTGAAGAGCCCCCTAGTGGCCAAAATCTACATGGAGATTCCGAGGTAAAATGTTTCACTACATTAGTAAAGAGGACCAACAGAGCAATCATTCCCAAGAAGGACAGCTAATGCCCCATTCTCACGGGAGATGACGGTAAGCTTTTTATCAACGGCGGCGCAGAGCCAGACGAATTCTTGCAAGATTTTCAGTTAGGATGGCGCGAAGGGCAATTATGTAATCAATTAAGGCTAATCGATAACCATGCAACGAAAGCCACGGCGGGGTTCTTTTTGTTCCCTGCGGGGAAGAAAAGTTGTACGCCGTCATCAAAAGTTCGCCGGGGGGAAAGAAATTTCCTCCTCCTGCGGGATACTTTTATATCGCCCCGTGATATAAAAAGTACCCCGCAGGGAACCTATAACTGCCCCTCAGTGAACCTATTTCACCGCGGCGGACTATATTTTCACAACGCCGGGGATTGCTTTTACGACTGCGGGAATGGTTTTGTTCTCCACGGGGATGTCTGTAGGCCCGAGGGCACATCGCCGGGAATGAAAAGCATGACGCCGTTGTCAAGGGCACCGCGGCGGAGGAGGGCGCTGCGAAAGCCAATAAAAAGGGCCGCAGAGGGCCGCCTAGCTTCACTTGCTGCTTGACCTTTGAAGGGGACACTCCTGGATGCTGGACAGACATGATGGCTGATGAAGATGCTGGGGAAGACCTTGACGTTGCTGTTGTTGCTGCTGTTGCTGGTGCTTATTATCTAAGAAGAATACGGAGAAGGAGGAAGATGAAGAGATGGTGGATTCGGAATTGGCTGCTGCAGAGGGAACAACATGGCCATTTCTACCAGCTGCTGCCTGAATTGGCCAACAATGATGTCTCTGGCTACTACAACTTCTGCAGAATGCCTCCTGACATTTTTGCTGAAATCCTGGCTGCTGTGGCTCCTGCAATTACAAAACAAGACACCAACATGAGGAGGGCTCTGGAACCTGGATTGAAGTTGGCAGTCACCCTACGGTACATGGCGACAGGAGAGAGCTACAAGTCCTTGGCCTACGGTTTCAGAGTGGCTCCCAACACCATCTGCAATTTTATCCCCAGTGTCTGCATTGCCATCATGCGAGCTTACGAACATCTGCTGGCCCTGCCAATGGATCCAGCATCCTGGAAGGAAGTTGCCAAGGGCTTCGAGAAGAGGTGGAACATGCCCCATTGCATCGGAGCACTGGATGGGAAGCATATTGGCATCAGATGTCCTCGGAAAGCTGGGTCAATCTACTTCAACTACAAGGGCTTCCATTCCATTGTGCTTATGGCTTTGGTGGATTCTGACTACAAGTTCCTGTACGTGCAGGCTGGATGCCAAGGAAGCTCATCGGATGGAGGAGTCTTCCTGGACACAAGGCTGAGGGACCTGCTGGAAGAAGAACGACTTGGGCTACCCCCTGCTGAACCTCTACCTGGCACAGTTGGGAATCCTTTTCCATACTTCATCGTTGGAGATGAGGCCTTCCCCCTGAAGAGCTGGTTGCTGAAGCCTGTTCCAAGAAGAAACCTTGACATCCCCTCCAGAGTCTACAACTACAGAATTTCAAGAGCCAGGAGAGTGGTGGAGAATGCCTTCGGTATCCTGTCCCACAGGTTCAGATGCTTCCTAACTACGATGCCCCAGAAACCCGGCAGAGTGGCAGCCATCACTCTACACAATCTTCTGCGAGACAGAATAGGAATTCATCGAGCCATGGACAACGACGTAATGGACAGAGAAGATCCTGCAACCCATGAAGTCACTGAAGGACTGTGGAGAGGAGACCCCTTGCATGACCTTGGATTCGCTCCAGCATATGGAAATGCCACAAGACAAGCCAAACAGTACCGAGACTACATACGAGACTACGTGAACAGCCCAGCAGGAAGTGTCCCCTGGCAGATGGACAGAATTTGAAGATGAAGCAGAGCAGCAGCAGCAGCAGCAGCAACAGCAATTCAATGCCCCCCTTAAAAAACCACAAATTAACCCAGCCCTTGTAAGGGCTTACCACTTCCTCCAGAAAGAGCAGGCCTTGTACACATCTTTATGTTGACAAACCCCCCCCCCCAAAAAAAAAAGCCCTCCCTGCAACAACTACATATTTTGTGACGTACATAAAATAGCAAATTTTTAGCTTTGTATCTATCTGTACAACCCATTTAAATCACTTTCACTTCCTCTCTATCTGCCTATCTATCTAGCTATATATCTGACTATCTATCTGTCTATCTATCTGCCTATCTATCTATCTATCTATCTATCTATCTATCTATCTATCTATCTATCTATCTGTCTATCTATCTATCCAAGTGCAATCCCTGCAAAGTGACGATAACTGCTTTTGTTTTCTGCAGTGTATATATGTAACGAGCATTGTGTTCCATCTATCTATCTATCTATCTGTCTATCTATCTATCTATCTATCTATCTATCTATCTATCTATCTATCTATCTATCTATCTATCTATCTATCTATCTATCTATCTATCTGTCTATCTATCTATCTATGCAAGTGCAATCCCTGCAAAGTGACGATAACTGCTTTTGTTTTCTGCAGTGTATATATGTAACGAGCATTGTGTTCCATCTATCTATCTATCTATCTATCTATCTATCTATCTGTCTATCTGTCTATCTGTCTATCTGTCTGTCTATGTGCCTATCTGTCTATCTATCTATGTGCCTATCTATCTATCTATCTATCTATCTATCTATCCAAGTGTCATCACTGCAAAATGACGATCACTCGTTTTTCTTTGCTGCAGTGTATATGCGACGTCCAAATATTTTCTTCTATATAGCTATCTATCTGCCTATCTATCTGCCTATCTATCTGTCTATCTATCTGCCTATCTATCTGTCTATCTATCTGCCTATCTATCTATCTATCTATCTATCTATCTATCCAAGTGTCATCACTGCAAAATGACGATCACTCGTTTTTCTTTGCTGCAGTGTATATGCGACGTCCAAATATTTTCTTCTATATAGCTATCTATCTGCCTATCTATCTGCCTATCTATCTGTCTATCTATCTGCCTATCTATCTATCTATCTATCTATCTATCTATCCAAGTGTCATCACTGCAAAATGACGATCACTCGTTTTTCTTTGCTGCAGTGTATATGCGACGTCCAAATATTTTCTTCTATATAGCTATCTATCTGCCTATCTATCTGTCTATCTATCTGCCTATCTATCTATCTATCTATCTATCTATCTGCCTATCTATCCATCTATCTATCTATCTGACTATCTGTCTGACTATCTATCTATCTATCTATCTATCTATCTATCTATCTATCTATCTATCTATCTATCTATCTATCTATCTATCTATATTAATTAAAGTGGTGAAAAACTTTAATTAAGAAAGCAGAAATGCCACCTGTACTGGTTAAGCAGAAAGTCAAAATGGGCCAAAAAAAAAGAAGGGAAATAGCACCTTGCTTTTATGAAGGTGTTTAAAATTTACAAGGGCCAGGACCGGATTTTTTTTTTGGGGGAATTTGTCAACTTTTTTTTTTTGGGGCTCTTTTCATTTTTGCTCTTGTTTGTCATCGCAAGAGTTTTTTTAGTCAACATAAGATGTGTACGTGGCCAGCTCTTTTTGGAGGATTTGGTGGCCCTTAAAAGGGCCAGGGTTTTTTTTTTCAGACAACTTGAACAGGCATCACTTCCTTGGAGAGGGCATGTTGACTTGGCTCCACTGGAACGACAATGGAGTTTGCCGCTGGTGGACAACTGTCGGCTGCTGCTGCTGCTGTAGAGACTGCTTCTGCTGCCGTAGAGACTGCTGCTGCTGCTGTAGAGACTGCTGCTGCTGCTGTAGTGGTGGCTGCTGCTGCTGTAGTGGTGGCTGCTGCTGCTGTAGTGGTGGCTGCTGCTGATGTAGAGACTGCTGCTGTAGTGGTGGCTGCTGCTGCTGTAGAGACTGCTGCTGCTGTTGTGGCTGATGCTGCTGTAGAGGCTGGTGCTGCTGCTGCTGTAGTGGCTGCTGCTGTACTGGCTGCTGCTGCTGCCCAAAAGAGGGTCCGGGGAAGCCAAGCTTCTGGGGGCTGTCAAGCATCAGCTGGGTGAAGCTTAAAGATGACTGCTGCAGGGCTGGAGTCTGGCTTCGAATTGGCTGCAGGGACTGGAACTGGCTGCTGCTGCTTGGCTGGGACTGCAACTGCTGGCGTGGAGGCTGGGACTGCATCTGAAGACTTGGCTGCTGGGGCTGCTGGGGCTGATGCTGAGTTGTTGGAGGCTGCTGCAAGTCCTCGTTGACAAAGGATGGAGCTGGACCAGGAGGAGGGATGTATTGGTGCTGCTGCTGCCCTAGGATCATCTCCACATTCTCTTGCTGCATCATCAGGATTTTATCTTGGACGGCCGCCTGTACGAAGTAGTGGTCCGTCTGGCTCAAGGAGTGCAGGAGGCGAAGTCTCAGGGCACGGTTCATGTTCTTCCCAGATGTGAAGATACTCCTGCACATGTTCTGCAACTGGTGTACTTCTGGATCCAGCCTGTGAGCAGTTTGTGGGCACATGTCACAGAATGGTCCTGCCAGCTGAGGTGGTGCTGCTTTCCTGGGCCTGTCTGAAGTGTAGTGACCAGCAATTGAAGTCAGGGCAGAGGCCATCTCCTGGTCTGTGTCCTTCCTCTTCTTGGATGGCTTTCGTCCTGGGAAGACCTGGGACTGCTGCTGGGATGGCTGGAGGGACTGCTGGGACATCTCCTGGGAGGACTGCTGCTGGCTGGCTGGGAGGCTGTCATCAAGGTCGGGCATAGGATTGTAGTCCATGGGGGCATCAGAATCGGACGACAGGCGGTTACTTCCTCCTGGTCCAGTGAAGCTGGAGACTTCCACGGCACCCTTCGGAATGATGGAGGACCTCAAGAATTCACACTTCGCCAGGATGTACTTGTCTCGCTCGGACATCTTCTTTCTGCCAGCTCCAGAAGGTTGAGGTCTGATGCACTTTGAGAAGGTAGTCTTGATGTTGTTCCTCCATTTGTAGACTTTAGCTGCTGTGATCTCCTTCCCCACTAGCAATGTCAGTTCTGCTGCTTTCTCTGCATCCAGTCTGTCCTTCTGTACACTCTTGAAGGTGGTTGAGCCCTTGGTGTACAGCTGCTTGTTTTCCCGGTACCAGTCGATCAGCTCATCCTCCTGCTCTTCTGTGATGCCCAGTAGGTCCCTGGAGTTTGCCTTCCTGTAGCCCTTCTTCTTCTCCTTGTGGACAAACTGGCCATCGGCGTCCTGGATCAGCTCAACCTCAGATCCAGTGTTGTCAGAATCTTCCTTTGGCTGGTTCTTCCCCTTGCTGCCCTTGGACTTGGCACCCTTCTTCTTGGGAGTATCTTCCTCTGTGGTGGCATCGTAGTTGGAGTCCAGGGTCTGCTGGTGGATCATTGCAGCTGTCAGAACACAGTCATCATCTTCATCATCAGCAGGAGTATCATCTGGAGGTGGAGGTGGAGGCTGGACTGCAGTCTTGGCTCGGGTCTGGGCTGGAGTGACAGGCTTGACTGGAGGCTTGACTGGAGGCTTGACTGGAGACTTGGCTGGAGGCTTGACTGGAGACTTGGCTGGAGACTTGGAGGTGGCGTGACGCTTGGCTGAAGGAGACTTGCCAGGAGTGCGAGGCCTTCCCCTTGGAGCAGTCTTGGTGGGAGTCTTGAAGACAGCAGCATCAGCCGACTGGGTGCGCTTGGTGGGAGACTTGACAGAAGCAGCAGCATCAGCAGCATCAGCAGACCTGCCACGCTTGGTTGGAGACTTGACATCAGCATCAGCAGACTTGGGACGCTTCTTCTTGGCTGCAGCAGCAGTGGCAGGCCTGCCACGCTTGGTTGGAGACTTGACAGCAGCAGCAAGCTTGGCCAGGACTTGATCTTCAGCTTCTTCATCATCATCTTCATCCTCCTCATCAGGTTGTTGCAGCACTTTGGGTGGTGGCGGGCCCTCGAAGATGGTCTCACTGGTCACTGTTGATGTAGCAGTGGTCACTGCCACGATGCTGTCCGGCAAGCTGAGCATGCTTGGAGACAATGTAACAGCTGTGTAGTCTATGAAAGGAGCTGGTGAACCAACTGGAGTTGAAGATGGAGTGGTCAGTGGAGTGTTGGCTGGATTGATGCCCTTGCTTGGTGCCCTCAAGGTCTTCTTCCCTCTTCCTCTGGGTCCCATCTTGAAGCAGGATCAATCAGAAATGAAGCAGGATGAATCAGCAATGAAGCAGGATCAATCAGCAATGAAGCAGGGATTCAGCAATGAAGCAGCAATTCAGTAGGCTGTGAAGCAGAGTGTCATGGAGTATAGATGCGTTCGTCTTGAAGTTCAGAGTGGTTATGGTGCTCTAGTGGCTGCTCTTCTATTTATATGCGAGGCGCGCGCCAGGGCGTCTCCATGGCTGACCCCCCTTTCCCGCCGTGGCACAAAAGGTCGACACCGTGATGGTTTCAGTACCCCGCGGACAAAGGATTTTGCTAAAAATAGCCCCTCTGGCGCCACTCTGTCTGCTCCGGGAGGGGGTCCAGACGACGGCGCGAAGGTTTTGCACACGTCCCGGAGCATTTTCCTTGACGGCGGAGTGCAGAAGAACCGCGGGGTCGACCTTTTTGGCGCCACGCAGAGAATCCCGCTTGTTTTCCTAAACGGCGGGAAACTTTTTGCCCCTCAGTGGCGCGAAAACTTCGACGCAGTCTTACTTTTCTGATCGCGGCGTCGAACAATTTATCTGGTCTGCTCCCCCGTCGATTTTAATAAAATTTGTACTGGTTGAAACTTTTTTTCTGCTCCGTCGCGATTTGAAGTGACGGTAAGAAGCAGGATTCTCGACGGCGTGCAACCAAAAGATGTCCGGCGGGAAGCTAAAATGCCCCTGCGCGATACGTAAAAAGAGGAAATATTTTTCCGTCTCTCCTGAAAATACTTCGCCGCCGTTTCAAAAAGTTCTCCGGGAGCTGCCGTGAGAATGAAGCATAAGTCAACGCATTTTGTAATTTAAAAAAATAGATAAAACCTCCTTTTGTGAAATTTTCTAACATCCTTGGAAAACTGGTTAGAAGCCTGGAAATGGCGGCAAAAGATGCATTGTAGTTGGGTTCATATGCCTATCAAAAAAAATTTATACCCTAAAAGGGAAAGATTTTGAATTGTGGCCATTTTTCCAAAGCGTGCAATTTTTCCAAAGCCCCATCTTAGCGTGCAACTCCTGGTACTTGTTGCATTTTATAGGTGGCGCTGTGGCATTGTTTGTAAATTTTACCCCTACCCCCCCCAAATTTCTGCATAGCTGGACTGAGCAATTTCCTACTTTATGTTACTGTCTTTTTTAAACAATTCACGCATTTTCAATTGTTGTCTGTTGTGCCTAATTTTGAGATTCATCTCAGAATTGGGCACAATAGCTTGCTGGGCTGGGGGGGGGGGGGTTTCCCAGACTTGGAACCATAGAATTCCTTGGTTACCTTCATGAATAAGGTCTAAATAATTATTCACAGTAGTCAATATCATAAAACTTGTTCTACAGGTCCAGTTGCTAGGGTATTGTAAGGGAATTCCCATTTATTGACATTCGAATTTTGAAAACAGCGATCTGATTGGCTGATAAATAAAACCCCTGAATGCAACAATTCATAATTGTCCAAAGTAATAATTTTCAGTGGAATTTTTCTTTTTGAGTGACAATCCATCTTCCCTGAAAATTTGATTAATGTACGTGTGCCGTAACTCTACTAATATTGACATTATTATTAATTTATATATATTATTGTAATTATTACCTGCAACTTGCATGCTATGCTAGTATTTGTCAAATAGTTGTTGAACAAGGTGCAGTTGATACACTTAGCTTGTAAACATTTTTTTTAAATCACCCTTTTGGTTTTTTCATCAATCGGGCAGGTTGTCACAAAAAGACTGGGCAGGTTGCCACGCTCTTTGGAGCTGGTTGTTACCAATCAGGACCAGGTTTTTAAGCCACAAAACTAACATAAATAAAAATTTGTGCTTTATACATTCTATTGATGACTGAAGATATAATTATGCAGGTAATGCATAATGGATAAATAAATCTATTCCACTGCCTCGCCCCACCCAGGTGCAATGGGTACTTGGCAATAAGGCAACAACAGTGACGCATGGTGCTGGAATGAGCTCTCTCAAGCCCCTATGGTTAACCCCATGTTCAAGGCCGAATACAGGGAGTTGAGAAAGACTCTGGATTGACCTGCCAAGGATGTAGAGTGGGTCGGGGCAAGAAGCCCGGGTTAGGTGAGAAGCCCCCCCAGGGTTATATCTAAACTTACATTTTTGGTGCTTTTTCTTGTTGATAGGATTGAAGCTAGAGGCTTTTTAGGTGACGTCACAAATTTTCAAGGCATTCAGCACCAAACCATAGTCGTAATTAAGGAAACAAAAAAAGGTGCATGGTTTTTGTAACTTTGATTAATTCTTTGAAAGTGGTTGTCAGAAATAACTTTGGAAATTTTTAAAAGTATAATGGATATCTGCATTGCTTCACTTTATGACCATCCCATAAATATGATTTGGATAATTTTTTTTGCATTTTAGCTCAAAATATAGAGGTCAAATTAAAATATGCGGGTTTGGGGCGAGAGGCCCCACATGGTATGGGGCATGAGGCCCCCTTCACTGAGGCCTCGAAGCTGCTTCCAGAACCATTTAATAATGTTTACTTTACCTTAAATCTTGATAGAATAGCTAATTGAAATAGAAAAAATTTTGGCCGAAATTGAAAAAGAAAAAAAAATATTAAAAAAATAAATGCATGAACAGAAAAATTCTGAAATTCAGAAAAAGTGAATAGAATGCCTTAAAAATGATGGAAGAACCCCAAGAAATAACTTTCAAGCTGAATGCTCTCTCAAAAAAAAATTGCCATAGGATTATAATAGAGGGGCTTCTTGCCCGATGGGTGGGGTAAGAAGGCCATTTTAATTTTTTTACGAAAAGGGCCGTAACTCCTTCATTAAAATTGGTAGACATTTGTTTCACTAGTTATAAGTAGAGTCAAGTGATACCTTCCTGACAGCATAAGCATTCAAATAATCGACCACAAAAAGTAGGTCAATTCGCATCTCGAAGTTAAGGGGGCTGCATGCCCCGCGCTACTCTAATTGTAAAGTCGGCAGAGTATGTCTATACGACGTAGATGCAGACTGTAAACCTGTCAAAAAAAAATTTGCACAAAAAAATGTGTGATCATCCTCCTCTAAGCCTTCATTTGTAGCACCCTGGTGTGTTTGTTAAGGTCTTCTCTGGCATGTAAAGGATTCCTCATACATGGACGTCCAAAATAACTTGTCTTAGTTAAGCTCTCCCTTGCAGAGCCCCACTTCCTGCATCCAAGCTCTTAACCAAAAGTGTGACAACCAGCTCCGAGTGTGTGACAACCTGCCCCGAAAATGTGACAACCTGCACCGAGTGCTAAATTTAAACGAAAGTCTAATAGGACATCAAGATTTATAATGATTTACAGTTGTAGGTTTATATTCGCCAGATAGATTTAAATCACTTCCCTTTTGACATTCATATAGAATGGCAATGCTCCTGTATGCATTAAATAGAAACAGTAGCATGTGCAAGTTTTACACACTGTGACAACCTGCCGATGTGACAACCAGCCCCGGTCTCCCCTACATTTTCATTCATGGAAATGCACTGCCACATTTGGTAAATTCAATAGTTATGGCTTGTGATGTGCATGAAGTTATCACCAGATTATCAAATACAATGAATGTTGTTATACCTGAATGTAAATTACAATTTTCTAAGAAGTCATTTTTGTATAGAGCCTCAACTGCATGGAATACTGTGATAATGATAGTCTCGATGTATTTAAATCCAAGAAAAAAGATGTCTTTTAGTTTTTTTATAGTACATTTTCGTTATGCACTAGCAAAAATTGTATTCTAGGGGTAGACTTTTTTCCCTTTTAAAAATTTGGAATGGCATGCCTGCGTTCTTCAACACAAAAATACTGATTGTGACCTCCCAGGTGCCTCAGTATATCAGCCCCTTGTTATACAACAAGAATAATCTCAATATATCTGTGTCTGTATTGATCGAATTGGTTAGAAGTTCTCACTTTTCCATTATGTATCCTCTTTGAAATATGACTGACACTCATGGGAAGGACGCTCTATTTATTATTTAAACACCTGTCGTCAGGGGCTCTGAAATGCATATAACATTCCAGAATTGTTGAATAAACAACACAGAAATTGGATTATCCTGTTCAATCAATAGCCTCATAAGTCAGAGTAATTTTTAAGTAAGGGAGAGCAAGAATTATTCATCCACCACCGTATACAGAAGTTCTAAATTGAGGAACTGTTTACAGGGGCAAAGATGAACTCCTTAAATTCGAGGGTTCGAAGTATGCATGTAACATTTATGAGCCGGGGTCAGATTCAGGGACTATGATAATGTCACAAAACATTTTGCAGTGTACCTAAAGGTGTTCTTCTCAAAGTAAAATTGTGATCAGAAAATAAAGTTTGTTAATTGGTCAATTCCATTGAGTGTCACATTATAAATTGGTGATTTTTCAGATGCCCTCTGTTTGCCAAGTTTCCTCACTGTATTGAACATTTTAAGCAGATATTACATTGAGGTTGTTGAAATGTATTGAAATCAGGATTTTACCATTGAGTTGAAATTTTGAACAAAATGTGTTTTTCGAAAGCGCATCAGTCAGAGTGGGGGCCAGACAGGGACAGGGAGAAAAAAAATTTGAATGGGTTAATTCGTTATCTCAATATAACAGTCAATGTTATATCGTGATAACAAATTAATTATTTTGTTATCTCAATAGACTCAGACTCAGACTCAGAATCGTTTATTTTTTGCTCATACAATAAACATAACACATATATATTACCAGTATACAAAATAAGAAAAAAGAGCAAAGGGAAACCTCGATGGCAAAAAAATTGCCGCTACTGAGGATCCTCAATGTTGAGAAAAGTATTCAGGCACAGCAGAAGGCGCGTACTTATCAATCCAATATGACAGGTAAGAAAGACACAAGAAAAGGCAGAATCATAGATCAAGAAGAGAAAATAAAACGCAGTTTTAGAGCTGACGGGCTGAGACAAGAGGGTCTGCATCAGTGAAGAAGGGACTATCTTTTAGTAAATTAATTTCTGGTACATATATAACAATGAGGAATTAAACAATATGAATCATAATTATCTAATAATTTAATTTTGATGTAGTTTTGGTATCTATTAAAACTATGTGTAAAAATCTTAGTCTTGAAATTTTCTTGCATGTCATTAAGTAATTTGGTAAATTTGTATTTTATGCCATTTCTTGCAAACTCATGTCTCACAGCAGGCAGACAGTCACTGTTATGTTGTGATAACAGAAAAATGTTTTCATTGTCATGATACAACAGTCATCAATTCAACAATGACGGGAGTGGACTGTTGCATCAGACAGCAATCAGATTGTTGAGGTAGCTCAAAACTCAGCAGTTTGAGTAATTGAGGGATTGAAACGACATCGCAGTGTTAGCAAGAGTAGGAAACAAATCTTTTTAAAAATATCCATGCCTATTTCTATAATTATTGCTCATTACATGTCTTTTCAACCACTTAGAACGTATACCAAATAGTCCAATCATGACTTTTCTGTAGTGCGGCACTCGGTTCGGGATGCGGGATTGCGAAATTCCGATTTTCTTTTTAGAATATGGCCTTGGGAGTGCCTGTCTGGCTATTTTTCATTTGAAGCACTTCTAGTTATGGTGAAGCCGTTATTTTATCACTGTTAGATTTGTCTTGGCGCGATGTCTCCAATTTGCCTGGTAATTGATTCGTAGCAATATCTAAACAAACCATTAAAAATAAATTTAATTTGACAAAGTCAATCAAGTTAAACTTCAATTAAATTTTAATTTATCAACTTTTTAAGTTAGTTTCATAGATGGATATATGTTCCTTGGTGGGGTGCTGAGGGCTCAGGTAGGCTATATAGGAAATGCCAGATATTTTTTTCAAAGAAAATTTTTTTTTAATGGCCTAAATGTTAGGCCTATTTAGGGTATGTACAATAGGCCTTCTGTGGGTCGCCAACATGACCAGGCAGGGCGGAAAAAACATGAAATTGTGTGTTGAACTAATAAAAATCTTACTTGGAGTAAAGAAACTAGATAAATTAGTAGTCCATAAAGGAGTAAGTGGAGCTGTCATTTAGGCCAAGTCAAGTAAAGTGAATATTTATTTGGATTCGGTTTTGAGAATATATACGGAGACACAAGCCTTAGGCTTTTTGTACCGAATATGAAGAGTAATATAAATATTGATAAAAAGTAACGGAATAAAAACAATAACTTAGTACTAAAAACAACTTAGACAAGAAACAACTTTAAAAATTTAAGAACCGGTATAGAGACAGGCACCATTAGTTTTAAAAAACATGATAAAGTTAATACATTAAAATCTTAATAATAAATAAGTACGAGGATAAATACATGATGAAAATATATGTATGTCTTGAATGTATAATTATAATCGTAATATACTATAATATATTAGTTAATTAATGGAGTAAGAACACTTACGACTAGTATAACCATGGTTAGAGAGACTTAACTTAAGATTGTCTAGTGCACAGCGACATTCCTGGCCATTCCACTTCCTAATCATATTTTTGAATTGACTTAAGATAGTGATGCCACAGTTCGGAGGTAGTCAGGGAAGTAATTACGGGTTGTCACTGCAAGGCTCTTAAAAGTGCCATACCTTACAGCAGTGGCGTAGCTAGGGTTTTTCTCTGGGGGGGCAAATGACCCTCAATTTCCCCAAAAAGCAATCGTCAACAGGGGAGTACCAACAGAGCCAGACATGCTTTTGTGACTCCATATCAAGTTTGGAATTGGGAAAGTTGAAGAAGTTATTGGATGTGACAAACCATTATTATATTATTTAAAAATCAAACAAAAACTCACAAAAAGCAGTAAAAAAACTTTAAGTGACCATTGTGATCACCTTTCTTATTTTTACACTCCTAATATTTAGCTGGGACTCTCAGACCGTCATTAGTGAAAGTTTCATGTTTTACATGTGTAAAGATGAGAAAAATTATCTCCACAAGGTCAAGATTTTTGGACTCGCTAAGTGCAAATAAGGTCAGGGAAAACATTCAATGATGCAAGAAAAATCTGGGAAAATACAGGGATTCAGGGAATTCATTCATCAAATTGCAGTGGATTCCCGGTTCATTTCCCTTTTGTTTCCCCATTTTCCCTAGTTTTTCCTCTTTTTCCCTCCTTTTCCCTATTTTTTTCCGGATTCCCCATTTTTCCCCAAAAAGTTGTCTGGGGGGCAACTTGCCCCCCCTGCCCCCCCCACTAGCTGCGCCACTGCCTTACAGTCTTTGTTCTAGGCTTCTCAAGTAACATGTATATATTTTTCATTATTTGACATGTACATGAATTTGTGGAGGTGTAAAAACGAGCATGTACATGTAAAAGTTTGTGGACATGAAAAAAAGTGCTCGTTTATGTGTAATAACTAGCACTCAAGTATGCGCTTCATTATTCATTTGTGTACCTGCAATTACTAACGTTCGTGGAGGTGTTATATTTTTCAGTTTCAGGGTCAAAATTAGGTTTAGAGTTAGTTTTAGCCAATTTTAAGGTTACAATGTTCGTAATTACACCTAAATAAATTACTGAATTGCAGTATTTCACATGAATGCCAAATTCGTGTATATGTTCGTTATTGCAGGTTTACAAATACGTGTACCATGCCAAATAGTAAAAAATATATACCCCCAAGTAGTTTGTTGTACTTGAAATGGTATGACTTTTGTTTTTCTGTTATAAAGTCTCTCATGTAACATAGACCAATTCCATTTAGAATTTTAAAAGTTCCTATGGCAACCATTCTGATCCTTGATAGATCTAGGCTGCTAGAATTTGAGTTAGCAAGGAGCTCTTCGTATGTGGCATTAAAGTCCTGATACACAAATCGAAGAGCTCACCGGTTAACCTTTTCTAGGTTCTGGGTGTTTGCTTTGTAGCAAAAATGCCAAACTTGGAGGCAGAGGTTGAGGTTTGAAAGTATAAATCTGTAATAAATATTTGTTTATCCTTCCCAGGGCATTGGCCTGTCTTGAAGCTTTTTGCAGATGTTTCTGACATGTTTATCAAAATTTAGAAGGGTCATTTTTTACACCTAGTAGCTTTACATTGTCACAGTCAGCTTTAAATTCAATATTTTCTATTTTAAGGCTGATGTTTTCTCCTGTCTTTTTACCAACATCAAGAACCTGGAATTTATCTGGGTTTGCCTGCATTTTATTATTTGTGAACCATTTTATAAGAGAACCACATTCTGTGTCGAGTGTTTGTTTAAGCGAGTTTATGTCATCATGGGCACAGGACAGAGTATTGTTGTCCACATAATTGTATTATTTAGCATTTTTTGTTAAGTAGAAAATGTCATTGACATAGATGCTAAAATAGTCCATTTTTCCATTGTGGTACCATAGGATGGCCCTTATGATAATTCCTGCCATTGTGTCTACTTTTAACTAGAATCGCAAGCGATGATAATATGACCGTGGGCGCTGCTGGGCGCCTTTTGCTGGTCACGTGCAATCAAGTGTGACTGTGTCGATCAATAAAAGATGAATAACGATTTGTGTGTTGAGTGCAGCTTGTTTAGACATTGCTTGAAAAAAGCTCAGTTGTATAATAATAATAATCAAAAGATATATATTCGTTGTTGTCCATGGTGCAGTGGGGCCTCTATATGACGGGGGGTTTATTCGAGGGGCGTATATGTGTACATCCATTGTGCATGCCTGTTTACGGCCATCGTCAAGTGTACGCCCATCTGTAGCTCGTCTGGCATGCCCATCTGTGTGTGCACGCCAATCTGTGTGCATACACCCATCTGTGTACGCACCCATTTGCGTGGGCATGTCCACCTGAATGCCTATCTGTGTGGGCACGCCCACCTGTACACCCATCTGTGTGTACGCCCACCTGTAGGCCTATGCCCATCTCTAGAGTGTATGCCCATCTGTGTTGGAACCCTCATCTGTGAGTGCAAGCCCATCTTAGTGTGCATGCCCCCCTTTACACCTAGCTGGGAGTACACCCACATGGACGACCATCTGTGTGTGTATGCCCATTTGTGTATGCACAGCCACCTTCGTGTGCACGCCCATTGATATGGCCATCTGTGTGCGCGTGCCCATATGTACAGCCATTTGCATGTATATGCCCATATCAGCATGCCCGTCAGTGGGTGTAAGCCCATCTGTGCGTGCACGCCCATCTGTGTGTGCATGCCCATTTGTAAGTGCACGGCCATCTGTATGCCCAACCCTGTGTGGATGCCCATGTGTGTGTGGACGCCCAAGTGTGTGTGCAGGGCCACCTGTGTGTTCACACACATCTGTCAGTGCAGGCCCGCCTGTACGCCTAGCTGTGTGGGTATGCCCATCTGTACACTCATATGTGTGTACATCCACGTGTATGCCCATCTGTGTGTGTATGCCCATCGGTCAGTGTATGCCCATGGGTGTGTGTACGCCCATGGGTGTGTGTACGCCCATGGGTGTGTGTACGCCCATGGGTGTGTGTACGCCCATGGGTGTGTGTACGCCCATGGGTGTGTGTGCACCCATGGGTGTGTAAAACCATTGGTACAGTATATATACACCCATTGATATATATATGAACACCCTTTGGTATAGACTCGCCCATGTCAGTAAACTGTCATGAAAAGTAAACCAACCGACCTGCCGCCTGACCTACCTGCCTATGTAATGTAGTGCTTTAATGCAGTGCTGTAATGCAGTGCTGTAATGAAGAATACAGAATGCAGTCCAATAACACGTTGCTGTAATGCAGCGCAATAATTATCCCCCATGCTATGCTATGGGGGATTTTACTTTTAGTCTCCATGTCATGGCGTCCATCAAATATCTCAAACACCACACCATGCACAATGCTCATCCTTTCCCAACATTCAAAGACCCCCCTAAACTTGTCAAATCTGACCATAAATCAATAAATATCATAACCATTTCCACATCCCAAATACTTTTTGCTGTGCTTTTGGCCTGCAGCCATGTTATTTTTAAAAGCGAACTCCACCCCCAGGTGTCTCCACATCCTTACATGTATGCACAATTGTGCCCCTGGTGGAAATATTTGGCATAACTAAAATTGGAATTCTGGTGGGTATTGGTAGATGTGTAGGGCATGGGGGATATGGAGGCAGTATACCTGCTCTTGTTCATTGTTGTAATGCTGTTGTAATGTAATGCAGTGAGGCAGTGATGCCATGAAGTACAATAATGCAGTGTAATGCATTGCTGCAATGCATGCAGTAATGCAGTGCAGTGATGCAGTGCAGTGATGCAGTGCAGTTATGCAGTGTTGTAAGGCAGTGCCACACCACAATGTGGTCTGTAATGCAGTGCAGTTATGCAGTGCAAAAAAGCACTGTTGAAATACAGTGCAGTAATGAAGTGTTGTACTGCAGTGCTGTAATGCAGTGCAGTAATGAGGTGCTGTGATGCAGTGCAGTAACACAGAGCTGCAATGCAGACTGCAGTGTTGTAATGCAAGGCAGTGATGCAGTGCAGTTATACAGTGCAGCAATGGAGTGCAGTACTTAATGCATTGTTGTAATGCATTGTATTAAGGCAGTGGCATAATGTGAATGCAGTACAATATCACAGTTGTAATTCAGTGCAATAATTCATTGTTTTAATGCAGTGGAGTAATGCAGTGGAGTAATGCAGTGCAATAATGCAGTGCAATGATGCAGTACTGTAAGGCTGTGCTGTTATGTGGTCTGCAATACAGTGCAGGGATGCATGTTGTAATAATGTGCTGTATACAGTGTTGTACTGCAGTGCTGTAAAATAGTGCAATAATGTGGTGCTCTACTGTAGTGCTGTAATGCAGTGCAGTGCAGAGTTTATGCAGTGTTGAAATCCGATGCAGTACGCAATGTAGTTATACAGTGCAGTGATGCTTGACTGTAATTCAGAGTTGCAATGCAGTTCTGTAAGGCAGTGCTGCTACACATTATTGCAATGCCTTGAAACCTCTACAGTGTCAGTGCTGTGTATGCAGTGCCAGTGCTTTGCGTGCAGTACCGGCGCTTTGTATGCAGTGCCACTACTGTATATGCTGTGGCCACTGTTACAAAGGTATTGGATGTCACCAATATTCCCATTCTTTTATGTGTATCCCAATAGTAGAGGGTATTCCACTTGTTTTATTTCCTTTTTGTCATGTTGGGATGGCCTGCTCCCTCTCTTCTTGTAAATAAGAGTTTGGCTGCCTTAGAGACATCCCCCAGCAGTCAAGTGGTCCAAGCAGGTCTAATCTGGCACAGTGCCAAAAATCATGAAAACAACATTCACACAGCCAAAATAACAATAAGGTGGGGTGTTTTGACTGAAAAATCATGAATCTGAGAAAGGTATGAAAGACCCCTTGGTTCATCCTGGTCTTCAGATGTCTGATTGTAGAATGTAAAGTTATGTTTATATAGCAACTTTCATGATTGTACATTGAGTGTAATTTGTTATATCCATCCCCAAAAAAGTGCCTAAAATGGTACAATCCGGAGGTAACAGCAAAATGACCGTGCCAGGGTTCTGGCCGCGGTCATAATAAATTGCCTTCTATAAGATGGCTTTTGTGGTTTATAGCTCTTCTAAGTACAGTTAAGATACTGAGAAAGTCTCAGCTTTACCCCATCATGCTGATGGTCTACCATTGTCTACCCTTGTTACTGATTGTTGCTGATGCCCCCTGGGGACCTTAATTACCCTTCACTGAGCCTTGCCCCAACAGTCCCCATATCACTGGTGGTCACTGAGTGTTACCCCAAAACAGATTTGAAGACACCTTAAGGCCCAAAATCTCTGGTCCCTTTAAGAGACCCCCTGTTGCCCTCCCTTATCACTTGTTAATTGCTTATCTCGCCTCTGAGGGACTGCACAGGTATTTCTATCTTAATGAATCTTAAAACTTTTAGATATAGATATAAGCCAGATTTGATAAGTACATTTTTTAGAATTTGTTCTGATTAGTGAATCCATCATAGAGATATGCTAAATTACTGAATTAAAGAATAAGAAAAAAAAGAAACATGAATGAAACACAACTGATGCTGGGCTTAAATTGAAATTGGTCTATCAATCAATAAATAAATCAACAAAAAAATAAATATATATTCATGTATGCGTGTATTTATGTATGTATGCATGTATGCATGTATGCATGCATGTAAGCATGTATGTATGTATGTATGTATGTATGTATGTATGTATGTATGTATGTATGTATGTATATATGTATGTATGTATGTATGTATGTATGTATGTATGTATGTATGTATGTATATATGTATTTATCTATCTATCTATATATCCATCTATCTATCTATCTATATATCTAAGATCTATCTATCTATCTATCTATCTATCTATCATTATATCTTTCAATCCATCAAATTAATCTATCTCGCTATCTATCATCTATCTATCATCTATCTATCATCTATCTATCATCTATCTATCTATCTATCTATCTATCTATCTATCTATCTATCTTTCTATCTATCTATCTATCTATAATCTATTTATCTACAGTCCTGGACATAAGTTCTGTCGCTAGCACATGTCACAGATACAATTGTCAATAATTTGACTTGTACTGAACAGATTTTAATGAGTAATGGCTCAAATGAAAGCCAAGTCCTTCTACGATATGCTTATATTGCGAAAATAAAGTTTTGTCTCAATCTGAATATCATAGAAATTAATATTGACAGTGTGTCCAAAATGTGCCTGGACAAAAGTCCTGTCGCATGCATGAAATTATGCTGAAAAATTGTCTAAAATAATTTTGAAATTTGCTAGAATGATGAGAAATTGTCAGAGCATTCAGTCATGATGTAGGAGAATAAAAAAAACTAGCTTTGTTGAACAATATCTATGGGGTTCCACGAGGACTCAAGTGAAATATCAACACAGTATCAATAATGATCATCAAAAGTGATATAAATACAGACCAATGCTTTCTAAAATTCATAAATATTTTTTGGAGTTGTCTTCCCTGCCATCCAACTTAATTTGGAGGACATCGGTTTGTTTGTTTGTTTTGTTTGTTTGTGTTTTACGCCTCAGCAGCACCTTAGTGGGCTATATCGAGGCAGGCGATCGCCGTATGATGATGAGATGAGAAGACTGTGAGTCTGGTACATACCCTATTAATTCAGGGATGCCCAGGGTCTTTCAGTTGCCCCAGCATAGAACACTGGATACAACCCACCTCCATTTAATGTCCCATGGGCTCGGACTAAATTGAATTCCGGGGTGGGATTCGAACCCACGCCCTCAGAGCCAGTGGTTGTGCAAACAAGCACTCTTAACCATTAGGCCACGGAGGAACTCTTGGAGGACATCGGATCATGGAAATTGATATTATAGCATTCCCGGTCGAGAGCAGGTATAATGGTTCATTCCACTTTGACACGAAAAATTGAAGTGAGGGCTGCACTTGTACAAACAATGCCTTTTGGCTTCAAAGCCTTACCATAGCAGTAGTTTACCATAATTTAGGACTAAAACGTGTTCTTCTCTAATGCTACTGTTAATTATATTGTCCCCTTTCCATCTCGATCAATTTCTTGCTCAGAGACAGTATTTTTGTTTTTCATTATCATGGTCAATTTCAGTCAAGTCTGGATAAATTGTATTCATGTAAGCTTTAACAGAACATTTGCATTATTGGTGTAGCTTTAATGTTGTTTTGGATAAAAAAATTGAAAAATTAATCACTGTGCAGCTCGGCCTGTGCCAACAAGAGGTACCACCCATGTGCAAAAAGTACAAAAACCCAATTGATCTGTAACAAAGTACATGTAAATGTTCCTTATCACAAGCATCATTAAATGCAGGCCCAAAATAATGATCATTGGAATGCATTATTTCCAACTTGGTCCCTATGTTGATTTTTCGACCGATTATAGAGCTCCATTTGCATCTGCTCCATCACCTGAAATGATTTACGCTCATCAAATGCCCACCAAAATTGGACAGGAGGTAGGGAACATCATTCCGAAGGATATCTAGGAGCTTTTGATGATATATTCCTGCATTATCTGCCATCCTTGATGATTTTACTCATAAAATGTTGATATTTTGCCCAAACCCCAGGGATATTTTCTTCAAAGATCAGGAATTCATGCAAAGTGATATTTTTACATTCAGTTACACCATGACTACATTCTCAAACATTTTTGCATCCTTTTTGCAGTTTCACTATTCATTAAAACAAATTTTCAGCATTAAGTTGTGCATGCGACAAGACTTTTGTCCAAGCACTTTTGTGACAGACTCTTATTATTAATTTCTAGAAAATTCAGAGTAGGTTGAAACTTTATTTTTGCAATATAAGCAAGTTGCAGAAGCTTTTGGCTTTCATTTAAGCCATTTCTTGCCAAAATCAGGCAATCACAAGCCAAGTTATTAACAGTTTTGTCAATAACATTTGGATGCGACAAGACTTTTGTCCAGGACTGTATCTATTCGACTATTTGTCTTTTTGTCTTTCTGTCTTTCTGTCTTTCTGTCTTTCCGTCTATCTATCGATCTATCTATCTATCTATCTAACTATCTATCTACTTTCCTTCGTCCTTACTTGACATTTACACAACTTCAGTTTTATTTGTGAAGCTACCTGTTCCATATTCTGATAAAGGTATGGCATGATAGGTACTCTGATAAGGACACAATCTACCAATTATCTTCATCAGATGACGCATTTTGGCTACTTGTGGGGCATTTTGCTTATCTATGAATTAAGGAGAAGTTTCTAGTAAACCAGCTAATCAGGGACAGATATGCTGGACCCTGGGCAGTCACCTCAGGTCATTTATCACCTGTCTTCACCCATCAGCTGGTATGTCTTATCTGCTTGTGTGTGTGCCCTGTCTCAGTTCAGTTTGCACATGGAACAATCACACAGAGTTATTGGTCCAAAGTTTGCATGGACTTTTTGCTCTTCCACCCTTAATTAGCCCCACCTTCTGCTTACATTATGTGATAACTTCCCTCTTGCAGCCTATAATTGTTATGCAATTACTGCCCCCTCTTCTTTTGCCCCCTCTTCTTTTTTTTCAGATCTACTTATCTGCCTAGCTTCATTGTTTTACAGCCTATTTTTTAGTTAAGCAAAAAGAGAGGACAAATTCATGATTAAAAAATGCATTTAACATGGAAACATAGAGGCTCCTTGATTAGTCATGATTAAGATTTGATTTGTCATAACTGAGTTTAGAGCAAATATCAGATGCATAATCCTTTCGTTTGCCTGTCACCAACAAGCAGGAGTAGTCTCCTAAAATCAAGGTAACATTGAAAGTATTGGTATGACCATGACAAATAAACAGTATGATAGATATACTCACAAAGTGTCGTTTTCAGTGTGAAACAATCCACTCTTTTTGCATGAAATCTCTAAATCTTTGTCACACAAATATTCATTTTTTTGGCTGTATTTGGAATTAATTGCCCTAAAACACCAGCAAAATATTTAATATTAAGATATATCAGTTGTGATGTCTTCATTGTAGGGCTATCACGATTACAATATTTTAAAATCGATTAATCTAAGGCCTAAAATCGAATCGTAATCGATTAATCGCCGTTTTCCCCGCCATTCTAAAGAATAGGTGAAGTTCTGGTCTGTTTTACATGATTGTCTTACAGAATAGCCTATGATATTCCATTGAAGATGTTAATAGCAATTAAGATTTGACACTCCTTTCTCTCTAATCTTTTTCAATCATGTATAACCAATCCAATTAGCCAATCCACTTGACCAAATCCAGTTGCAATTCACTCTTAACACCTTGAACTTTAAAGCCATACAGTGTCTTCCAGGTACAGGAATACAAATAACAGGTTAATCGATTTTGCAAACTGGAAGCGATTTTTATCTAAAATCGAATCGTCGGCGATTAATCGGTTAATCGTGAGAGCCCTACTTCATTGGAAGGAAGACAATTTTTGCCATTATATAGGCCCAAAAACTTGTTTAAAAGACAAAAAATGAACCTTCAGGATCTTTTTCACACAAATATCCAAAATCTATGACTCATATCTTGAACCTTGCCTTAAATAGGATTTCCACCCCCCTCCCCCAGGAAATCTAAGTAATGGGATTTCTGAATAATATCATAAAAGTGCCTGCCCACTTCCTTTTGTCTTCTTTCATTCACTCCCCGAGGTATCCATCGGACAGGGAAAATAGGGAAATGTCAGGGAATTTCACATTTGACTTTAAATTCAGAGAAGACATGTATGTGTAAAGGTGAGAAAAGCTCTCTCTATTTTGAGCTTTAATTTATAAATTTCCAGGCTTTTGCATTCAGGAAACACACTGCTTAGTGAGAATCAGGTCCAGGAAAATGTTTGATAAAGCAGGGTAAAAATTTTACCCTGCTTTATCAATTTTACGGTAAAATCAGGGAAGATAAAAGGAATTCGCTCTCTTTTGTTGTCCTGTTTTTCCTTCCTTTTTTTTTCTCAATTTCCACTTTTTACCTTATAACCCACATTTCTCCCCCCCCCCCAAAAAAAAGAAGTTGTTGCAGGGTTAAAATTTGAATAATAAATATAAAATTCATTTATAACGTTTATAACTACTTAAAATGTATTGATAATATCATGTTGCAAATGGTGAAACAATAAAGCTTATGACTCCCAACTTATAAAAGAATTTCATGAATTTTTTTTTCTACATCTATTTGTTGCCTCATGATTGTAGAACTATATGAATCAGTAAACTACAAAAACCTGCAGCATGACACCGGACTCCTGGAATGCATATTTCAATTATCCCCATAAACTTAGACCTCTTCAGTGTTTCAAATTACAGGGTTATCTCAACTTATCTCATTCACAATGCAGTGTTGCACCTTCAAAAGAGTTCAGATAAAATTATTCACCTTAAAATGTTCAGTTTCTTCACCCTGTTTGTCAGCAGAAAAAAGGGGTATCTTGGAATCAAAGATATCATGTCTTCACTCATCTATTCATCCTCATCAATCTACCTATATGTAGGCCTACATAACTAATTACCTATCTTCATGCCAACCCACTTATGTCCTTAACTACCAATCTATGTATCTATGTATCTATGCATCTATGTATCTATGTATCTTATGAGGTTATACCATGGGTAGGTGCAGTACATCCCCGGTATACTCCCCGAGACCCCAGTATATTCCCGAGACCCGAAGGGTCGAGGGAATATACTGGGGTCGAGGGGAGTATACGGGGATGTACTGTACCTACCCATGGTATGACCTTTTTATCCCATGTTTAGGCACAGTTTCAAAATGATTAAAAACTTTTACTTATAAATAAATTAACTACTTCTTTTAATTCTCGCTTGAACTGACAATTCTTGTTTCAGCGATTTTTTTATTATGGCGAGAGTTTCCAAGATCTATAATATATTATATCGCCTTAAGATTTTGTAGAAATAATCTTTGGAATATGACAAACAGGACTGGTGGATATCATAGAGCTGGTGTCATTAGATCCGAGATATCAAATTAAACGGCCATAGAACTTAAAAACACATTGACTAAAAATATGTAAGTTTACGCTTGAACTGAAAATTCATGTTTCAGTAATAATTTTTTAATGGCAAGAGTTTTTGAGATATTATAGAGCTGGTGTTATTAGATCCTGAGATATAAAATTAAACGGCCATGGAACTTAAAAATACATTGACTCAAATCTGTGATTTCTCGCTAGAACTGAAAATTCTTGTTTTAGTTATAATTTTTTTGTGGCAAGATTTTTTGAGATATCATCTTGAAATTTTGGACTTGTAATATATACTATATGTTTAACATTAACCTATAATTTTATGCATCTAGGTTGATTAGATCTAGATAAATAAAATAAAACGGCAATGGAATGCAGAAAAACGTTTCTGAAAACATTGAATCACAGTGCTGAAACAGCACCAAAAAACAGAATTTAACATTAATACTTTGCCATGTGTTGTGAAATATTGTGTAAAACACGAAAATGAAATAAAAAAGGTCCTCATCCCGATGGAAATTAATATAAATCAGTATTTGCACAACTAAGTCATTTTGGTAAAACTAAATGAATTTACCGAAAATCGCTTAGAAAGTCAAAACTGCATTATTCCCATGCAATATTTTCTTCTGGATCTAATACTTTAAACCGCTTCTCTCTAGCCCTACTAGATCCAGTGCAAATTGCAAAAGAGTGAAAGAAGCTTGTTCTTTCAAAATTACAAGAAAAGATGATGAAGCAGCAGGAGAGATACATGTACACCATTCATGAAAGGGGATTAGTGCTTCCTTTCAAACTACTGGTTGATTGGTAAATGTTCAAGCCTTCTACCTTTTTCTTGGGGGGTTGTATACCGTCTTGATCAGCCATTTCTTCTTGTTTATCACAACTTCCATGTTTACATCCTCTGCAGTGCTCAGCTTCAGGTCATCTCATTTCCGAACAGGTATGTCGTCTCGTACATACAAAATGATAACTCCCACCCCCCCTCCCTCGTGCGTTCCTGTCTTCCCGAAACAGCTTGAAGCCAGGGACATGAAATTGGCTAGAGGGGAAGGACTCATCCAGTTTCGTCTCTTGGATGGCCAGGATGTCGACCAATCCATTGTAAAGCAATTCCTGTAATGGTAACATTCATACTAATATTTGTGTGGTTCCATAGTTCACAGAAATCACAGCATATGCCACGTTGATTCTTCTTGACTGGCTTGTGACATACTTGGCATGGGAATTTCCAATTTGGTCCTGGATTCAGTTGGACATCTCCTGATATCATTATCATCAGCAGTAGATAGAATCGTCTTAATCGTTTGGGCGATAATGCAGGCCGATCGAGCGTCTTTTTTGTTTGGCCGGAAGTAATATGGTCGTCATGGCACCTGAAAAGTGCCGGCAGGGCCCGGCACCATCCACAGTTCGAATGTAATATCTCAGAATTTACTGTGTATGCATCATTTTCGTGTGGCAGGGCTCCTTCACGTTCATGTAACCAATCTTCTGTAACATTTCTGGGTGTGATCACAGCATAAAAACTCAATAAAATCACTAAAAGCTGGAGCTGCAAAATTCCCGATTCTCTCATTTTCACGCATGCGCATATAGATTAGAATATCCTTATAAATTCAGACTACTATGTGGGTACTTTCAGTGGGTAAATCTCATTAGCATAATACCTCATTTGCATAATAATAGAGGAATTATTAATATTTGTCAATTATTAATATTTGTAGGTCATTGAAACGATTAATATTTCTCATTTTTTATCAATTATTAATATCTGAACATTATCAGTCTTTAATATTAAATATATTTAAATTTAGTAGTAGCTTTTACTTCTGATATGAAATGCTGCATGCTGATTGGCTGAGGCTTTTCACTCGGAACAGTAATGCTGCATTCTGATTGGCTAAGACAAATTGTAGTAGATGATCATGTCTGACCAGCCATAATAGTAGCCATATATAATAACAAACAAATGATTACCAGTTTTCAACATTTATTTAGTCACATCTGACAGTTGATGCAATAAAACAATTAACAAATTTCATATTATAGTCATTCCATGTCAAATCAGTCAAATTTTCAAAAAGTCCCTGCTCGACCCACTCAGATCTTCTTGAAACTTCAGTCAGTTATTGACCTGATATCCAACATGACCTTATGTATATTCTGTGTCCATAAATCATTATTTTGCTTAAAAATTAATAGATTAGTGATGATTTAGTTGAAAAATGTTGCTTTTTGAATCATATATGTCTCACTACACAAGTTCAAATATTGACTTTTTGTCAAAACGAGTCATCCTTGACAGGGCAGGGCTCGATCCTGACGCCTGGCACCAGTCCAATATTCTGAAATATTGCAGAAAAAAGGATGAAACAAAGCATATCCGAGAACTGACTTGGTGATTTTTTTCTTTGTGGAACATATTTTGGGTTAAAATTATGTAAATCGGCACTTATCGCCGAAGTCCTTTTTTTTCACATTTCCATATAAAGTCATCATAATAACCTTGGTAGTGCTGCATAAATCATGATCGGGCAGTGTACACTTGTCTTACTGTAATAATCACTATTTACGGTTTAAAACTTCACATACCATTGTCTGAGAGACAGAATATTATTATAAACATTAATTTGGCATTGATAAAAAATCTTTGCCCCTAATAATATTTCAACTGAAACTTATCAATTTTAGAGAGAAAAATGTTCTACTTTTAATTAATTCAAGTGTTGATAATCTTTTCTTCATTTATTGCACATTTAAATGGTTTGCACAGAAGCTCTATGTGCAACAATAATTTTGTTCAAAGTACTCTCATCAAGGGTGTAAATTAAATTTTGTTTTGAAGATGAGGTTGGCTGTGTATTTATGCCACAGAAGAAAGATGTGCTCCTTGTGCATATAACACTCATCAGGCCAAAACAATGACCTTGTTGGGCCTTCAGGATGCATGAACTGAATGAAGACATCCTTATTTGTCATGCAAATTTCCTTGACTATGCAAACATACCAGTCATCATCATACACAGCACCAATGTATTGACCAGCCTTAATTGAATTATTGCTATCAACATAGAAGTTGTTGGATTGTGGTACCAAGAATATCTGATGAAATCAAATTTTAATGCCACATCAACTCTATGAATGGGGCAAGACCCATTTATCTGGAAATTCTTCCTTCTTAGTTCAATCACAAAGAGTTCAGAACAACATACACTAAAACCAAACCAATGCCCAGTAATAGCAAAGTTGAATCAGTAACTTGAAAACTGTGCCTGGCACAAGAACTCATCATGCCTTTTGAATTATCAATGACAAACTCTGTATGTACCGAGTTTCATCAGATACTCTTGGTACCACACCCTTGATGACAGTACATTTAAAGAAAATTATTGTCGTACTTAGACACTCCTGTGCAAACTATTTCTATGCACAGTAACAGTGTATCTGAAGTGAGTCTTAAACCATGAATGGTGAATATTACAGGAAGACAAGTGTACACTGTGATATTCATGATTATTGCAACACTACCGAGGTTATTTTGCTTACTTTGTATGGTTTTCCTTTGGCAATATGAAAAAAAATTGACTTTAGCGATAAGGGCCAATTTACATAACTCCAACCAAAAAAATGTTTAACTTAGAAAGAAATCACCAAATCAATTCTCAGATATGTTTTGTGTTACCCTTTCTTCTACATTTTACAGAATATTGGACTGGTGCCAGGTGTCAGGGCCGAGCCCTGCCCTGTCAGGGATGACTCGTTTTGACAAAAAGTCAATATTTGAACTTGTGTAGTGCAACATATATGCTTTAAGCAGCTAACATTTTTCAACCAAATCATCACTAATCTATTAGTTTATAAGCAAAATAATGATTTATGGACACAGAATATTCATAAAGCCATGTATTTGGTAATTATGACATGTTCAATTTGAGTCAATGCAGCACAAATGCCCTTGTTTGGGGGCATCCCATGACGTCATGCAACTATGTAGGCTAATGAAACTATGTTTTCCCTAGTCACTAGGAATAGCAAAAGAGGTGCTGAAGCAATGTCAAGTGTAACTTTAAATCTCCAACCACATCGAAGGTCCAAAAGTGGTATAGAATGATTTTCTTCAAATCTTGTTGACAACCCTCTCCGCTTAAGGGCTCGTATATCCAAAACTATGTGTCGGTGGAAGCTATTATTTTGGAAATCCTCATTTGGATATCAGGTCAATAATTGACTGGAGTTTCAAGAGGATCTGAGACGGTCGAGCAGGACCACTGCCTGAGTTGACATGGAATGACCCATTACAATATTTACATTCTAAAACTATGCTGGCCAGACCAGGTTGTCATCCCTTCCCAAACTGGTTTGAACTGGTTTGATATGGTTCAAAGTGGTTTGAACTGGTTTGATCTGGTTTGAACTGGTTCAAACTGGCTTGAGAAGGTCAGCATAACAAATGAACCCTCAGCATTACAATAATTAACAATAGAATGTGGTATAACAATAGAATAGTGGGTGCACTTTGGGTGCACTGTGGGTGCAATTGGTTGCAGTTGGGTGCACTTTGGGTGCACTGTGGGTGAAGTAGGGTACACTTTGGGTGCACTTGGGGTGCAATAGTTGCACCAAAGTGCACCCTATTGCACCAAAAGTGCACCCAACTGCACCGAAAGGGCACCCAAAGTGCACCCAACTGCACCCAAAGTGCAACCGACTGCACCCAAAGTTCACCCTAATGCACCCAAAGTACACCCAACTGCACCCAAAGTGCACCCAACTGCACCCTATTGAACACAAAGGGCACGTGCCCTACTGCACCCAACTGCACCCAATGTGCACCCTGCTGCACGCTACTGCACCCAAAGTGTACCCTACTGCCCCCAAAGTGCACCCAACTGTGCCCAAAGTGCACCCAACTGCAACCTATTGCACCCAAAGCGCACCCACTGTTCTATTGTTATGCCACATTCTATTGTTAATTATTGTAATGCTGAGGGCTCTTTTGTTATGCTGACCTCCCTAAACCAGTTCAAACCAGTTCGAACCAGATCAAACCAGTTCAAACCAGTTCAAACCACTTTGAACCATATCAAGCCAGTTCAAACCAGTTCGGGAAGGGATGACAACCTGGTCTGCCCAGCATTGTTTTAAAATGTAAATATTGTGATATGAAATTTGTTAATTGTAGTTCTAGTTGAATGAACAAGTCTCTCCAAGGCGCATCTATCGGTGCAAAAATTGCACTTCTATCATTATCAAAAGTCCTTCAAATTCAAACCCAGCCTAACTAACTTACTTCTGTAAAAAAAATTGCAATTAAGTCCCGCGTTCGCGCGTTCCTCACCCGTGTTCCGTATTCCAGAAAAGATTCAATGGGCGATATATCGGGAATAGGCAAAACAATTGGCAATTGTGATTGTGCTAAGTGGTCCAAAAAGACATTGTAATGAGCGGTAATAACGGAAATGGGCATGGGTATTTCTTTGCCAATATCTAAATCAAGCCTTTTTTTGGCTTTTTGACTATTTGCAGATTGGCACTTTAGAGATTGCTCGACGTAGGCAGAGTTAATTTTATTATTCAAGCAAAATGAAGCAATAAACTGACCGTTTAATTTTCAGTATTGCCTACCTGAGTTTGCAGCTAATTTTCAGTGCCCTCCTCCTCCCATCGAGCCAAAAAAATGTATAATCATTTATGTAAGCAAAACTGACATAGGCAAAAATGCCACGTGGCATTGGAGCACTGCAGTGTGTATTATTCACAGAGGAAGTACCTGTCATTGATAGGCATCAAATATTCAGTGAAATCTATATTATTTGAAGGTGACAAATCAAAGGAATATTGGCCAAAATCCGGGCGTTGTATATTACTCAAGTCAAGTCAAGTCAACTTTATTTTTCCAGAGCTGGGGTAATTAGGTTGCCAACAGATTCCATCAAATTTGACAGATGATTGTAGAAACATTTCCACCAAATTCACAGCTATTGTCATCCTCCCCACGCAAGCCCTGCTAAAATGGACAGGGCTTTCTGCTATTTCCAACCTCTTCTGTGATTGGCTGCTTATTTAGGTCATAAGCATTTTGCAGGCAGATTTAGTCCGATTATGGACACTTAGAGGATTACAGGCAACTAAGAAAAACAGTGTAAAACAAGCAAACTTTCAAACAGTTTCATTTCAGAACTGTGAAAATACACAATTCAATGTAATATTTGGAACTGTGATAGCACCTTTCAACAATACACAATTTCTCAATTTGTAACTGTGTGAAACAGAAGCAACAATTTCATACTGTGATGTAGCAGTCCCTGACTGGCTGGGCCAAAACTGGGTCAGTTAATTAAGTATTCATGAATTAGCAAAGGTTATGGCCCATTTTGTCATGGTATGACTTGGGATGATGAGCTATTGTTGGGTGATGTGTCTTCTGAATATTAAGAACCTTTTCTATTTTCATCTTACGTCTAACTGCTTAAATCACACATAATAATAGACAATTTAAAGCAGTTTGTGATCACTGCTATTGATGATGTTTATTGAAATTTGTCTTCTGCTTGTGAAAAGTCTCCCACTATGTACTTCTTAAAAATTTTCAAATACTGGAATAGAGAAAATCATTTGCTTGCCACAACATTATCAAAATAAGTAAGACGTACAGTGTCAACTATTGCCTGCACACCATGATATCTGTATGTTATTTGCAATATAGCTCTACATCTCCAATCTCCCATTTTTGTAAAATATATACTTATACTGTTTTGTAGCATTATTTCTTATTTTTTGGGCCTCTGGGCTTCTCATCCAGCCATTGGGTACTCTGCACTTATGGCATACTGCATTGAACTTTGGATTTTAATATTTTCAACAACTGAATTCTTATCCCTCCAGCAACTGTAAATATGCAATTGTATGAATTCTATCTCGCTTTTCAGGAGTAAATAAATAAACATTCAATTCAAAATTCAAAATTCTTGACCTGGATTCTCATGAACTAGGCATGGTACAAAATCCCCAGGGGGGCAGCAGCAGTGTTTTGTCAACAATGCACCACCTTGTGGCTTCTTCAACAGTCTCACTTCCAGACCTGTCAGATCTAATCCGGGGACCTGATCAACCTCATACCAGCTGGATTCACCCATCCTGTTTCCAGGTCTCTGCCACTATCCCCTTTTTACTTCCTTTGTTGACAATATAAATATCTTTGCCATCAATTGATTTCTGTGTCTCCACCTGTCTTTCTGACAGTTCATACTTTGTCATTTCAGTGCTGGTACTCAGCCTTTCCTGATTTTTCCTATTCAAAAACAAGTTCCTATAATTGTGTTGCCATTGCATGCATGGCTCGTATAACTTCATTATCTTCTAACTATATTTTAAATATTTTATCTCCTCCCTGTTGAGCTTCCACTTGTTGTTTTTCCCTTTTGTGTACTAATATTTCTTTGCCTATTACTTTTACTGCTGTTTTATTTTCCTGGTCTCCCATCATAGTGGGAAGCATGAAACTTGGCACACAGTTCAAA